>CAXHSM010000792.1:305388-318274 GCA_964019185.1 Maratus speculifer
TTTATTCATTTTATATGAAATACACAACTTGCATTTAAAACTGAAACATTTTAATTCATGACTTTTACATATTTAATTAAAAAAAATAAAGAAAAGAAATAAAAAAAAATAATAAACCATGATATTTAATTTTAACACCGAAGAATAATTTAAATTTTGGATGCTGAAAAAAAAAGTTAATTGGCAAGTAAAAAAGTTGGAAATGTTTTTATTCTGCTAATAGAATCTAGATAGCTATAGTAAGAATTCTTCACGATCACACAAAATTTTATGCAGTTTAATTCAAAAAATATTTTTGATTTAAAATAGCCTGTTATGTTTGCTCACAGAAAGTCTAATTGTTTGTGACAGACACATGAATTGCACTATTATAGTAGAGATGAAATGGAGCTGTATTTGGAAATTTATCAACTGCGCTAAATATCAAAATAGCTGCCTGGCATAGAAAAAGCAAAGTGGCCAGCCTGGAACTGTTGATGACAATCACATGACTTAGGCTATTATTATACAGGTATTATATTTTACATTTCGTATTTATATATACAACTACATATTTTGAGTTTGTTCTTGTAAAAGTTGCCTTATTATTCATAGAACAGCATAGCATTTCAACTCTCTTTGTTCTCATGTCATATTAATGAAGCCCTGCCTGACATGGCAATAAATCAAGTAAAAGGCAAAATAGACAAATATAATGTAATGTTTGATAAAATAAATTTGCAGACTTAAAATTTAATTACAAAAACAATATGCAAATATAATGAAAAATAAATATAAATATTTTTATAATTTATATAATATTTAATATTTTTATAATTTATAAATCATTTTTAATAAAAAAAAATAGCTTCTCCTCATCCCTCTCTTGTATATGGATTTTTCGTATAACCAATTCGATTGCTCCAGATCACATTAGTTCAGTCATTAGAGTTTCTTTTTTAACAACTCTTGATTTAAATGTTGGAAAACATTATTCTACCCTAAAATACCGTCGATCCCCCCCCCCCCCAAACAAAAAAGGAAAATCGTAGAATAATCAGAGGGGGGGGGGCGCTTTCATGGGATTTATGCAGAATAGCTAGGTATACTTATGGTGTGTGTGTGTGGGGGGGGGTATGTTGATAGCCGATCGTTGCAAAATATATACTAGTATTTTATATATATATTCAGGAAAAAAAGAAAAGATTATACATTATACATGAAATACAAAATAGAAAAATAGTAAAACTTCGCGATTAACGCCGATTTCAGATAATAGAAAATTATGAATTTCAAAGGCTTTGAAACTGGAATATACAAAACAAAAAAATATATATATTTGTCATCAATATGGTAAGAGAAATGAACGGAACTTAATAATAAAAATAATAAATAAAATAGAATAAAACTTCGAGAAATTGTAATTGAAAATGTCCTAAAATATATTCTAAACATAATACGTTACATGGTGCCGCCATCTGTTGTTATAACTTCGCAATTGACGTGCGATATCACATTTAAAACTTCTGAATTTCAGAAGTTTAGAAACAACAATTTATTTAGATTAAAAGTAATACTAATAATGTCATTAATGTATTTTTAGAAAAATTAAAAGAATCTGAATATTAGAAATAATTAAGCATTGAGAAATTGCAAATGAAAATGTCCTGAAATATTTTCTATATATATTTTCCATAGTGTCGCCATCGGTTGTAAAATTAGGGAAGTTAATAACCGTATATTATATCGTTAAATCACGCTTTCTGATCTATAAATATTAAATAAGTAATATAAAAAATAGGCGCTAAAAAATTCATAGCATGAAAAATATTGCAAATGAAACTGCTATTATTCAAAATAGAAAATTATGCTATAATGAGAAGCTTAAATAAGACTTACAATTAATTTTAAAAAATAACTTTTAAAATTGCATTAACACATTTAAAGAAGTGAAATGTAAAGAAAAAGCTATAAATTAAATATACACCACCTTGAAATACATATTAACTCATTAATTCAGTACTTATAATAATCATAATAAAACCAAACTTTTTTTCAGAGAGGCGAGGGCGGGGAGAGGGGGTGATCTATCGTAACGTTGAAGCCATAAAAAACATGAAATCTCGAAATACAGTATCACTTCTTTAATCCGGAATCGTCGTGATTACAGCGAGTCCGAATTATAGAAAATTCTGGATTACAGAAATTGTGTTGCTAAGATGCATGAAGATTAATGATAATAATATTATTTGTGTTATTAATATCGCTATACAAAATAGCAAGGAACTGGATGATTGAAAACATTCAGAAAAATCAATTCAAAATGCTCAAAAACAATTTTTTTTAATTATGTATATTTTATGCAGTGTCGCCATCTATCATAAATTTTAAAAATAACAAACGTATGATTTTTTTTAAAAATTGCGGTTTTTGCTTATTGAATACTTAATAAATAATGCATATCACGAGAATAATAGACTCATCATGAAATATATTGAAAAACTAAATTCTAAATTTAAAAAACATTACTGTGAGAAATTTAAGACTTATAATTTAAAAATCAATATTATAATTACAGTACCACACTTAAAAATGTGATATATAATACAAAAAAATATATACAGTCGAGGATCTATAATCCGCGGACCCATAATCCGCAATTATCCGCGTTACTTTACGAATGTAAACAATGAAATAAACAGTTAAAAAAATTTACAAATCCGTGATCCAAAAATGATTTTTTTTAACAAATAATAAAAAATGTAATAAAAATCATAATAAAACATGTATTTTTTTTTATTTACTCTTTTATTTTATTGACAGTAAAAAACTAAACTGTATTACGGAACGTGCCTAATCTTATTGAACGTTCGAATTGACAACTGTTCATTCGTAGCTATTTCAGTTTGTGCAAGTTCTGGAGAGTAATAGTAAACACAGCACCAGCTGAGAACTAAATATTATACCGTAAAATACCGTTAATCCGCCCCCCCCAAACGTGACGAAAAATCGTACAATAGTTAGAGGGGGGCGCTTACACGGGATTTTTCCGCGATCGTTCAACAAAATTTACAGGAATGAATCATTATGAAATGAATGAATCGTTGAATGAATCATGAATTTTGATACTTGAAAAAATTGTTTTATTCTTTTTTTTAAACGTAAAATCTGTTGAAAAATCGCAGAAAAAAGGAGAAATTTGTAAAAAAAAAAGCCAAAACAAGCAAGAAATCAATTAAAAAATCTCAAAAAAAACGCACATTTCATCAAAGATTCATGATTCATTCATTTCAGGTTTTGAAACAAACAACACTCGACTCTTATTTTTGTATTCAAAAGATTTCTTAAATAATATTCATAGTACTATTTCATTATAGTATACTGAAGTAATTACCATTTATTTTACTTTGTGTTGGTTATTTTTTGTGCATAATTTGTTCTCATTTTTTTTATACTTTCTTCCATAAAATATTCCTTAAAAATAAATCTCATTATTATGTAACTATTGTTCTTTAAATACATATATATATATCATTTAAAAAAATAAAATAACTTTAAAAATGCATTTTTTTAGATTATTTATTAAATTAATTACTAGATTTCATATTTATCTTTCCATATTAGTCTGATTATAGAATTAAAATGCTGTCTAAGAATGATAAAATGACGCATAATCCATTATACTCTATAATCTGCAAAATTCCATAATCCGCACAACCTTTGGCCTCAACTTGTGCGGATTATAGATCTTTGACTGTATAGCAAATATAAATATCAAAGTAAGTCATAAGTTAAATACTTAAAAGAAATAACAACAAAAAAATCCGATTTTTTGATATTTTAGCGACATCTTATCTTTCGAAAAAGAAAAATAACTGAGATCATGAATAATGATTCAATTCATGATCATGATTTAATTCAAGATGAATCAAGAATTTTTACAACTTTGTAACTATAAAAACACCTATTTTAATTACAAATGTAATTTATAGCATTCTTACAATTTTAATATTAGAAAAAAAAAGTTACGTTATGTAATTTTTTATTTTCTGAAATTCCTTTACATAAGACCTATGGCGCCATCTATTATCTCTAATCCTAAATAAAAATGAATAAACGTAGCGAAGTGTCCGGATTACAGACGTTTCCGAATTATAGATGTCTTAACTAAAGATGTTATACTGTAATACTTTAAAAAAAATCATTGTAAATATCTTAAGTATTTATAATTACACTTACTTATATTCAAAGGATGCTTCAGTTGGCATTTGGTCCAATAGCTTCTGACAACTTTGCATTATATTCACCGTTCTCAGAACCATACAAGTAGTCCAGTCATTTAAGCTTAAATTAGGTAAGAATCTCGGAATTCGAGATACCCAGCTGTAAGTCTGTAAATACTTGTATATTGACACCCTAAAAGTTGTCTCAAAACCTACATATGGTAGGGTGTACGCAGAGCCGTCCCTAGCGAAGGCGAGGCCGGGTGCGAGAACTTTTGCGAGGCCTTTTCCTTCTAGAGTCTTATACCTAATTCCTTAATTGGACCAGGTTGACAATAATTTTTAGAGTTTCGTTCATCTGAGTAAACTCTATTAATCTCACTCCTCTGTGTATCGCTCAGATTTCGTTTTCGGAAACTGTGTAAGTTAGAGACTTGAAATTTTGCATATTTAAAGCTGAATTTATCTGATCACATGAAAATCATAAAATTTTGAAAATGTCTTAGATTATTTTAATTAAATGGATTAATTCAATCCCACTCGACCATTTCTGTGATTTAGATTTTAAAACAAAACCTTAATATCCTTTTTTTTCCAAGCAGATTATGTGGCTCAGTGGTAGCACATTTGTTTGCTATTCAAAAGATTACTGTTTCAAACCTGTGCATGGGAATTCGAATTATTAAATATTTTATGGGGGGAAATTTTCAAACTGTTTTTTTGTGTTATTTTAACCGTTTACTGATTTGCCCGTATGACGTACTTAAAAAGAATTTACTCAAACCATCACTGAAAACTTTTTGACACCACTAAATTTTTAAAATAAAATTTCATACTGTTTAAACTAAATATTACGAATTTTTTAGCTAAAAAAAAAGTGATTATTTTCACTTTATACACTGAGAAAAAATATACAATTCTAGCATCTAGAATCTAAACTGTGACTCTTGAAAAAATAGTTCCATGTCATCCTTATAAATTCTAGCTTCCTTTGCTAGAGAGTTCTAAAGTCTCCTACAAGAATTCAAGAGCGTCTTCCTATATTCTAGTTGACAAACATATCTAAAAATCTCTGCAAATAGATGCGAACACAAGAGGTTTTATTTAGTAAGTATAATTCTAGTTTATGAAACCATTTCCAAAATCTAGCGATAAGTTCTCGTTACTGAAACGACTCAATATTGTTTCGTTCCCTACAAAACAAGAGACTAGAAATGCTAGGTTATTTCGTCTATTCAGCTTAGTTGTTTAACCTATTCGCGTAGTTCGATCATCTATGGTTCTAGTTTAGATACTCAGAAAGTGACTAACTATTCTTTCTAGGTGATTGCGCCATATTTTTTTTCTCGGTGTAATATGTAAAGAATCAGTTTAGTAATTAAGGTCTCAATTTTACAAAAAATATTTTACAAATTACAGTTCGGAGCCGATTATCGGAACTCCAATTAACCGAATTCTCAATTATCAGATCAGCCTATTTCTCTCAAAAAAAGTGTAAACCGAATTTACATTTATCCAAACATCCTATCCCCCCCCCTGAAAAAAAAAAAAAATAAAATATCGAACTCCCAGTTATCTATTGATAACTGGATATTAGATTTTAAATTTACTACAATGACTTGTGGGTAAGAATTATGATTAAGAGAAATTGAAGAAAATGAAAAAGAATGCTCTGAAAATAACTCAGGTCTATCACATAACGAAGCCTTTGAATGTTTTGAAACAGCTTTGAAATGGCTCGAAGGCAAAAGAACATTGATACTATTCAACTAACGTATTTAAGGAAAATTAGAGATATGGCAGCATTGAAAAGAATGCCTTCGTTGAAGCAAGCAGCAATCAAAAGCTTTCACGCTTAAATTATAATCTCTGTAAATACGAAAATGATTAAAAAAGAAAAAAAGTTAATGATAAAAATATAAATTAAAAACATTAAAAATACATAATAATTTTTAAACATGCGAACAGTAACTAATGTTACCAGTCCTAAGCTTGGATAACGTGTAAAGGTTTTAGTATATTCAGGAACATGTCTTAAATTGTCTGTCGATTTATCCGATTTGTTGTTTATCCAAACTAGAGTTGGTCCAAACTTCCCCCCTCCGTTGCTTCTCTGAATTCACCACTGATATATATACACTAGCGAGCTACGCCCGCTAACTGGGCCACTTTTTCCAAACGAACCTCGATATTAAGCAGTATATAATAAGCAAAAAAATTCATTTAATAAGCAAGTCTTGGTGTTGGAATCCTCAGGCACAAAAAAAGTAAATTAAAGAGCTATGGTTGTTATGTGCCCATTATCCCGTTAAAAATATGTGATTTCGCACGGTGGGCGCAACGCGCACTTGAAAAAAAGATTGTGGATCGGAGCCATGGTCGCTTCGCGCCCATCGTCCCGTTAAAAATATTTGGTTTTGCACGGTTGGCGCTACGCGCCCATAAGACATTTTTTCGTATTTTTTGGTTCATCAGAAGCAGACTTTTACGCAGATTCTGAATATGTAATCAGTTTTTTCTACTTTAAAAACTGTCTGCATGATGGTTTAAGAAAAAATGCGCAAAAAAAAGTTTCGGTATATTTTCTCTGCGGCGGCCTGTTTTATTTCTAAGTTCAATATTTTAGCGAAAACTACGGTAAATAATCGACGGCAAGTCAAAAAAATTGATGTGGAACAAAGCGCACTTAGCTCGGGGAGAAAAAGAGGTTTTCGGCTGGTTCTTCTTTTTGCGCTCTTAGCCAAAGGGGAAAAGTTCTAGGCATTCACCGCAAGGTGGCGCAGTATAAGGCGAGCGAGCTCTTTTTGGGAAATGAGACGTTTTACGTTCCGTTTCCCGAGGGATTTTTAATTCATGACTTTTTTTTAATTTTGGTCCCACGGTCTCAAAAATGACCGAAATGACTTTCCCGGAATTTTTCGAATCGAAAGACACCTCTCGCGACTTCCAACTCGCCCGCGTTGCGAACTGTAATCGGCTTCAAACAGACAGACAGACACACAGAGGCGCACGGATTTTATTAGTATAGACTAGCGAGCTACGCCCGCTAGCTGGGCCACTTTTTCCAAACGAACCTCGGTATTAAGCAGTATATAATAAGCAAAAAAATTCATTAAATAAGCAAGTCTTGGTGTTCGAATCCTCAAGCACAAAAAAAAGTAAATTAAAGAGCCATGGTCCCGTTAAAAATATGTGATTTCGCACTGTGGGCCACGTGCACTTGAAAAAAAAAAAGATTGTGGATCGGAACTATGGTCGCTTCGCGCCCATAGTCCCGTTAAAAATATTTGGTTTTGCACGGTGGGCACTACGCGCCCTTAAGACATTTTTCCGTATTTTTTAGTTCATCAGAAGCAGATTTTTACGCAGATTCTGAATATGTAATCAGTTTTTTTCTACTTTAAAAACTGTCTGCATGATGGTTTAAGAAAAAACGCGCAAAAAAACCGCAATTAGCGCCGGTAGAAAAAGCGGTTTTCGGCTGTTTCTTCTTTTAGCCAAAGGGGAAAAGTTCAGGTTCTTAACCGCAAGGTAGCGCAGTGTCCTGCCTCGGAGCTCCGTTTGAGCGCCGTTTGGGATTTGAGATATTTTTCGTTCCGATTCCCAAGGGGTTTTTAATTCATAACTTTTTTAATTTTGGTCCCACGGTCTCGAAAATGCCCGAAATGATTTCCCCGGAATATTTCCAATCGAAAGACACCTCTCGCGACTTCCAACTTGCCCGCGTTGCGAACTGTAATCGGCTTCAAGCAGACAGACAGACAGAGGCGCACGGTTTTTATTAGTATAGATTATCTAAACCCTTATGACTAAATACGGAGCGATTAATTATTTGATGTGGCTGATGATCGTAATTTTCATATTAATAATGTAAGATGTAAAACTAAAATATTTCCCTTTTTTAAACACGATTATTGATGTTCAAAGAAACCTAACAAGTATTTTCACAAATTTCAGTAATCATTGAAAAATCTATATAAATACCTGAGCTCGTGAAATAACAGCGTGAAGAATATTAAATGCGTTTAATTCACATGCTAAATGCTAGAATAAAATTAATCATTTATTATTGATTCAGCGCTGACTACTGAGTTAACTATGCCTACAGACTGAGAACAGACTAGACGACTACGAGGAATAATTTTTGCTTTATGCTGTTGGTCCGAGCTAACTTTTTATTGATAAAAGTTTTACATTTTGTAAATAACCATTTTTAAATATCTAAATATAATCGTGAAATAAATAACTTGCAGCAATTAAAAAAAATATTTAGATATTTTAAAAACTGAAATGATTTTTTTAAAAACTTGAGCGCGAGGCCTCTCTAGGAGCGAGGCCGTGTGCGACCGCACCTGTCGCACACCCCTAAGGACGGCTCTGGGTGTACGCAACTATTAAATTCCAAGGCCAAAGGTCACAAAAATAGGTTTTTTGTGCTTTTTCTTGTAAATATCTCATTTTCTATAGGTTTGTTGCTATTTGTATTTATTATCAATATTGTAGAATACAAAATTCTCTACAAATTTTGTTTGAAAACATTTTTCATACGTCGAACCGTTTTCGAGATAGAGGGCGGAGAGCGCGCGGTCACAGCATCACTTCAGGTCAAACGGTGCCTCCGGTTGAAAACGCGCCATATATAGTAGATGAACTATCGATAAATCAATGATTATAAATATTTATCAATTTTTATTAACTATTATATTATATTTCATCTTTTTCTTTATGCATTGTATAGTATAGTTACGACCGTCTTCTCTTTTTTTCAGGTAACTGTTCTTGGTAACTACGGTCGTACAATTTCAAGAAATATGGCTGATTTGTGTTTTCTATGTAATAAGTCAGATTCGGGGAGTGAATCGCTTATTGAAGTAGTGCGCGGTATGAAAACTCTACGCACTGCAAGTGTCGAACGAAACGACGGAAAAATTGATTATTTAAAATCAGTAACCTCTGTTAAAGTGCATGAAAAGTGCCGAAGTGTTTACATTAGTAAAAACTGTATTCAAGCAGCAAAACGGAAACAAGAAGAAGGAAGAAACTATAACTTCTTCATTAGTACTCCGTAAAAAACGAGGTGCAGTGTTTGATTTTAAGAATCAATGTTTATTTTGTGGCGAAGTTGCTGATGAGGCTGCAGAGAAAAAGAAAAGAGAAATGTACAGGCGGAAGATAAAAAATGTGAGTACTCTTTAGTTCAAAGATAATGTTATTAAAAAAGCAGAAGAACGTGCGGATGATTTCGGAGAATTGGTGAAAAGTCGTATAATTTTACAGTATGATTTGGTTGCTGCTGAAGCGAAGTACCATGCTGCTTGCTTTACAAACTTTTCAAATAAATCATCATCATCATCGCCTCTTGAGAAACCTCGTCAAGATAATCAAGTTACAGAAGCTATGTTAGAGATTTTCAATTACATCGAAAATAATAATGATTCTCAATTTACACTAAAAGAGCTTAAAGATGTCTTCACAGGGTTTGTGCCAGTTGATAAAACTATCATTACAAGACTAGAACAGAAGTATTTAACCGATATAGTAATTACGAAGAAAGCTGGAGATTTCACAATCATTTCTTTCCGTGATGCACAAGCTGATATTCTATCAAAAGCTTGGTACGAAAGTAAAAAAATAGATCCTAAAGCAGAAAAGCTAAGAATTGTACAAGCTACAGCAGCAATTATTAGAGAAGATATCCGAACATCTATAGTTGAAACTAAATCTTATCCACCTCCTAATAAAATGTTGGATAATGTTAATCAAGAAATTCCAAAAACTTTATTTCATTTCTTAGAAGAAGTCATCGTCAAAAACAGGAAAGGACAAATTGATCATTTAAAAACAAAATGTACTTCAATAAGCCATGCAATCATGGCTGCCATACGGGAACGTTCTTTTTCATCACAGTTAATTTTGAGCCTTTCTGTATTTCTTCACAGAAGATATGGATCTAAAAGACTATTGGACATTTTATCTAGTTTGGGATTTGCAGCTTCTTATAGTAATACAGTACAGGATGAAGTTTCAGCAGTTTATCACCCACAGCCTCGTATTTTATCATCTGAGTCAGGTGCACTTGTACAATATGTTGGAGACAATGCCGATATTCCACCAACAAGTGCAGCTTCTCATCAACATTTCAAACGTGTATATTATCAAGTTCAAACTTGGTTAGGGCATGATTTGGAACCCCAGGTATGGGGTTGGACAATACAAACGATTTTCTGGAGCCTATCACGACAATTTTACCACCTGCTCCAGAAGATTTGCTAAATACAATTTTCTGCAACTGCAGGAGTGGTTGTGGTTCGCGATGCGGATGCAGGAAAGTGGGCTTGCAATGCTCTTTAGCTTGTGGCCAATGTAATGGGCAAGCTTATCTCAATGCAGAACCATATCAGAGCGACATTAACGAAGGTGGAACCTTTGACCCCGAAATCATGGAACAACTTGAGACAAATGTCGTTGAAGACGATAATGAAGCCCAGTTTGACATTTACCAGCAGCCGAAAGACGACGATAAAGAGGAAGAAGATGATTAAAAACATAAATTATAGTTTTTGTACCCTTTATTCCATTTTTTTTTACTTTTAATAAAAATAAATGCATGGAATAGTATTTTTTAATAAAACGATTAATTCATAATTTATTTGTTTTTTTTCATCATGTAAGAAGTTATTAATATTATATTAATTAGGTTAAAATTCAAATATAATTCCTATATTTTCATTAACAATTCTGCAATTACATGGACATGTAAGTGTGGTTAAATAAATTAATACTGAATAAAAAGTTGATAGGTTAGGAAAAAATGATATATGGCGCGTTTTCGACCGGAGGCACCGTTTGACCTGAAGTGATGCTGTGACCGCGCGCTCTCCGCCCTCTATCTCGAAAACGGTTCGACGTATGAAAAATGTTTTAAAACAAAATTTGTAGAGAATTTTGTATTCTACAATATTGATAATAAATACAAATAGCAAAAAACCTATAGGAAATGAGATATTTACAAAAAAAGTGCAAAAAACTGATTTTTGTGACCTTTGACCTTGGAATTTAATAGTTTCGTACACCCTACCATATGTAGGTTTTGAGACAACTTTTAGGGTGTCAATATACAAGTATTTACAGACTTACAGCTTGGTATCTCGAATTCCGAGGTGAACTTACTATAATGACTGGACTAAAGGTATTTGATGCGCCGCAGCGTTTGAAAGATCTTATGATAATTTCTTCAGAAACTTTTTCCCAGGCGAAAGACACCCAATTTAAAACATCTTGTCTGAATGGCTTTTTGAAGTTGCCTTTTGAAGTCTTCAGACCTACCTCATGTACTCCATCCATTTTTCAATCAGATATCCTTTAAATGGTTTATTCCACGACACAACTGCAGGTTGCACAATTGATGTTAATCCACCTGGAAACCCGGAATAATAATCAATTCTGTGTTGACGTTAGCAAGAGCTGTACGCACCTCTGGTTTTCCATGAATCAGAGCCTTATCAAGAATTATGAGGCAGGAAACATCATCCTCGTTCGGCCTCCAAACTCTGCTGATCCATGAATTTAATTCTTGGGAATTCATCCACCCATTTTTTGTGGACATCACTTTTACATTAAGTGGAATTTTTAACGCATCATACACTTTAGAAGGAATTCTTCCACTTGGCTCCTTGAATATTATAAATGCAGGCATTTTGTGGCCAGAAGCACGAGCACACAAAGCTACAGTAAATCCCTTTGTACATCTAGTGTTTACTATTCTGATGGAGGATTCCCCTTTGACATTATTTGTCCTTGTAGGAGGGTAGTCGAAACGAACCATCATCCATATTGCCAATATTATATGGAGTCAAATCCTTTTTAATGGTGCATACTTTAACTGAGTGGAGAAGTGATGTTATTTTTTTCTTCAGTTCATCGGAAGTTTTCTGACTCTCATTGGTCACAACACAGGTGGTGACATTCATCCTTTTCTTCAAATGAGTAATGAACATGTCAGATGCTTTGAAATTGCTTAGTCCAATTTCTTCGGTTTTGCAAAGCGCTTCTGTTTGGAGCTTCTTATTATTATCTGCATGACCAGCAGCATGCTCGTTTTCCAAAAACTCAAACAATGAGTCATCCAGCTCTTCCGACAGTCATGGCCAGCCTAATCCAAGTTTTCATTTTTTTTTACGCTTGGCCAAAATTAATATGGATAAGTTAGTTTTCTTTCGAAAGCCAATCGCGGATTCTTTAGTGATCAATGCTAAAATGCCTTGATGTAGCATGCAAATTAGCACCGTTTCCTTTATGCCAAGCTAGCACAGCTAGTTTTTTTCCACAGTGTAGCTGTTAGGCATCTTCAAATAAACAGTATAAAAACTACTGAGAAAAAACTTCAAATAATCGCTGGATAATATAAACACATGCGAAAATGAGAGAAAGGAACACGCACAGAATGATTGAATGGTCTCTCAGAGTATGTGTTGCCAGATTTTTAAAGCAAAAAATACTGCCATCAGTAAATAGTACAAATTTGACTTTCATGCCATCTGCTTAATCAATCAATCGATATTTTTTTTTCAACAAGTTTTCATAACATTACGTTTTGTTTAAAAAAAGAAAATCATTTTTTAATCAACGCACTTAACTCATTTAATGAGAAACTTTCATTTTCGATATTTTTATTAGCTTCATAT
>CAXHSM010000793.1:0-60886 GCA_964019185.1 Maratus speculifer
TAAATCCAACATATCTACAATATTGGGGTTTCATTGTAAATATTTCCAATGAAACCCCAATATTGTACAAATATTGGCTTTACATTGGAAATATTTCCAATGAAAACCCAATATTGCACAAATGTTGGCGTTACATTGGAAATATTTCCAATGAAACCCCAATATTGTACAAATGTTGGCTTTACATTGGAAATTTTTCCAATAAATTCCCAATATTGTACAAATTTTGGCGTTACATTGGAAATATTTCCACTGAATCCCCAATATAGTACATATGTTGGCGTTATATTGGAAATATTTCCAATGAAACTCCAATATTGTACAAATGTTGGCGTTACATTGGAAATATTTCCAGTGAATCCCCAATATTGTACAAATATTGGTATTTCATTGGAAATATTTCAAATGAATTCCCAATATTGTACATATATTGCCGTTTCATTGGAAATATTTCCAGTGAATCCCCAATACTGTACAAATATTGGCATTTCATTGGAAATATTTCCAATGAATTCCAAATATTGTACTAATATTGGCGTTACATTGGAAATATTTCCAGTAAATTCCCAATATTGTACAAATATTGGCATTTCATTAAAAATATTTCCAATGAATTCCTAATATTTGGCGAATAGTGGCGTTACATTAGAAATATTTCCAATGAATCCCGAATATTTAACAAATGTTGGTGTTTCACTGGAAATATTTCCAATGAAACTCCAATATTTCACGAATATTTTCGTTACATTGGATATATTTCCAATGAATCCCCAATTTTTACAAATGTTGGCGTTACATTGGAAATATTTCAATGAAACCCTAATATTGTATAAATGTTGGAGATACATTGGAAATATTTCAATTGAATTCCCCAATATTGTAAATATGTTGGCGTTAAATTGGAAATATTGCCAATGTAACCCGAATATTGTTCAAATATTGGCTTTACATTGGCAATATTTCCAATGAGTCTTCAATATTGTACAAATATTGGTGTTAAATTGAAAATATTTCCAATGAGTCCCGAAAATGATGAAAGTGATGAAATATTGTTGAAATGTTGGAGTTACATTGAATGCATATCCAATGAATCACCAATAGTGTACAAATGTTGGCATTACATTGGAAATATTTCCAATATTCTACAAATGTTAGCATCACATTAGAAATATTTCCAGTAAATCTCCAGTATTTTAGAAATGTTAGCGTTATATTGGAAATATTTCCAATAAATCTGCAATATTTTACAAATGTTGACATTAAATTGGAAATATTTCCAATCAAACCCCAATATCGTACAAATATTTGCATTACGTTGAAAATACTACCTCTGACAATTAAGTTCGGTGAATAGTCCTGTAGCATTAATGTAGATGAAATATTAACGATAGCAAGGGCGGATCCAAACTTCCTTTTAGAGGAGGGGGGGGGGGGGTCATGACTCCTTGAATTTGGAAATTTTTTCGTTTTCATATAATATCAAACAATTACTCAAGAAATTGAGCATTTTACGCAAATTTTTAGGACTTGATAGTTACAAAATGCCGTCATGAGAGAGCAATTGGCTTCATGGCCTGAAATTCAGTTTAAAATTCTACAATTTACGGAGATTTTGCGAAAGATTCTTTTCCTTTATTGAAAAATGGAAAACGTTAATCAGTCAAATTTCCTCTGAATAAATGCATCTAGAATTAAAAAATACTTCATAGATCTGTCAGAAAATACCTACTTTGGATTTAAGCACAGCTTTAAAAGAGTCAGAAAGATTCTGGTTGATAAGCAAGGGATAAATTTGAAAAAATTCAATATATATTTCTTTTTTTAAATTCCCATTAAAAATTTTTTTTCGGTGAGAGGGGGTTCATGACCCATATGACCTCCCCCTTGGATCCGCCAAAAAACGATAGCTACCATACCATCGTTCAAAATAGTCTTCTCCTATAACTATGCACCGCTGAGATCTGCTATAGGGGGAACTGGGGTACATTGATACATGGGGCACATTGATACACCCCCTCTACCGCTCACAGGGTCATTACAGGAAGTTTCACAACAGCTCCAAAAGGTGATGCTAGTGTATTCAACTACATACAGAAAATCTTGGAATGATTCAGCAGTTTGATGAAATGGGACGGGTGATTTATTGTTTTTGTTGTTCAAAAGTAAATTTGAGTTGTACAATTGAAATGCTATTATACAACTGTTCCAGTATTTTCAACCAAAATGAATACTTTCCCTGGTAAGTACTGCTACTCTTTATCAGTTCCTCATTATTTATTGTTAGATATATTGTGAAGTGTTGGATTTGAGACTCATTTTATTCAAAATCGCTGTATGGGGCACATTGATACAGTTTATGACGGGGCACATTGATACAGCCTAAATCCTTTAATAGTTCATATTTTCATTAACTTTTATTATTTTTTTTACCATACACTCCTTAATCCAACCTTTTTTTCACGAAAAATTTCTAATATTAGTTTTTATTGAAGTGAAATAGCTCTAATTTCTTTATATTAGAGCATTTTATAGTATTTTTGAAAACAGAAGACGTAGGAACTTACCCAGCATCTAGTGCTAGTAGAACTAATAAAAGAAAAGGACGGCATTCTGGCAAATCTCGAATTTATATCGATTCTCCAGAGAAAAAAGTATTTTCGACATGAGAAATGTTAAGTAAGAGAAACAAACTGCAGAACAGAAAATGATACTTATATTATAAACAGAATTTTTAATATAATTATCCTTTATTTTCTGTTTATGAACCTATTTATAAACAGAAAAACTGGTAATTTTTTCATCTTTCATAAGAAAGAAGATAATGCTGGGGTTGAAGTGCTAGATATGACAAAGTTACCACAGCCAACAATCAGACAAGAAACAGACAGAACATCAAGTCATAATATATTTAATTTTGATTGCTTTAATATTGCTTAAAAATAAATTGTGGGTGATTTGAATTTTTATAAATAAATATAAAATGGTTTTCTAACTCATTTTTTATGAAAAATATGCATTGGTATTATTTTGTCGTCATTTTTCTTAAACGTATCAATGTGCCCCGGGGATGGGGCACATTGATACAAATGACTTTTTTTGATTTTTTTAAAATTACATGCAAAAATACTACATAAAACAATGATTGTACATTTTTATAACATACTACACAAGTTTTGCTGTCACCTCATGGAAAAAAAACTTGAATTTTCTACTTTCTTGACACCAAAAAAAATCTTAGAAAAAAACTGTATCAATGTACCCCAGTTCCCCCTACATGTCCTGGGAAGTTCGCAAGAAGTCTTCTTTTGGGATGAAGTTCAAAAGCTTCGTCACGTTTCGTTTGATGTCAGCAATATGGTCAAATCTCTTTCAAAGAGAGTTTGAGTCGTGAAAATAGGAAAAAGTCTGGAGGATTGAGATCTGGCGAGTATGGTAGCTGTTTAATTTGCACCATTCTTCATGAATTTCTTTCGGTGTCTTGAAAAGCTTAAAACTAAACTTTAAACTGATGTTTTATTCGTTCATTTTCCTGTTCTCAGTTAAGAACCAACACACTGAACAAGCATTTAGTAAAGCACTTCTTACACAGAACATAAACGACGCTCAACTGAACAACGGTTTGGGAAGATGGTCTTACACTTGCCTCTATGCAGGTGCAGCGTTTTGTTTCCCCATTGTTGCCAGATCGGTCATTATGAATTCATTCACCGAACTTTATTGTCAGAGGTAGTATTTCAAATGAATCGACAATATTGTACAAATATTGGCGTTACATTAAAAATATTTCTAATGAAACCCAATATTACAGAAATGGCAGCGTTACAAAAGAAATATTTGCAATGGAACCCTAATATTGTACAAATGTTGGCGTTATATTGAAAATATTTCCAATGGAACACCAATATTGCACAAATATTGGCTTTTCTTTGGACATATTTCCAATGAAACCCCAATATTGTGCAAATGTTGGCGTTGCATCGGCAATATTTTTAATGAATTTCTAATATTGTGCGATTATTGGCGTTACATTGGAAATATTTCTTACGAAATCCTACTATTGAAATGATATTGACATTGCATTCGAAATATTTACTATGAAACCCCAATATTGTATAAATTTTGGCGTTACACTGGAAATATTTCTAATGAAACCCCAAAGTTGTACAATTATTTGGCGTTAGATACGAAATATATTTTCAATCAATTACCAATTTTATACAAATATTGGAGTTACGTTCAAAATATTTTTAATGGTACAAATATTGGCAATACATTGGAAATATTTCAACGAAATCCTTATATTTCATAAATATTGGTGTTACATTGGAAATATTTCCAATTTATTTCTAGTATTGTACAAATATTGGCATTACATGGCAATATATTTAAAGAATTCACAATATTGTACAAATATTGTCGTTACATTGGAAATATTCTATCTATGATGTATATACTAAAATACCCATCCTGTACAATCTGCTGTGCAAAAAATAATTTTTATTAATTTGCAATGTCACACAAAAGTATTCCATTATATATTGGTACATGGGGAAGCATTGTTTGGGGTGCATTTTAATTATATTAAACAATTTTACATTTTATGAAATTGAAATACGTTGGTGAGGATTACTAAAGATTACTTTCTGTATAATAGAAAGCATATAGTATTTACAGAGTCCGAAAACACTCATCCGAACTACTGTATATAATTACACCAAGGTCTGAATACTTTTAAAACTTCGTTATAGTAAAAACGCATCTCATTTGCTATGTTTGACGTGCAATTTCCGACTTGCTTCTTTTGTAGATACATATATATTTTCATATTCAATGTTTCCGATTTGAAGCAAATAATTGAATATTTTACCATTTTTCATGAATAAAAGATAAATTTATGAACAGGAAAATGTTAATTTAAAAAGTAATCAGTAAGATAATTAAATACTACTTATCACAAAAGTTTTAAAATTCACTTGCAAAATTATAGCAATAACAGTTATTATAAATGGCTTTACAGAAGCACAATCTGTATGCCATTTTTAAAAATTGCATTTTTAAAAATTGATGGAATCATTTGGACAAATTATCCGAAATAAAATATTAATCTAATATACATATTAATAAAACTATAAATAAAAAGCATTATTCGCAAAATATTTTCCAATAAGTATTTTAATAATCTTTTTATTGAATATCATGCGAAAAATGATACTTGAAATCAAAACAAATCAAAGCGGAAAGATTTTCATTCACAAAACAGTATTATGCACTTGTGGCAATTAAATATGATGAGTATAAAGGAAAAACATTGGCGCACCCACGGCGAAGGCTAAGGGGAAGTCCCTCTGAAACTGCAAGATGAAGCTAACTATTTAAAATTTTCTAAAATTATAAAAGCTTAACTTTATTATATTTAATGGATTCTGGAAAATAAAATTTTTGAAAAAGAGTAACCTTTTCACTTTTTTTTTTTTTTTTCTCATTTATAATTCTTTTTATGAAATTTGAAAAGTCAGCATTTTTAATATTCACCACTTAAAACAACATTTTCTTTTTATTTAACAAAGAGGTTTAAGCTTTCAGAATTATCCACATCAAAAATTTTCAAAGCTCCTGATTGCCCCTCCCCCCCCCCCTCTCACTTCCACCAGCCAGTCTTCGTTCTGTATCAAGTCAATTGAAATAATGTATGTCCGGGAACGATACATCTCCTCAATTTTTAATTTTAGAAAATGGGCTGAGCTCGTTTAACATTCCGGGCTTCATCAGGGAAATATAAACCTCTAAAATATGCTAACCCCCTCCTGGGTGCGCCACTGGAAAAAAAAAGGACATTTTATCTGTGAAATTGTATATTTATCTTTTTATACCAACAATTTTTACAACCATATGCAGAACAACTGCTGACAATGATATGTTATAGCCATAAACTTATAAGAAGTTAGAAAAAAATTCAACTACTAGCATAACAAGCAATGAGGAAACGGCGTTTGCTGCCTATAGTGTGCGAACGAAAACCAAACTAAAATTGCCGTGTATTCTTCCACGCTGACCAGGGGATATAATGTTAGGAAATAGGATAAAAAAAACTTAGGCTCCGAGCACACATGCATTTTGCTAAGTTCAACTGAATTTCAGGAAATCCTTTCTTCTACGCCCTTTTGCGGTTTACTGACAATAGAAAACGGAGATATTACCATGGTTCACGAGACAACTATTTCAACACTACTTAAGGAAAGGCTCCCTGTCCTGCAGCTGGATTGAAGTTGAACTGCAAAATTCATTATACATCAAACACGCCGACTTCTAACCGCAAAATGTAGTAGTGTGTGCTCACAGCCTTAAGCAGTAGACATGTGCGTACTTTCTCGCGGTACTCTGAATTCTTGGAAAAAAAGGTTGTATGCCTTTTCCGCAGGATTTTTTTGTGGTTTCTTTTTAATAGATCTATGGGGAATGAACAAAGAATCGGGAGATAAGCAGATCAACCCTATTTGACGGAAAAATTCATGTCCTACATTTTGATTGAAATTGAACTGGAAAAGTCATTAACATAAAACGCGCCGAATGCGAACATAAAACTCGCCGACTTCTAACCGCAAAATGTGTTTGTGTGTGCTCGCAGTGTGGCTTTATTTTCTTCTTATTTATTTTACGCTTTATTTTTGTTGATATGATGTCGGACTTAGTGTTCTTTAGTGAAATTATACAGTTTACGCCTGACTTATAAGATCAGCCATGGGCGTAAGAAGGGGGGGTCCAGGGGGGTCCTGGACCCCCCTAGAATTCTGACTGGACCCCTTATTAAAATTTTACAGTGAAATGGAGACTATTTTTTGAAAGATTATTTAAAAGATTTCAAAAGCAGTAATTCTTTAGATGATAAACAATATAAACAAAACCGAATAAAACGCAGCTTGTTTGCAAATTTTCTATACCACTATTTAAAGGGGCGGAGGGTGCAAAAGTGACACGGAAAAAAAGTGATAAGGAAAAAAGTTACCGGAAAAAAGTGACAATGAATTGATTTTGGGGATTCATTCGTTAAGTATGAAAGGGGGATCGGGGGGGGGGCTCATAATTTAGGTAAATGGGTTTTTCATGCTGAATTAACTGTTTTGGTTCAATTTTTGGATATGCGTTCATGCTGAAAGGACGCTTGCCTGATTAGATTTGGGAAGTGACCCCACCCCATCCGTTCTCAATTAGATGAATGGATTTTTATGCAGAATTATCCAACGTGTATCAAATTTCCATATAGGTTCTTTTTGATAAGGCTTGTATGTAGTATATAATGCCTGAAGAGATTTAGGTGTTTTAATGGTTAAGTATAGAGGGGGAACGGGGGATAGCCTTTCTTAAATTAAATTAATAACTTTTTACGCATAATTATCCGATTTGCTTAGAATTTTGGACATAGGTTCATTATGATAAGATGTATCTCTGACTAGTTATGGGGTTCTTCTGCTTATTATAAAGGGGGGCGAGCAATAATCTCCCCCTTAAACTAAATAAATAGGTTTTTATGCAGAATTATCCCATGTATTTCAAATTTTAAATATAGGTTCTTTCTGATAAGGTGGATCCCTGAATAATTTTAAGGATTTAATATCTAAGCATAGAAGGAGAATAGAATATAACCCACCTTAAATTAAATTACTTTTTACGCAGAATTATCGGATTAGCTTCAAATTTTGGATTATAGATAAATTATGATAAGGCGTATGCCTGATTACATATAGGGTTATTTTGCCAATTAAAAATTGGAGCGAGTGATTATCCCCCACTCCCTTAAATTTGATAAATTGTTTTTTATGCTCACTTATCTGATATATTTCATATTTTGGATATATGTTCTTTCTCATAAAGTGAATCCCAAATTAATTTTAAGGGTTTAATGGCTAAGTATAGAAAGGGGGAACGGAGGATACCCCCCCTTAAATTAATAAATGGTTTTTTAAGCAGAATTATTTGATTTGATTCAAATTTTGAATGTGCGTTCATTATGATAAGGCGAGTCCCTCATTAATTGTGGATTATCCCCCGTTCATCCCTCTTTACTTAGCCTTTAAACCCTTAAAACTATTCAGGGATTCAGTTTATCAGGAAGAACTATATCCAAAATTTGAAATACGTTTGATAGTTGTGAAAAAAAATATCTTATTTAAAGAGTGGAGGATTAATCGTCCGCTATCCCTATTTAATTAGCAAAAGAACCCCATAACTAATCAGAGATACGCCTTCTTATAATAAATATACATCCAAAATTTGAAGCAAATTGGATAATTCTGCGTAAAAAGCCATTTATTTAATTTAAGGGAGTTTATCCCCCGTTCCCCCTCTATACATAGCCTTTAAACCCTTAAAACTATTCAGGGATTCAGTTTATCAGGAAGAACTTATATCCAAAATTTGAAATACATCGGATAAGTGTGCATATTTTTTTTATCTAATTTAAGGCGGGGGTAGTAATCACCCACCCACCTTTTTAAATAGCAAAAGAACCCCATAACTAATCAGAAATACGTCTTATTATAATGAACCCATGTCCTAAATTCGAAGCAAATCTGATAATTCTGCATAAAAAGCCATTTATTTAATTTGAGGGGTTTCTCCCATCTCCCCTTTATACTTAGCCACTAAATCCTTAAAACTATTCCAGAATTCACATTATCAGAAAGAACCTATATTTAAAAATTGAAATGCATCAGATGATTCTACATAAAAATCTATTTATCTAGTTTGTGGGGGAGATAATTGCTCGTCCCCCTTTATAATATGCAAAAGAACCCCATAACTAATCAGAGATACGTCTTATCATAATGGACCCATGTCCAAAATTCGGAGCAAATCGGATAATTCTTCATAAAAAGCCATTTACTTAATTTAAGAAGAGTTTCCCCTGTCTCCCCTTTATACTTAGCTATTAAACCCTTAAAACTATTCAGGAATTCACCTTATCAAAAAGAACCTATATTTAAAATTGAAATACATGGGATAATTCTGCATAAAAACCTATTTATCTAGTTTGAGGGTGAGATAATTGCTCGTCCCCCTTTATAATATGCAAAAGAACCCCATAACTAATCAGAGATGCGTCTTATCATATTAAACCATATCCAAAATTCGAAGCAAATCGGATAATTATGCGTAAAAAGTCATTAATTTAATTTAAGAAAGGTTATCCCCCGTTCCCCCTCGATACTTAACCATTAAACTCCTAAATCTCTTCAGGCATTTTTATACTATATATAAGCCGTATCGAAAAGAACCTATATGCAAATTTGAGACACGTTGGATAATTCTGCAAAAAACCCATTCATCTAATTGAGGACGGATTGGGGGGGGGGGGTAATCGTCCCTTCCCAAAACTAAGCAAGCAAGCGTCTTTTCAGTATGAACATATATCCAAAAATTAAACCAAAACAGTTAATTCAGCATGAAAAACCCATTTACCTGAATTATGACCCCCCCCCCCCCGATTCCCCTTTCATACTTAACGAATGAATCCCCAAAATTAATAATAAATCCCCAAAATCTATTCCTTGTCACTTTTTTTCCTGTAACTTTTTTTCCGTGTCACTTTTTTCCGCTTTTGTAGTTTATGTTACTTATTTTCCGTTTGCCAGTAAGACGGACAAAAAGTGATCGGAAAAAATTGCAAGAAATTGATAAATAAAGGAATTTAATAAATAAAGGAATTTTTTATTAGTGTAATATTTGCTAAAAACCAAAAAAAGTACGTTTTTTATGTTTTGATCAGTGACATTAGTATTTTCAATTATTAATAGAACAATTAAAGAGAAAAAGTGTTAATAAGTAAGTTAAAAGATCTTTATAAAGGTTCACACAAATGTTATACAAACATACAATAAATACATTAAGCCCAACTGGGTTGAAAAAATTAGCCAGGGCCCGGAATCGAACACGAAACCACAGCATTCCAGTCTATTGCTCTATCTACAGAGCAACACCAACCAATATTTGGTACTGGGGAAAGTTATTAGCCATCTATAGATGGCTAATAACTTCCCCCGACTTTGCTTATTAGTGAGAAATTGCAGGCTCAGCTATCGGCCGGAGAAGCTCAGACTGGAATGCTGTGGTCCCGAGTTTGATTCCTGGCTCTGGCTAATTCTTCATTCTAGTTGGGTTTAATGTATTTATTGTACATACGTTTATAGTTTGGATGCAAGCATTATTTTTGCCTGTTTTAACAAGATCTTTGTTAAGTTACACCTAAAATGAGCACAGTTTAAGAAGAAAGGATTTTACTCTTGAAAATTTTCAACTTCTGGTTTTTGATGGATTTAATACGCTTAGAAGGTCCTAACTCGATTTGGTGGGTTTTAGAAAATGTCCAAAAATTATTGTGGGGGTTCTCGCTCAAAAATTATCTGTCAAATTACTTGTTTATATTCTAATTCTCCGTACCTTATGAATATCATTAAGGCAATGACCGGATTTGAGGTAACTTTTAAAACCCTTCCCTCCCCCATCCGAGTCCCGAGAAAGCAAATACGCCTAAATTTCTAAAAACCATGTCAATTTAGTGTTTATATTCTAATATGAACCATGTGTATTATTATCAGACCTATTTAAATATCTGATTTGTAAATAAGCGCGCTTTTTTTCGGGTGTGCGCATTTTAGGTAGATTTCGTATGAAATACTACCTATTGCATTCTCTCCCATGTTGGAATTTCTGAAAAATTTTTGCAGATCTACAACGATCATGACTCCTAGACCCCAAAACTACCATCAGTAAAAAAGTTTATCTATCTATCTATCTATCTATCTATCTATCTATCGGTGTATATCACTTTCTTCTGGACACGATAACTTCTATAATTATGATGATCAGATCTTCTTCAAACTTTTACATAAAATCAAGGAGCACAAAATCTCGGTTGAGTTCGTTAATGGGTAAAATAGGACCAAGCGAGTGGAAATTGGCAGGGTTTTTGTAAAAACCGAAAGAACGCGATAACTTCTTAAATAAAATAGATATCAAATCAGTTTAAAGTTTATATTACTTATCAAAAATGGGCTAAAAGTTTATGCATGACAGATTTTTGGTAAAGTTAAAAATGGGATCAAGGGGCGAAAAAAACAGGGTTTTTGGGAGAAAAAAAATCATAACTTCGTCAATTCTCAAGATATCAAATCCAACTAAATTTTTTATTAATGTACTCAACACTATCTAAAACTTTTGTATTTACAAGTTTTTGATAGGACCAACTTTTACCGACGAAAAAAATTAAAAACGAAAAGAAAAAGGGGGGAGGGAAAAAATCCATAACTTACTCAATTCTTAAGCAATCAAATATAATTAAATTTATTTTACATCTTCTCAATAATATCTACAACTTTTATATTAACAAGTTTTTCATAGGACCAATTCTTCTAGCAAAAATAAATTAAACAAAAATAGGAGTTGGAGAAAAAAAACTTCAAATCCAAACTGCTTATATTCAGACTCGAGGCTCTAACTGGTCGATTTTTTAATAAAGTCAAAATATATTTTAAAATAGGTTGTCAAAATGGGCATTTGAATCGAATTTAGCTATGATTTTGATAAAACTTGTTTCTACAAAAAAATTAAATTAGAATTTTTTCAAAAGCGGCCGAATCAAGTTATTAAACTGGATGTATCTGTAATCAAATTTTATTTTTTGATGTTGAAATGAGCACTCTTCGAAATCTACCTCCGCCTATAGGCCAAGCCGACAGGGATTTTTTTCGGTGCGCTTTTTCCTTTATTTCTCAAAAACTAACTCACAAAATTTCAGAAAACTTTAGAATCAGTTAGACTTTGATATAAACTAGGCTCGATAATGTTAAACCAATAAGCATATTTCTTCGTTTAAATTTAAATATTTTAAAAGTACTTTTATTTTATTTTATGTATAGGATAGCTAAGCTTGATCTTTAATATCTGGCTGCTTTAAGGATGTATTTCGATTCAAACTGCATATTTTCCAATTTATTTTTAAATTCACTTTTGCTCTCAAATGCATCAAACTGGCAAATTGTCTTACTTAGAAAGTACACCGTGTGCCGTGTCGTGGTTGTCGATTCTTTGATAAATGCAGAAAATATTGCAAAAAAAGCAATCGAAAACAGCACCTTAAACTGATTTTTTCGAAACAGGAGCTTTGGGGACGAAAAAAAGGGTCCTAGTGAGAAGGTAATTGTTTATAAATCAAATTCTAATAAACTGAGAGTAAATGACATCACACGGCACTTTATACGTCTCTTCAAAAATCCCCCCAGCAAGTTTCATGTTTCCACTTTTAAAAATATGTTTGAAATTGTATCGGAAAATTTCGAGCTATTGAAGGTGGAAAAGCGTTTTTTCGAATACATCCTTAATTTTTTGAATTTCGGAATAGATTTTTTTTAACTTTTACATCTGGAACCGGTTTTGAAACTGAAAATACCTTTTTAAAAAATTCTGCAAAAATTAAAAAACAGCTTATTAAAATTCAAGTTCCGCCATCCAATAAAAAAAAATAGTAAAAAAAAACTGAAAAATATTTAAATTTAAACGAGAAATTCGAAGAAAACAGCCGTAAAGGATACTGGTCACTCAGCTTTGAAATTCACCTCCGTAATGTTAAGTCTATGGACGTTTGATTCCATTCATATATTTAAAATATCTGTTGGAGAAATGAATATTTTTAATTCCTTTTCCTGCATACTCTTCTTAAAGGTTGCCTCTCTTTTTCTTAATTTTCAAAATCTATGCTGAATATAATATTTTATGTGTTAAAAACTGATTTACTGCACGTAAGATTTTAACATTTCATATAAAATTAAAAAGTAAAATCCGACTTATAACGCACATTTTTAATACATAAAAAAAGATCAAATTTTGTGGGCACGCGTTATACGCCTAGCATTAAAATGATAGTTTAAAAACAATGATAGGGTGAAAATAAAAATTCAGCTTTAATAATTAATAAACTTTTATAGGTAACAGCTAAAATAATTTTAGTTTGTATGAGTTGATTCAATTAAAATTTTGTAAATAAATATATATATATATTTAAATATTTAATGCTGCGTATGTCGTATGTTTTATTTCCATTTATATATTAATTTTTAAATTAAACAGTAATTTTTAAAATTAACAGTTTTTGTAAACAGTAGCAATTTTATTATAAATAAAAAGAGAAAATAAATTTCTTTATGTATTTTTATAGATAAAACATTTTTAATGATTGTTTAATTTTAAAAAGATTCTTAAAAGAAAAAGTACAAATAAAAAATAAAATGTATTGTTATCGCTGTCAAAAGATGAATATTTATTTAAATTATTTATAAAACAAGTCTAAAGTGTTTCTTCTTTCTTTCTTTTCTTTTTTTTTTTTTTTTTCTTTTTGATAAAGGCGTATTTTAAAAATCAACGTATTTTCCACATTGCTTCCATCTACAGTTCAGATAATATACTGTTTACTATTATTGGAAAGCTTTCGATTATTTTCTTTTTACGTTAAAAATAATGGTATAACAGAGAAAGTTCTTTGAGAGAAAATGTCGCCAGAATCAATGGGTAATTTGAACCACAAAATGCCACATAACAACGTGCACATATAATCATACATGTGTAAACAAACACCCCCAAGGTAGGAACTTTCCTTGCCTTTGTGCTTCCTCACACTGTTCTCTTTATAGAGAAGCCACGCTCTTTCATTTCTCTGAATCCATTACAGGAAGCTTTGCCTGACATGAGTCAATTCTCCTTCAGGAGAGATTTTAAAAAAAGTGTTACAAAGAAACAAATAATATTGACCTTATGTTTTATCACGGCCGAACTCAATGTCCTCCTCTCGCTCTCCTTATAGAAACGGAAGCGCTCATGGAGTTTGGCCGTGGTTTTATTTAAAGGCTATTTAACTTTTTTTTTTCTTCTTCTTTGTACAAAAAGGATGTAAATCAAATAAAAAATGCATCTTATGCTATTGCTACTTATTAGAATGCGTATCAAACAAAAGAGAAAATTCTGTTGTTGAATCGATTTTCTCAAGATTTCAATCAACAAGGAAAATTGGTTCGCCGTAGGAATGTTATAATAACTCCGAAACTTGAGAAAAAATACATAAACTTTAGGCCGTTAAAAAGAAAAAAAAAAAAAAACTTTAAAAGTTAGCTTTGAACACTTTAAGGCTGATCACAGAAAAAGCGTACCTATTTACAAATCACTTATTTAAGTATTAAGTATATTGTATGTAATAAAATACATGGTTAACTTTAAAATATAAACAAATGATTCTTTTTTTAATTTGGACTTCATTGCTCTGTCGGGATTGAGATTTGGGAGGGGGGGGGGAGGGTGGCTTTATAAGTTATCTTGAAAAAAAAAGGGGGGCGATTGAAAAAAAGTAACAGAAAAAAAACAAGAGTGGAAAAAACATGACATGGGAGAAAAAATTATAAGGAATTGCTAAATATTGAACTTGTCCATAAATAAGTACTAAAAATTAAAGTGGTAACAAAGAGTGTATTTTTTATGTTCTGATCAGTGGCATTAATGTCTTCAGATATTAATTGAATAAATAAGAATGTTAAAAACCAAAATTTTATTATTGATGATGTGATTTATTGATGTTATTATTGCATTAAAATATATCTTTCATTTTAAGTATTAAAATATAACCCTCAGCTGACATTAAATATTAAACTTAGTTTCATTTAAAAAAATGATTAAAAAAAGATAATATATTTTATTAACTGGTAGTAAATTAATTAAAATAATTGTAAAAATATAAATTAAATAATAAAAATTAGTTTCATTAACAAGAATTGATTTAAAAAATGATAATACTTCATTAACTGATAGTAAATTAATAAAAATAATTGAATAAATAAATAGAATTAAATATTAAAAATTAGTTTCGTTAACAAGAATTGATTTAAAAAATATATTTTATTTACTGATAGTAAATTAATAAAATTATTATTTAATAACTAAAATTAAACATTAAAAATTAATTTCACTAAGAAGATTTGATAATAATATTTTATAAACTGATATAATATGACAATATTTTATTAACTGATAGGAAATTGATAAAAATAATTATAATTAAATAAAATTAAGTATTCAAAAATTAGCTTCTAAAAATGAAAGCATCTTGATATAAATAATAAAACTGTAACTGAAATCAAAAACATAAAATACAGTGTTTATAGACTTATATTACAATGCAAAGAAAAAAAACTTGAAAAGAAAATTAATTATTTTAAAAAAAAATCTTCCACACAATTAACACTATTGAGCAAGTGTTTCCATTGTTACTTAAAAAGAAAAAAAAATTCATTTAAATGTATGGATATTTAGACAAGATATTTAAGAAAAATTTCTTTTATAGAATTATCAATATATCAGGTCGGTGTTTTCAAGTTTATGAAGTAACCGATAAACGGAAAAAAATGTGACCGGAAAAAAAAAAATATCGGAAAAAAGGGACATAAACTACAAAAGCGGAAAATAAGTGACACAGAAAAAAAATTACAGGAAGAAAAGTGACGAGGGAAAAAAATTACCGGAAAAAAAGTGACAAGGAATTGGTTTTGGGGATTCATTATTGATTTTGGGAACTCATTTTTTAATTATGAACGGGGGGAGATCGGGGTGAGCAATATTCTTTTTATTCTTGAAATGAGCAATATTCTTTTTATTTATGTTCTGACCAGTGGCATTAATATTTTCAGATATTAATAAAACAAATAAATAAAATAAATATTAATAAGTAAATAACAAGACCTTTGTTAAGTTATTACTCCATAACTAATCAGAGATACGTCTTATCCACCCGTTCCCCCTCTACACTTAACCATTAAATTCCCAAAACTCTTCCGGCTTTCTATGCTATATATTAGTCTTATCAGAAAGAATCTATATCCAAAATTTGATACACGTTGGATAATTTTCCATAAAAACCCATTTATCTAATTTAGGGCAGATGGGAGTGGGGTATTCATCTGTTCTCAAAATTAATCAGGCAAGCGTCTTTTCAGCATGAACATATATCCGAAAATTGAACCAAACCAGTTAATTCAGCATGAAAATCCCATTTACCTAAACTAAGGGCCTCCTCTCGACCCCCCCCCCTTTTCACACTTAACGAATGGGTCCAAAAAATTAATTCCTCGTCACTTTTTTCCCGGAGAACAAATTCCGTTAAATTAAATAAGTGGCTTTTTACGCAGAATAATCCGATTTGCTTCAAATTTTGGATAAATGTTCATTATGATAAGGAGAATCCCTGATTAGTTGTGGATTATCCCCTGTTCACCTTTCTATACTTAGCCATTAAACACTTAAAAATATTCAGTGATTCCCTTTATCAGAAAGAACTTATATCCAAAAATTAAAAAATACGTGGGATAGTTGTGCAAAAAAAAAAAAAAAAAAAACAAGTTATGTTATTTTAGGAGGGGGGATAATCTCCCGCTCCCCCTTTTTAATTAGCAAAAGAACCCCATAACTAATCAGCGATACACCTTACATGAATCTACATCAAAAATTTGAAGGAAATAGGTTAATATAGCGTGAAAAGCCGTTTATTTAATTAAAGGGGGGGGGGGTCATTAAACCCTTAAAACTATTCAGGGATTCACTTTATCAGAAAAAAACCTATATCAAAATTTGAAATACATCGGATAAGTGTGAATGAAAAAACAACTTATAAAATTTAAGGGGGGAATAATCACCAGCCCTTCCCTTTTTAATTAGCAAAAGAACCCCATACCTAATCAGGGATACGCCTTATATCATAATGAGCCTATAATACAAAATTTTAAGCAAAACCGATAATTGTGCGTAAAAAGCAATTTATTTAATTTACCGGAAGTTATATTCTATTCCCCTCCTTACTTAGCCATTAAACCCTTAAGGGTGTTCTCAACTGCTCCGCTCAACAAGCGCAAAACGATTTGACACTTTTACAAATTCATTTTTTAACGGAAAGATATAAAATTGGAATGCCTGACTATGGAAGTGATTTCGAATCGAACACAATTTTTCATTTTATGTTAGTTAAATTATCTATCTCGTTCTAAGCTATTTCGATCACCTGATCACCCGTTTTTCGACTGCTTTTTGACCGGTTTTTCTGCTTTCGTCGGAAAAAGTGCTCAAAAACATCAAATTGAAGGCTTGTTATGAAAAATCTATTGTTTTTTTTATATATAAAAAACAGAAAATTGAGTGCAATTAGCCAGTTTCTGAATAACAACACCTGCTATTTTCATGCAGTTCCGAACAAAAATAAATTAATGCATGTGTCACAAAGTGGCCCTTTTTGACTTAAGAACACCCTTAACACTATTCAGGAATTCCCCTTATCAGAAAGAACCTATATTTAAAATTGAAATACATCGTATAATTCTGCATAAAAACCGATTTATCTAGCTTGAGGGGGAGATAATTGCTCGTCCCCCCCTTTATAATAAGCAAAAGAACCCAAGTACTAATCAGAGATATGTCTTATCATAATGAACCTATGTTCAAAATTTCAAGCAAATCGAATAATTCGTAAAAAGCTATTAATTTAATTTAAGAGAGGTTATTCCTTGTTCCCCCTCTATACTTAACCATTAAACTCTTCAGGCATTATATAGTATATATGTAAGCCTTATCAAAAAGAACCTATATTCAAAATTTGACACACATTGGATAATTCTGCATAAAAGCCTATTTATCTAATTTAGGGCGGATAGGGGGGGGGTAGTAATCGTCCCTTCCCAAAACTAATCAGGCAAACATCTTTTCAATATGAACATATATCCAAAAATTGAACCAAAACAATTAATTCAGCATGAAAAATCCATTTACCTAAATTATGAGCCTCCCTCCGATCCTCCTATCATACTTAACCAATGAATCCCCAAAATCAATAATAAATCCCTAAAATCAATTCCTTGTCACTTTTTTTCGGTACCTTTTTTTCCTTGTCATTTTTTTCCGGTCACTTTTTTTCCGTTTACCCAATTTATTTGTATTTGCAAAATTTAGATTTAACCTATATCAGTTGATAGGCGGAAAAAAGCGCCCCGGAAAAAAGCGTCCCCGGAAAAAAGCGTCACCGGAAAAAAACGCACCGGAAAAAAGCGTCACTTTTTATAAATTACATATTTAAATAAGTCTGATAATAGTACACATGGTTAATCTTAGAATATAAACACTAGATTGAGACGGTTTTGTGAAATCTGAGCGTCCTTGCTCTCTCGGGACTGAGGTGGGCGAAGGTGGGGGGGGGGGGGGCTTTAAAAGTTATCTCAAAACCTGTTATTGCCTCAATGGAAAAAACTATTGTAGGATACGAAAAATAAGATAATAAACACTAGGTACTTAAATGATTTTTTAAAATTCAGTCTCCCTTGTTCTTCTGTGGTGGTGGTTGGGGGGGGGGGGGCAATTGTCTACAAACTCTGAATCTATCTCTTACATTATTTTTTTATATTATTTATAATTTGATTATTTATAATTTAAATTATACATAATTAATTTATATATTATATGATTCTTATTTTTATTATTATTATCAAATTACATATTACTATTTTATTACATTTTATATTATATATTTATACTTATATAATACATATTAATTAATTATTAATATATTAATATGATATATTAATAGTAAATAATTAATAATATAATTAATAAATTAATAATAATAATAATAATAAATAATAATAATAAATAATAAATAATTTATAATAAATAAATAATAAATTAATAATACATAATTATAAATTAAATATAAAATTAAATATAAATAAATAAAAAAATGTACAAATAAATATTATTAAATATTAAAAATTATACTCATTAACAAAAATTTATTTAAACATGATAATATTTTATTAACTCATAGTAATATCAACTCATATATATATTTTTCATTCAGCCACCCTTGTTCTTCTGTGGGGGCGGGGGGGGGGGGGTGAGCTTACAAACTCCAAATCTATCACTGCTTTAGACGATAACATGTTTTCGGAATGTTTTCTACAATTTAGGGAAAAAAGTGACTGGAAAAACAAGAGCGCAAAAAGTGATCAGAAAAAAGTGACAAGGAATTGATAAATATTGAACTTGTGGATAAATAAATGATAAAAACTAAAGTGACAACAAATGTCTCATTTATATCATTCTCGTAGAACAGTGGTTCCCAACCTTTGATACGCATACCCTTGGGGATACGTAGCGAGATTGCTGGAGGTATATGACAATAGTATCAGTAATGGCGGATGATAAAATACCATTTTTTAAATAAATTCTTGTTAATGTGTAGATTTTTTAATATTTAATTTTATATATTTATACACTTATTTTTATTATGTCCTATAAGTTAATAAAATATTATCATTTTTAAAATTAATTCTTGTTGATGAAACTAGATTTTTAATATTTAATTTTATTTATTAATACATTTATTTTTATTGATTTACTATGAGTTAATAAAATATTATCATTTTTAAATAAACTTTTGTTAATAAGTGTAATTTTTAATATTTAATTACATTTATTTTTAATTTTATATTTAATTTATACTTATGTATTATTAATTTATTACTTATTTATTATAAATTATTTATTCTGTATTATTATTTTATTATATTAATATATTTATTATTATATATTATGTTATATAATATATAAATATAAATATATAAATGTAATATAAAATATAATAAAATATTAATATGTAATTTTATAATAAAAATAATCAAATTATAAATAATATAAAAAAATAAATAAATATAAGCAGGCCCGTAACCAGATGGGGGCCAGGGGGGCTGAGCCCCACCTAGCTACCTCTTGAGCCCCCCCCCCCCCCTAGACATTTCACTTCTTTTCAATAAAATGTATATTTTAATTTTAACTAGCGCTAATCTGAAGGAAAAAATTATGCTTGCAAAAAAAATATTTAGATCTTTCAGTTGCTTTAAATGAAACGAAAAATACCAAATATTTTAAAATAAGAAGGATACATTGTGATGCATTATTTTGCGATACAATTCTCAGAATGTTGGGGAAATACGATAATAAGGACATTCCGTCTTCTGAAAAAATTAACCCCATATGCACTAACAGCAGTCATCTTATGTTTTGGTACAAAGTAAATGATCTTTTGAATCTTGTGGGGAGAATCTATAATCCATTACCTCCGCTGAGTGGGACGGGTGAAACGGAAATAGACATATGTTATTCATCTTGATGGGTAATTAGTGAAGCAATGGGTGAACCATGGTAATAGAGCCTATTATATCTCCGTGGGGTAAACGTCTTCAAGCTATTCAATAAAAGCGTTTTTTAGGAATTTCAATAGAGCTGTTGCTGGACAACATGTCTTTAGTTAAAAAGAAAAAAACTAAGAAAAAAAATGTCTATTTATACAAATCAAATAAGAAAAATCCTTGTTTGAAAGACATTGTTTCATGCTTTCGGTGTCGGCAGAGAATGTTGAAAATGGTAAAAGCATGTTTTTGAACTTTTTTAACAATTGAATAAAATTTGCAGCTATGGTTATTCAACTTAAGGAATTTAACTGCGTTTTACGTTTAACCATATTGTTTTCATATCGAAATCAGCTACTTTCTGATATTTTTGCGAAAATTTTTTATTGATAGAGGCATAAAATTCGGCAGTAATCGGGAATGAGGTGTAAGGAATTGAACAATGGTTTATGTTTTTGTAAGCGGTAAACAGTCTATCTAAAAATAATGGTAAATTCGATGTAGGCTGATTTTCACATGACGGAATGATGATCGAGCCGGTAGGAATTGACTATGACTTAGATGTATGAGATTTACAGAAAAAACAGATAGCGCTAATCTATTCTCAGATATATGAATGTGAGGGATTAAAATTGTTAGACAAGCAGAAAAGAAAATTAATTCTTGAATGTGTCAGGAAAAATCGCATTGTTGAGTCAGAAAAATATTTTTTGAGACCAGTGTTGAATCCAGGGAGGAGGGGGGGGGGATATCCCGCCCGGAGCAATGAAATGCCCCCCCCGGAAAATTTGAGATATTGGGATTTCAACGGTCAAAAAGTGCAATGTCCCCCCCCCCCCCGAGAAAAGTGTGAATTCAACACTGCTTGAAACTTACAAACAGTGCCGGCACAATAATGCGTTGGGAGCATTGCACAGTACAGTATTGAATTGCTAAAATTTACTTTTTAATTGTTTACATCATAGAATAATTTAATAAAATAATTGAAAAATACTAATATTTTCAAATTTAATGTGCGTAATTACTTTTATTCTCGTAAAATCTTTTTCCTTTGCAATATTTTAAAAACCTACTGTTTATACTGCAGGTAAAAATATGCAAATTAAATTACAATTGCTTGCTATTTTTACAATATTTCTGAATGGACTGAATTAGGTGAGATCAATAGCAAACATTAATGTAATAAATTGTAAAGTGCAACCTAAATCAATTTTCAAATTCAGAAGTTGCTTTTCTTCTACTTTTGTTAAGTAATCCGTTGTTTAAAACTTGTTATATTGCCAATTAATAACTTTTACTTATTATATCAATTGTGAATGCAATCAGGAACATTTTTACACCCCTCCCCTCTTCTATTTTCCAAACTATTTTCAATAAAGGGAAAGCAGTAAGTAGTTATGAAAATATGAAAATATTTTCAAATATAAATGATACATGTATATATATTTGAAAAAATGTATATAGTTTCCTTTTTGAGAGTTCCTTTCCTTTTGTTGACCACAGGACAGTTGCAAAAGAAAGGCCAGTCAACATTTTTATGACTTTCAAGACTTTTTTTTTTTTTTTTTTTTTTTTTTTTTTTTTTACAAAATATGCTTATAGAGGGCAAAAGTATTAGCCCCAGCCCCACAAAAAATTTTCAGAGCCCCCCCCCCCTGGCATTACTAGCTGGTTACGGCCCTGAATATAAGAGATATATTCAAAAGTTTGTAGACACCCTCGCCCCTCGCCCCCCCCCCCCACACACACACACACACTCCACAGGAGAACAAGGGAGACTGAATTTAAAAAAATGATTTAAGTACCTACTGTTTATTATCTAATTCTTCGTACCTTACAATTTTTTTCATTAAAGCAATGACAGGTTTTGAGATAACTTTTAAAGCCCCCCCCCCCGCCCATCTGAGTCTCGATAGAGCAAACACTTAAATTTCATAAAACCGTCTCAATCTAGTGTTTATATTCTAAGATTAAACATGTATACTATTATCAGACTTATTTAAATATGTGATTTATAAAAAGGGACGCTTTTTTCCGGTGCGCTTTTTTCCGGGGATGCTTTTTTCCGGGGCGCTTTTTTCCGTGCGCTTTTTTCCGGTGCGCTTTTTTCTGTGATTCATATAAGTTTAATAATTATAAATAATTAAGGATTTATTTACTGTTCATCTCAAAAGAATGCAATATTCAAATATTTTTTATTTATTTATTTTTAATCATACAGCAATCTATTTGCAGTTTCCCATATCCTATGCAAAGAAGTTTCAAGAATGAATTGTGCAGTTTATGCCCCACTGTTTTAATGCATTAATGTTTTATTTAGAATATATTGATTAATGTGCATCTAATTCTCATGCATAATTCTTTCGACATTATTTTATCAAATATAGGTTTTTTATACTTCTTGACACGACGACTTTTAATCATGGTTAAAATCGGTTTAAATTGTCGCATGTCAAAACTTGCCAACGCAGTCTAAATATAATTGAGGTACATACATACAGAGAGCATAAATTAGATAATGAAATATATGGCAACTCGCTAAGCTGTAAGCTATCAAGGGAATAACATTAGAATCATTAATGAATTTTCACGTAAATTAAAAGTGTTTTTGCCATATGAAAAAGATCTTCCAAATTTTCTCGTGTTTTTCCTGAATCAAACTGTTTGGGAACTTGAATACCGGTTCGTTATTTCTTATCTGAGGAGAAAGGAAGTACCCCCGCTTTTTCTGTGAACTGCAGAATGATGTCCTTCACCAAGGTCCCTTTCTTCGGCCATCCCTTCGACTGGCTAAGGGCAAAGCATAAAAATAGAGTTCGTTTTTGTTAGTTTCTTTGTAAAGAGCAGGTCTTGGATCTTTAGGATTTGAAACATTTTTCTTCCGTTTGGGATTTGGATGTTCCCAAATGTTCAGTCAGGCGAGCAGGGAGGCGGAGCCCCCCTAGTATATATATATATATATATATATATTATTTAAATTTTATAATCGTGGCAATTATAGTACTCTATTTCTGTTGAAAAGTAAAAGTAAAATAGTAATTATTGTATCTTTTTGTTGTCATTTTTTTCTGATGAAAACTGAAATAATTATTTAAAATAAAATACGTTGCTATGTCCAAGATATCATACGTTATTAAACCCGGTCAATTTCAGTTTTATTTCGTTTTCATTTATTATAAATGATTTTTAATTCATTGAAATTTACCTTACAAACAATACAACATTTTACACAAATGTATTTAAAAAAATGTCTGTGTTTTTTTTTTTTTTTTTTTTTTTTTTTTTTTTTTTGAAATATTTTTATGGGGCTAACATTTTTTAAAATCTATGCTTTCTACAGTATATAATGCAAATCATAGATTGCATCTTATAATGCAAAACATTGATTTCATACGGCATCTTAAAGGAATATATATATATATATATTATTTAAATTTTAATAAAGAAAAAATCATATATTTCACACTGGTTATATTAATTTCCCAATTATCAAAGCCTATATATTTTTTTTTTTTTTACTTTGTTGAGTTTCTTTTGCAAAATGAAGTATGCAAAAATATTTCCGACGACATTCGCAGAAATTATTAATTTAATGTTAAAATAAACTTTAAACAATTGATGAATTAACAAAAGTAGAATTAAGAAAAATCAAGCTTAGAGAACTGATTTGTGTCGTATTTGTATTTTATAAACCTAACTTAATTCAATTTATTCAGAAGTAGCCTATATTAATAAAAGAAATATCTTTGTGTGACATGTCTGGTTAGTAATATCTATCAGACGTTTAGGTCTGAAAATGTTGGTGAGAATAGTCAAAGCAAATCCTGATGCATCCGAAAATCAAATTATTCATTTTTTGTTAATTAGCCTATTTGCTATTACAATAATAATAATAACAATAATAATAAACCTACCAAAATAGCATGAAAAGCAACATCGCGGTGACGGAAATCCCAATACGCAATTTTATAAGTTGAAAAGAACGAATTTTCATAATTTTCACCAATATGTCGGATAAAAAAATGAAGCTCAGAAGATAAAAAATAAATATTCACCGTATTATCGCATTTAAATTTTTCTAAGGTTCTATTCCATTTTAAAAATATTAATGTCAATCTTTTAAAAAGTTCTTTTGAAACATCTGTTTTTTTTCGTCATCACTCTTCTCCCCCCCCCCCATCTTTAATAAATTTGATCATTCAAAGTACCAGAAAATAAAAAAAATATTCGTTTAATGCTTTTGCCTTCTTCGACAGTTCAATCTCTTTTTAAAAATAACAATATAAACCCTGTTAAAAAAAAAAAAAAAAAAAAAAAAATTGTTTTTATCTTTTTTTTTATCTTTCTTTTTTCTTTTTCTCTTTTTTTTTTTAATATTTAAGTCTGCATCTGCACTTTGAATGGAAATATGAAAAAGAAAGAAAGAAAGAAAGAAAACACTTATTCAGCGTTTATATTTCTTATGGAGGTCCCCCCCCCCTTTCCTTCTCAGTAAGTTTGAAAAAAAGAAATTCCAAAACCATTCTTTTCCAAATGTCACTTCAGTAATTTTCGTGTTTTATTGTTATTATTATTATTATTATTATTATTATTATTATTATTATTATTATTATTATTATTATTATTATTATTATTATTATTTTCAAATTTTGCACCGGCTAAGAAAATCAAAATATAAAAAGAAACATATACTCCCTCCCTCTCCCTTTAAAAGCGTATATTTAGTTTAAAACGACATTTCATGTATTTGCTCTGAAATTCTTATACAATGCTCGCCAGCATTTTAGGTAATGATAGAGCAGAAATTTGGATCAGAATCTATGAGATTTAGGTTGGTGAGGAAAGGGGAGGGAAGGTCAGTGTGAAATAATTCCTATAAGTGTAAGATTGAACGCTTTTATTAAGGAACTAAGTAAACTTACTTATGCGTTAATCCTTTATACAGTAAACTAGTATTGGATTCGTGAAAATTTTCGAAATTCGGTTTTTGATGGATTTACAAGAGTTAGAAGCCAGAAAATTCGAAAAACATGTTTATCATAAAGTCTGTGAGTTTCTGACTCTGTCTGTATGTATGTATGCTACACAAATTTTGTAGATTTTCTATATCAAAAAATAATGCACGGAATTTAATAAAGAATATAATCAGATAGTTCATAATATAAATTGATTCTGATTAGTTTTTGATGTAAATACTTGACAAGTGGTGCGTTTTTTGCGATTTTCACAACGCGCTGTATCTCAAGAGATAATGCACGGATTTCTATCAAACTTCAGATTATGTTGGTCTTTATCATGAATTGATATTTTATACATTTTGGTGCAAATCATTCAACAGGTGGCGCTGCTATTCTGATTTTTTTACGTTTCCCACAAGTCACAATAGCTGTATCTGAAGAACTAATGCACGGATTCCCATCAAATTTCAGAATAGATTAACAATTGATATGAATTGTTTCTGTTTACGTTTTAGTTTCAATATCTCAACAGGTGGTGCTGAAATACTAAATTTTGCCCGATTCCCGTAATAACTCTATCTCAAGAACTAATAGACGAATTTTCAGGAAACTTCAGATTCAGGTATATCTTGATAAATAGCTCCATCAGTAGTTGAGAGGTTCTGCTCTCGAAACAAGTAGACGAAACAGGTGCTGTGTTTAAACCTAATCTCGCCCGTCGGCCTAATCGTTTGGAGTTTTCCGTGGTTTTATTCGAACTTTAGATTTCCTTGCGTAAATACGGATTAGGTTTCCTTAGAAAGCGCCCCCCCCCCCACGGAGGGCACCCTTTCCCCTTAGGGCTTATCTCCCTCGTGTCGACAATTGGCCGTCACAAATACAACCAAATCCTTGATAAATATTATTGATGATTATATTTGGTGATAAATTGTCAAATACATGGCGCTTTTATGCTGCATTTTACCTCGATATCCGTAATAGTCCTTCCAAGAACTAATTGAGAAATTTTCATTCCTTTAGAACCATCATGGTGAACAAATATTGTCTTTTATTTTGGCACAGTGATAGTATATTTTGAAATATTAACATGTATGATATAAAAGAAAGTTTTGAAATTGCTACATCTGACTAGTTAGCTGTTGTTCGAGTAAAATTTTGCTTTAGAAATAGTGAGATTTGGGTAAAATAAATAATTTGAAAATAAAAAATTAAATTTTATATTTTTAACCCAATACAATCGAACCTCATTAACATGAACCTCAAGGGGAATAAAAATTTTGTTCATGTTAACAGTAATTCATGTTATCAGTATCAAATTTTTGTATTCGTCTTAATACGGGACTGTGAAAACAATTCATGTTGTATAATAACTTTTCTGCTCCACGATTTTTTTTAAGTTTTTGCATTTTTTAATGCAATTTTAAACAATTCTTTTGCTTTTTGCAGAACTTTTTTGTCATTAAAAAAAAAAAAAGTTTCAGGCATTTAGCTTAATATGTTGCATTTTGTCTTCAGGATTTTTAGCGATTTGTAGCGTTTCGTGCAGATTTTTTGACATTCGGAAAAGGTTTCAGTGGTTTATTAGCCCAGTCATTTTAGCAAAAATAGGGGAAAAAATTAGAACAAAGCTGGATTTTTGCATAGGTGCTAGTTAGGTTATGTAGTCAAACATACTAAAAGTCCCCATCGGTCCGATGTGAGCTTTCGCCACCAGATGGCGCTAAAGAGCTTGAAAATCAGTTTTTTGTGAATATCTCACGAACAATGGCATTTAGAGAAAAAAGTTGAATTACAAAGTTGTAGATAATTTAATTTCCTATAAAAAAAGTTATTAACATTTGTTTGTCACATTAACCCTTCCCTGTCAAAAATGTAAAAAAGTGAACATATTTGAAAATAAAATTATAAAAATACAAAAAAACTGCTGCTACGTTTAACAAAAATTATGTAAACAAATCTATAATTCTCACCTTTTAATTGGGAAAGTGAATATATAATATACATTTATGCTTATTTCCACACCACCCTTGAGGTAAATCACTTAGCGCGTTTTTTTTAATTATTATTGTGGTTTCCCCCGTAGGCATATTCCACTGATAGTGACTGGCTTAATCCAATTTCAGTCGTTTAACTGCTTTAGTAATTCTTTGAACAGCTTCAATTTCTACACTCGATTCAGATTCGTCATTATCTGTATTTTTTTATTGCGTTGTTGTGCTGCATTCAGTATTTTTTGTTTGCCTTTCGATATCCACTGAATTCAGAAACAGCGCTTCCCTCCTCCTTTTGCAGTGGGCAGGATACTGTCAATATTTTCCTCGTCTTCAAATTCAATTTTACTTGTATTATGAAATGAAACTCAGCAGCAATTTATGCAAATATCAGAACATTTCAATCCAATTTTTCGTCATCCACATGCTTTTCCACATCTTTTGGAGCAAGTGGAAAAAACAGATTCAATAATATTTTTTGGTGCGGGCGGTAAGATAGCAGGAATTGGAACCAAATTAGGTGCATTTTGCCAGCCCCAGTTCTCAGGAAGTAAGTTTATTGCTCAATCAGTATTGTACTTGATGATAAATACGTAAACTGTACAATCTAGCTGCATCTTTGGTAAGCGGCAACAATAAAAGCTTTTTTTTTTAACCAATAGCAAATTTTTTCTTGAAACATACATTACGGTACTTGTTCACAGAAATTTCTGCTTTACTACCGTATAAAGCTAGAAAAATAGTTTTTCCTATCTTCAAATTAAGATACTTGATCACTTTTAAAAATGCTGGCAGCTTGTATGTAATGATCTTCTTCCTTTTTCAAAAATTTTGCTAATAATATTTTATTTCTCCCAAACATCGCTGATGTTGAGTTACAACCAGAAAAAGTGTGGAAGAACAATATATGATCTTTCAGAACAGCATCATTGTTAAGAATGTGCGATGAATACTGGATGGTTACAATTCGTCCTCTTCCAGGCTTAATAAAAAATATCTCTATCTCTGGAGGTGCTAAAGCAGTCAACAATACGAGCAACTCAACATCATGGCCAACAACAGCAGTAAGCGCACCAGACTTTGCTACTTCAATAGTGTTAACAATTAGTGTGTCTGCATCATCTTCTGCTTGTTTCGCTTCGAAACCATTCTCCATAAATTTCTCCATAAGTATAGATATGAGACATGTCTTATGTTAATGATTAGATTTAAAAAACGCGTTACTTTAGAGCTTTCTTTTTCTCCTTCTGTGAAAAATCTTTGTCTAATGTATCAGAATATAACAAACATTTTCCCTTTAATTCAAACAACGGACTGTCATTTCACGTATAAAAACATTTCATATTTATTTACTTAGAAGGTGTCAACAAATAAAAATTAAATTAAAGAGTTGACATGTTTCGGTTCATTAATAAGAACCGTATTCATAACATATAAAATCAGTAGAAAATTAAATGACACTGGATATAAAATTTATTTAATTTTCTACTGATTTTATATGTTATGAATACGGTTCTTATTAATGCACCGAAACATGTCAACTCTTTAATTTAATTTTTATTTGTGACACCTTCTAAGTAAATAAATATGAAATGTTTTTATACGTGAATGAAAAAAGGTGAAGTGATTTTGTTTTAGTTTTTGAAAAAAAAAGAAAGCTAACAACAGTTTTAACATTGGACTGTCATTTCTCAATTTTTCCTTCAATGGATGATTAAATTGTGCGGACGTTGATCTTTTTTTCTGCAATAGATTTATTGTATGATTTAATAGAATCCCTTCGTGAATAATTTTTCTTACTCTTTGAATGAACTGTAAATTCATTATTGTTTTAAACATTTCTTCAAACATTTTCCACTTATGGTCATCTCTTTCCTAACTTGCTGTCACAATGGACTTCAGTCGCTTTTTTTCTACAGGGGTTGGACAAAAATATGGAAACACCTTTTGAAATGCATGTTTGAAAAGAAAGATTGATTATAATGAACTATGTTGATGGCACTGGAGTTTTCGCCTACTGAAGCCACCTATACAACTTTGTAAAATTGCTGCACCGTTCAGTCGTTGTTGGAGCACTGTTATGTGAGATTATCATTGCATTATGTCAGAGTTAACAGACTTCGAACCTGGACAAATTGTTGGCGCGCGTATGGTGGGTGCTTTCGTAAGCAAGGTAGCCGAGGTTTTTAATGTTTCAAGAGGTACTGCGTCGAAGATTTATTCCGCATATTTGAAATGCGGAAAAACATCATCCGCTAAATCACAGCGCGGACGAAATTGTATGCTGAGTGATCGTGACAGACGATCATTAAGGAGGATTATCGCGAAAAATAAGCAGTCCCCAGCTGCAAAAGTTACTGCTGAAATGAATGTCGTGTTACCAAATCCTGTGAGTACCAAAACAATTAGAAGGGAGCTTCATAAATAGGGAATTCCTGGCTGTGTTGCAATCGAAAAGCCATCCATCAGTAATGCTAATGCCTGTAACAGGAAAAAGTGGTGTTTAAGTCATAAAGCCTGGACTATAGAGCAGTGGAAGAGCGTAATATGGTCTGATGAGTCTTCTTTTACATTGTTCCCCACTTCTGGCCGAGTTTACGTCTGGAGAATGCCATCTCAAGCCTATAATACAGACTGCTTGTTGCCAAGAGTGAAACATGGCGTGGGTTCGGGGATGGCTTGGGCAGCCATATCGTGGTTCTCTTCTGGCCCCATGATAACTCTGTAAGGGCGTTTTACTGCTTAGACTTATGTGAACATTTTGGCCGATCAAGTCCATCCAATGGTACAAGCTTTGTTCCCCAATGACGATGGTATATTCCAAGACGACAACGTCCCCGTTCACACAGCTCACATTGTCCAGGACTGGTTTTCTGAGCACGAGGATGAATTTTCGCATCTTCCCAGGCCACCAAAGTCATCAGACTTGAATATTATCGAACCTTTGTGGTCTACATTGGAGCAGAAAGTGCGTTCTCGCTATCCACCGCCAACATCGTTATCTGAACTTGCCACCGTTTTGCAGGAATAATGGCACAACATTCCCTTGGCAAACATTCAGAAACTGTATTTAACCATTCCGAGAAGACTGCAAGCTGTTTTAAATAACAACGGGTACCGTACACCATACTAGGCAAGGAAACGTGTTATTTTTAAGGTGTTTCCATATTTTTGTCCAACCCCTGTATTTTTACATAATCTTTCGAAACGCAGTCCTCATCTCATGCAAGATGAACTATTTTGTCAATTTCCATTTTTTGCTCAGAATCAGCAATTAAGAAAGAGTCATTTTAAACTGTCATAACTAATTTAAAACTTTCTACAACATTGCGTTGAAAATAAAATTATTCCCTTCTTAAAATCTCACAAAGAATAAATACTTCGTTCAATAAATTAGGGTGATTTCATACTAGCGAAATGAGCACCGAATGAAAATAAAACATTGGTAAGTACTTGTACGTGGTACATTTCGACAAATGCAAAAAGAGATAGCGTATTGGGCAATGACTATTCGTCATCTGAGAATAATAAGGTTCTATCTGTGTTTTTGAAAATATTGATTTATCAATATAGAAAGGCTCTATTTGTATCTCTGAAGGCATTTTTGCATCAAAATGATGTTATATATAATTTACATATAACTTTACAATTATATTACGACATTATTTTAATCGAGAGATACAAATGGATACAAATAAAACATTTCTATATCGATAAATCGATTTTTTTCAAAAACACAGATAGAACCTTATTATTTTCAGGTGACGTATTGTACAAGCGCGCGAAAACGCCATACAGACAGTGGGAGAGAAATGGGGGGGGAAATCGAAAGTTGTTTAGTATTTGTTCTGCCCTTTGTTCCGCCGCGTTATGGTTGTTCTTGCACATTTTTTTCAATAGTGTTTACTTTATCTTAATTTTTGGCAGGGAAGGGTTGGTGTGACAAAAAAATGTTAATGACACTTTTTGTAGGAAATTAAATTATCTACATCTTTGTAATTGAACTTTTTTGTCTAGATGCCATTGTTCGTGAGATATTCACATAAAACCGATTTTCAAGCTCTTTAGCGCCCCCTGGAGGTGGAAGCTCACATCGGATCGATGGGGACTTTTAGTATGTTAAACTACATACCTTAACTAGCACCTATGCAAAAATCCAGCTTTGTTCTAATTTTTTCCGCTATTTGCAAAAAAAGGTGCTAAAATGACTGGACTATATCTGATTAGTTTAAATTTTGTCGTATCGCTATTTTTGGCGTTTATTGTGTAATTAATAAAGGTTTTTTTTTTTTTTTTTTTTTTTTTTTTTTTTTCAATTTGTTGTGCTTTTTTTCCGCATAAGTAAAAGAAATTCTGTTTTAGTCTCTCAGACCATAATATGGTAAATTATATCCTCATTCCAACAAAGTTTATTCAGAATCCGTACAGCAATTCTAAAATTTTTTACGACTTTTGGAGCGATTTTTTAACATTCATAAAAAAAATGTGTTTTAAACTTTAGCTCAATAGACTAAAATTTGTCCTCTGTGATTATTAAAAATTTTTATGCGACTTTTTGAGTTTTTTCATTATTTGCTGGGATTTTTTCGCATCGATGAAAATAAAGATTTTAATCTTTTAATCCAACCTCTTTTCAATGAAATTGATACGGAATTTGTTTAGCGATTTTTAAAATTTTCGCGTTTTGTTCTGTTTTATGACGAGTCCAGGCAAAACTGAACTAGTCGACAAACTGTAAATGTACATTATTTACTTATATTCAAAACATACTCGAATTTAATGATAATTAAAAAAAAAAAAACTATCATAAATTTAATGCCCATATTCTTAAATACTTAAATAATCAGAGAAAACGACTTAAATTTTTAGTTGAGAGACAGGTGAATAAAAGAAAAGAAAAAAAATATTAGAGAATGTTTGACATGTATTTCCTAAAATGCGATGGTACAGCATCATTTTTAAAAAGATAGCTCTTTTTTATAATAGACTAGCAGCCCGCCCTCGCTTTGCTTCGGTCTAGAGCAAGTCGCTCAGTCCCGTGCCACTGCTGGCACCGCATACTGTTACTACCACTTCATCCCATTAAATTCAACTACTAAAAAGATAGCCCTCCTTTTAGGTAGTCGGGTAAAAAGTAGCTTATATGTTAATCTAAGGTGTCAAATACCTTCATACAAAATTTCATAAAAATCGATCCATCCGTTCTTGAGTTATAAATGGTGTAAAGAACCCGACTTTGTTTTATGTATATAGATTATAATCAATAGTATTGGCAGCGCACGGGATGTAAGGATTTTTAAGGTAATTTTTCTACACCTTAGGTTACATTATTGGCATTTTAGTAAGGATCCCTAATTTTTTTAAAAATATAATATAGCCTATGTTCACCGGAAATAGGGTAGCTTTCCAACGGTGAACAAATTTTTAAAATCTGTCAAGTAGTTTCGGAGCCTATTCAATTCAAACAAACAAACAATCAAATCTCTCCTCTTTATAATATTAGTATAGATTTCGGTAAACGGTGAACGCCGTCCTTTTTCGAAAATAACAAACAGATTTCATTAAATGTATGTGAATTTTATGCACATTTCCTCTAAAGGGTCTTCAAAAATATCCTTTTTAGGTGCGTTCGTAATTATGTAAATACGTAGCACCTATTGTTGTCGCTCAGTCCGTCCGTCTGTCCGTCTGTCTGTCCGTCCGTCCGTCTGTCCGCATATAACAACGCAAAAACTACCCAACAGAATCGTTTGAAATTTAAAATACATAATTATAACATAATTTTGTCGAGTCATTTCAAATTTTATGAAAATCGGATGGATAGATCAATTACAGGGACAATCAAAAGGATTCCGTTACATTACAGTCAATAGGGAAAAAATTTCAAATGCATTTTAATCGTTTGAAATTTAAAACATATAACTATTGCGTAATTTTGTTGAGTCATTTCAAATGTTATGAAAATCGGATGTATAGATCAATTACAGGGACAATCAAAAGGAATCTGTTACATTGCGGTCAATGGGGAAAAAAAATTCAAATGCATTTTAATCGTTTGAAATTTAAAAGTATAATTATTACGTAATTTTGTTGAGTCATTTCAAATGTTATGAAAGTCAGATGCATAAATCATTTACAGGGACAATCAAAAATATTCCATTACATTACGGTCATTTGGGAAAAAGTTTCAAATGCATTTTAATGATGTTACATTCATTCGAACATAATAGAATTGGTATGAATCTATGAAATATATACTAAAATATGCATTCTGTACAATCTGTGATGCAAAGAATTTTTATTATTAAATTACAGGGCCACACAAAAGTATTCCACTACATAATGCTATACTGGGAAACATTGTTTGGGACGTGTTTTAATTATATTCAACTATTTCACATTTTATGAATAAGATATACGTTGCTGTACGTAAAGATTTCGACTACTACACTATATCCGGAGTACGCTCTATTATATCAGCAAGATCTGAATATTTTTAAAACTTCGTAATCGTACGAACGCACCTCATTTGCTACGTTCACGTGCAATTTTCAACTTGTTTTATTTGACAATGCGTTCTTGATATCCTCTAGAAATAACTTTATTTCTTATCCGTCTAAAAATTTTCAACTTCTCACAAAAATCGAATAGTGTTCTCCATTTCCCCATATGTCTAATAAATCCTATATAGTTACAGCCAATTGCTACAGGATGGCTACCATTATGTGATTGTCATGCAGGGCCATCGCTAAGACTTTTTATTGGTGGGGGAGAAGACCTTAAATTGCCAAGTCAAATTTTCATATTTGCCAACTTATTTTATAATTTTGCCAAATTTACCACAATTATAAAATGTAATACAGTTCTTATTTGTAAAAAGTTCAATAATATTCCCAATCAGAGTTGTAACTTTTGCAAATTCTATCAAAAATAGGAAATATATTGCAGTTTTTACTAAAATTTTAATGAAATTTGCCAAGTGTAATAACTTTTGGGAATGTTTGGAGGGTGAGGCTCCCTCCCTGTCCCCCCCCCCTTAGCGAGGCCCCATGAAAATGAGCCTAAAGCATAAAATTTGTCATTATTTTCTGATAAAATCATTTACTGTTATAAGGAAGCAGCAATAAATATTTTCGTGAATATGTCAGGAAGTATTTGGTTTAAATTCGAAAACGGTTTTATAAAATATAAAACGCAATTCATTTCTTTCAGCGCGAATAATCATATCTATAAATTTTATAGCTTTATCAATAGCACAAGTGTACTCTGTAAAAATGAAATACCAAAATAGAACAACTCCAAATTGAACTAGTAACCAATTTAGGTTAAAAAGATTATAAAATAACCAAAATGGGTAAAATCATATCCAAATCAGATCTTTCGGCAAAAATGATTCCAAAATGCGAAAAAATTGTAACCCAAATGGCCCCTCCCATACGTCAACCCAAATTGGGTACTCAAATCCCCCCAGATTAGAACCGCCATAGAATTATTAAAGAGAGTAATTTAATAATTAATTTAAATATATCTTTAATAATTCTATGAGAATATTTTATAATCTTTAATAATTCTATGAGAACCGCCGATGGTCCATTTTTTCATATTCAAGGATGGCAACAAGTGACGCGAGTCCGCCCGCGCCATCTTGAACGACTAATGATTACATTATCACAGTGTGTGAATGTGAAAATAATCTGATCGCTTGATGCTATATTTAAAAGAAAGCAACTGGATTTATTTAGGTATGTATTTTTCATTTTTTTACTTAATGTAATCGTAATCAATTTAAGTAATCACTTTATCATGTTTTTTCATGCTTAAATTTTCGAAATTCAAGTTACGTTTGTTTTTCACTAACGAGAAAATTCATTTTAAGTTCGCTTCAATATTCTTATTTGCCTGAACACATCAAACATTTTTAATCCATTTATTAGTACATGAATAATGTCATATGAAGTGTAAACATACTTTAAACGATTTCCAATGCTGAATAATGCATTGTTTTGATAGGTATATACAGTTGGCAAAAAAAGTATTTGTACACTCTAAAATTTTTAATTTTTTACTAAATAAAAACAGATATTTTGTCAAAAATAGTTTTAATACAGTCTGTTTACCGTGCGTTTTAAATTACACAACAGAAAATTTCGATAAAGATGTAAAATAATTTTCTAATGGGAAAAGTTTAAAAATTTCTTGCAAAAAAAGTATTTGTACATTTCTCCATCCTGATATGTACTGTGTTTTATAGTGTTTATGGTTCAAAGGACTACTTTTACAGAAGCTGTTAATAATTTTTAAGTTCATATTATATTTGTCTGACATTTAATTTAATTTGCTCTTGAAGTAATTGAATATAGAACCTAATACTAGAGAGGCACCTCTAGATATATGAAATCCTATGATTGAGCATAATAAAAATTTAAATACGCAACAAGAATTTGTAAAAGCTATTAAATTACCATTTACAACTATTGGATGTATAGTGAGAAACTATGAATAAATTAAAAGAATCGAAATTCAATGAAAACCAGGACTTCTTAGCAAACTAACAATGAGGGAAAAAGAGAGTGTTGTTAAAAAAGCTTTAAAAATTCCTGTGCGTTCGGTTCAAAAATTTGCTGGAGACCTTGCGACATCTTCTCGCATCAGAGTAATACCTCAAACAATAAAAAATATTCTTCTCAATGCAGATTTAAAAGGAAGAACCTCAAGGGAAAATCCATTCATCAACGAAACAAATAGGCGAAAACGCATAGTATTCGCTTTCGCATACAGAAGTAAATCGTTGGATTTTTGGAAAACAGTAATTTTTTCTGATGAGGAAAAATTCGGAATTTTCTTACCATCAAGCATTCGAAAAAATTGGCGTAAAAATAAAACTGTTCTAGATCCAAAACGTATACCTCAAACTATCAAGCATGTTGGGGGGAATATTATACTTTTGGGGTGTATAGCTTCTAATGGAGCAGGACATTTAAAATTTTTTGACAATGGAAGGACAGGTTTAACATACAGTGATGTGTCGCGCCATAATTTATTAAACTGTGCCAAGAAATTATGCATAGAGGAAGCTTTTCACTTTCTGCAGGATAATGACCAAAGCATACTGCTGTGATCACCAGCACATGCTTACGACAATACTCGAAGACGACTGGTAATTCCTCTAAAATCTCTAGACTTGAATCCAGTAGAAAATTTGCAGATGCTATTGTATGCAAAAATCCGAAAAAAAAATATGTATTAGTAAAAAACAGTTTTAAAGAAGCTCTTATTGTGTCATGGAATAACATTAACCAGACCGCTACAAAAAAGTTGGTGGAATCTATGTCATACCATCTAGAAGTAGTCATAAACGCTAAATGAATTCGCACAAAATATTAATTTGTATCATTTTACTAAATTTTCCTTAATTATATTACATTAAGATAGTGTACAAATACTTTTTTTGCATTATAATTTTGTATATTTGTTTATTATAATGTAAAAAATCGATTCGTTTAATTTTGTTTCTGCTTCTATAATATTATAATGCATTAAATTAATGTATTACAGTATTTTTTGCTTAAATCTTTTGTTTAATTTCATTATAATTTAAAAAAATGAAGTGTACAAATACTTTTTTTGCCAACTGTATGTAACAGATGGATATAGTTTGGTTTTGTGAAATTGCTTATTAATGGTAAATTCTTAATTTTTCAATTATTGCTGCTTTAAATTATGTAGAACATTTCTAAATGTATAACTAAACAACTGCGTGGTGCTGAAATTTTGTTTTTAATTTTTTGAATGCAGCAATGTTTGTTGATTTAAATTAGCTTTGTTTTAATCAGGATCAACTAGCTTTTTACTGCAATAGTGGAACGAATGTTTAATTGTCTTTTGGTTTGGTAAGGTTGAAAATTAGAAATCAACTGATAAAGCTGCTAAACTTATTTTTCTGTACTAGCAGTAACCAAACATAAAATTGACATCTTGGTATGCTCCCAAGTTTGTTTAAAAATGTAGTGTTTTGCAATTATTTTTATTTGAGCTAAAGCACAGGTAATATATTAATTTTTGATGTCTGATTTGTCGTTTTCCATGCATTTTGTCTAATATAGGTTTTTTCATTTCCTAAAATGTTACCTTTTAATCATTTATGTAAATTGTGTAATATTATTATACATTGATATTACAACATGCATGTGTGCATCTGGGAGGGCTTTCTGTGACTCTGTATTAGGGGTGGGGGGCACTTCTTGATCTATAAAAGCACAAAATTTCAAATCTTCTGAGAAATTTCTCATTGCTGCAGGGTGTTTGTGTGCGTATGTGTGTAGGGGGAGGGGGGGGGGGTCACTCCCTGGTTTCAACAATGCGGAAAAACTTGTAGAATTCATGATCAACTAGCTTTTTACTGCAATTATGGAATGAATGTTTAACCGTCTTTTGGTTTTGTAGTTGAAAATTAGAAATCGACTGATAAAGCTGCTAAATTTACTTTTCTGTAGTAGCAGTTTTATTTTAACTAGAGAAGAGATAATATCAATTTTTGACATCTGATTTGTAGTTTCGCAGGTACTTTGTGTAATAAAGGTTTTTCCATTGCCTAAAATGTTACCTTTTAATTTTAATCATGTATATGAATTGTGTGATGTAATTTTTATTTTAAGAACTTTAAGAAAAGTCATATAAAATGAATGAGATTTAAAAAAATCAAAACAATCATGAACCCTGCTGTGCAATTAGTTATGCAATATGCTAGGGGTGCACAACCATTTAAAGAGAAGGGAAACTTACAAATATATCTGGGTGGTCGAGGGCGGCATCAATAATACGGAGATAATTTAATTTCGAGGAAGTTATCTGTTTCAATAATCAGATTAAAAAGGTATAGTTTCAGAGCAGAATGTGGGGGACGCCCTTTAAGTTTGCTTATATAGTCAAAATATCCAATTCATTTGATAATATATCAGCAGTTTTCACATTTGTATATCCAGCAGATATAACAAGTATTATTTTCAAGATGTGATAATATTCCTTGATTTTATTCAGTAGAGTAAATTTGGTTTTATTAAAAGTGCTAAAAAACAAGCATAAGTGGCTAGTGTAAAAAAAAAAAATGTGGACTTCATGAGCCAATCAACCAGATTTTTCCGTGCCTGATCAATGAAATTCCCGATGTTTCTGTGCCCAATCAACAAAATTTATATTTTTTACGAAGCCGATCAAGGAAATTCGCAGCTTTTTTCAAGCCAATCGACCAAATTTGCAATTTTTCCTCACATGCTGATAAATTTTTATGCCTGATTGACAAAACACTAGTTTTTTTGTGCCTTATAGGCAATATTCGCTCTTTATTTGCGCCTGATTGACGAAATTCACAATTTTTTTAACATGAATGACAAAATTCGCGATTTTTACAAAGTCAATCCAGAAAATTCATAACTTTTTCTGCAAATGACCAACAAAATTAGAGATTTTAACAAAACCGATCAGCCAAATTCAGAATTTTTATGAAACCGATCGATGAAATTCGCGACTTTTTCTTTGCGTGATTGACAATTGCGATTTTTCCATGCCTGGTCGATGAAATTCATGATTTTTCTTCATATGATCGACAAAATTCGCGATTTTAAGAAGCTGATCGGTGAAATTTGTCATTTTTATGAAACCAGTCGACAAAATTTGCTATATTTCCTTGCACAGGGTTCATACTGTGCTTGAAAGTCCTTGAATTTTTAGGAGAGAAAAAAGGTCCTTGAAAGTGCTTGAATTTATTTAAATTTTAATGAAGGTGCTTGATTTTTGTTATTTGTTTTTATAGGTGCTTAATTTTTCTTATTCAGATATTCAAAATTAAATAAAAGTTCCAAGTGTTGAAAAAGATTAATTAATCAGGCAAAAATATTTGTTCTGAAATAGTTTTCCTTTCTGGAGATCAGAGTAGACATTTGTATTTTGCTTCGTTCTACTGAACTTGATCAGTTTATACATGTGCACATACACGGGTCTTTGCAACAAATAGTTTTTCCTCTACCTTCTATAGATCTTTAGTAGTTAATTATTTTTTGAGATATGTAATATAACGATACCAAGAAAGTGTACTTTCAATAAACTGTGATGGAACAAGAAAGATACAAAGCATTAGTTCGAAGCAGTACCAAATTTCATGTAAGTTTCAATGCATGCAAGCTATGCTGTGTTACTTGGAAATTAGAGAATATGGGAAAATCTGTATTAAAAACTCATAATAAGAGTTATTTTCCTAATAATAATAATTTTTTATCATTTCTAATAATCATTTCTATAATAATCATTTCATATATATAGATAGATCTGATATTGCAAAATGTAGGAGGATTGAAGGTGATATCATTGTTATTCATGTGTCGAGAATCACGGCTACCAACAAAGAGGATCAGGAAAAGATTATAATCCTTGTAAGTTAAGACAATTTAAGTTAGATTTACTTCAATTTAGATTTTAAATGAAATTTAGTTTTTCTCACATGATTTTGTTTTTAATTAATCAAATTATTATTTATTAATAACATAACAATTAAACTTCCTTCCACCAAAAAGAAAGCACAAGTATTCCATGTCTAAATTTACATTTGATGCTGCCCATGTAATGAATTGATCATTATTTTTATTGCGTACTAACTATCGCACCTGGTATTAGCTGCATCCTGATTGAATTTGTGTAATTTTTTGTTTGAAAATTCTTTAAAACAAACCTATAATTGATGGTCCCACTGCTTTCAGTAGCATATTTTCATATATTGTCTTGAATATTGCTTGGGCTTTAATCAAATTTGCATGATTTTAAATTTTCAAAGGGATATCTTCCAAAAGGAACCTTATTGCTTTTAAAAATATATAGGAATTGTTTTATTTTTAATCATTTCATTTTTAAGCAATTACTTTCATTATTTCTTGCTCAATATTCAGCCTTTCACTGCAAAATTTCAAACTGAAAAACCAGTGCTGCTGTTTTTTGCAGCTGATTTAACAAAGTTGATTCAGTCATGCTGATTAGAAAACAAAATTCTTAAAGATGATGTGAAATAAAACAGGTAACAGTTTCTAAACTTTCTTGTCTTGAATTCAGAGCTAATACAGTAAAACTCGTTTAAGATACGAATTAAGGGACCGAAGTAATTTCGTATCTCAAGCGGGATCATGACTTATCAAGGTAATTTTACATAGATTTCTTTTTCAAGGTACTGCAGATCATTCGTCTCTTAAGCAGGATTATATATTAAATGGGCGTATCTTAAACGAGTTTCACATATGTTGAATTCTCTTTCTAAAATAATCTCTGCTCACTGGGGATAAGTTGTTTAAGAATCCAAGCAGCAATCTGTTAAAGAAAGTGGTGTTATTGCTCTGAAACAAAAAATAAGACTTCATTTGTGTAATGATGAAAAAATATATCGATAAAAAAGTCCAATAAAATATAGTATTGTGTGCTATTCATTTTGTTTAAATATTGGTAAAATTGTGTGGGACAAAGAAAACTGCATTTCACAAATGAAATCTAGCATAAAAGCTTTCCACAAAAATGTTTGATTTTCAAAAGATGATTATGAAGTCATTCTGCTGGATTGTCAGGATTTTCTTGAAACTGCAAATTTATCAGGTTTAACAAACTTTAAATGGAAATATTGATTGTTTGACATTTTTATGATTATAGGTTTGTTAAAAGACTTGTTAAAGCTCTTAATGTCAGCAAACTTGGATTGCTTTTGTCTCATGGGTAAGCTTGTCTTAAGAAAAGGTTCTCAACTCAATCAATAAAAAATATTAAATTAAAAAACCTTAAAGAACATCCATATACTTCTTTAAAGGTTATATAAGATTATCTAGAATATTGTGGTAGTATACCAGTAAAGAAACGCCTCCTTTCATCTGCATTTTGAAATGGCAGACAAATGTACATTATGTACTTGGAGGATCAATAAAGAGAGACAGAAAAACATATCACTTGGGGGGGGGGGGGGAGGAACTTGATGATGTAAAGAAAATGAAAAGAGTAGAAGTTGACATAAAAAAAAATCCTTTGTAATTCAGCTGATGACATATTTTTAAAGGCAGAACCTACAAAAAAAAAAAAAAAAAAAAAAAAAAAATCAGCTTACAATCAAAGAGGCCTATAAAAAAATGTTAAAGAAAAAGGCTGAAGTTAAACATTTTAGATAAAGTTTCAGTTAACGGAACGCTGGAAAGAAAGTCACATTTAAAGTGCAATAAATTATTCATTTTGCAATATGCAAATTTTTCTTTTATATGTGTGCAATATACTTTTTTGGAAAATGATTTAGTGAATTAGTTAAAGCAAGCTATGAAAAATTTTTTAGTTTTTGTAAAATTTAAAATTGTGTAATCATAATACAAAATTATGAAGTGTCTATTTTTGTCTGTTAGCCCAAATAATATTCAAAGTAGAATGCAAAAAGATTTTCTTTATTTTTCAAAGCCTTTCTCATAGCACTTCATAAGACTTTGCTATAATGTATGTTATGTTTAGCATTCGCCTGAAAATATGTGAAAATGAAAAATATTTTTTTTTCTTGTGATACTTTTGTAATATGGTAGTTTAAAACATTAAAATTTTCATTTCTGGAAAGGTGCTTGAAATTTGTGTTAGGTGCTTGAATTTTATCACAGAAAGATAGTATGAACCCTGCTTGCATGATCAGCAAAATTAACGATTTTAACAAAGCTGATCGGCGAAATTCCTGATTTTTATAAAACCGATTAATGAAATTCACAATTTTTCTTCGCATTATTGGCAAAATTTGATTTTGCAAAATTTAAGAAGCGATCGAGAAATTTATGAAGCCAATTGGTGAGGCCGTGATTCTTCTGTGCTTAATAGACGAAATTCCGGATTTCTTCACCCCGGATCGATAAAATTCGGGATTTTTATGAAGCAGATCGACAAAATTTGCAATGTTTTTGCGTGTGGTTGACGAAATTTCCAATATTCCTCTGTTCGACCAATAAAATTTTCAATTTTTCGAGACCAAATAAAAAAAAAATTCACAAATTTACACGCAATCAAGCTACGAAATTCACAAATTTTTAACTTTGACGAAATCTGCAAATTTTATCACTGAGAGATTAAATTCGCTACTTTTTTTCTTGATAAATTGACAAAACTCACAATTGTTTTGCAGCCGATTGGCTAAATTTCCAATTTTTCCGTGCATTATTGCAAAGTTTGCGATTTTTTAATTCTTATCAACGAAATTCATAATGTTTTCGTCCCTTATCGATACAATTCTCGATTTTTTCCTGCCTGATCAATGAAATTCATAGTTTTTTTCATGGTAAACTGATAAAATGAGATTTTTCTGCAGCCAATGAGTGTATTTTGCAATTCTTTCGTACATCATCATCAAAACTGGCGATTTTCTCCTACCCAATCAATGAAAATACAGGATTTTTCCGGGCTTGATCGACAAAACTCTTGATTTTCCATGCTTGATCTGCGACATTTGCTATTCTATTTTGAGTCTCATGTGCAAAATTCGTGATTTTTCCATACTTGAAGAACGAAATTTGTGTTTTTTCCGAGCCTCATCCAGAAAAATAAGCTATTTTTACGCACTTCATGAATGAAATTTGCGATTTTTCCTTGTTCGATCTACAAAATTTGCGATTCATAAGTGACTGACGAAAATTTATATTTTCCCGTGATAAATTGACGATTGATTGATGTGGCTCTCGACTACCGAGATATATTTGTAAGTGGCCCTTCTCTTGAAAAGATTGTGCACCCCTATGGAATGTTTTATTTCTGATTATTGTTATTATTATTATTTTTTAATGGATTGTGATTTCTGAAAGTAAACAATACTGCCAAAATTGAATATGTGATTTCTACTTGTGATTCTTTCAGAAAATGAATGCTATTCTAAGAGGTGTTAAGCAACGTAACTACTTAGAAAAGTGTTGCAATTGTTCACAGTCCATCCACAAAGCATCAAAAGATAGGTAATTATACGGTTTACATGTTTCAGTTGCATACTTTAATTTACACTGGTATTTTCAAACAACTAAATTTCATGACGTATTTTTAGAATATTTTAAATAAATTTACCAAGATTGTTTGGAAAAGATAAGTGTTATTTATTTATGTTAGTTTTATTTTTCTTCTTTTTTTGACGAGAGTTTAACCAAACTAAAAATTTTAACTTTTTCATAGTACAGTAGATCCCTCGAATTTGCAATCCTAAAATCCACACATAATTTACAGATGTGATGTAAACAATGAAACTTTCAGTTCAGAATTAGGGACAAAATTTGACTTTTTTATTTTTATATCACTTCTCTATACATTTTAATGTGTCATTTTCATTAATATTACTGAATTTATGCTTTTTCATCAAGGAAAAATGTTTTTCTGGTCTTTTTGCCAAATGTATTTATGCATTAATCAAGCTTGTTTTATTATTAAGTCTGGCTAAACCTGAAATGAAACATCCTTATTTTATAAATTTGATGTGAATTGGTAGTGTATCATGAGGCAAATTTCACTGAATAACTTAGAAAAAATTCGTCTTCTCATTATTATAATGAATATTAATTAGAGTTCACTCTAGAAATAAAAAGGGCATGGTGCTATTCACTACAAAAGGCACTACTGCAGCAGAAAAGGGCATTTTTGCCAGAAAAAAAAATTGTTATTGCCTTTAGAAGGGGAAAAAAGAAAGCAACACATAATTTTTAAATATGATAAATCAAGTAACATTAATTTCGAATGATTTTATGATATAAAAATTAAAAATACAATTAAATTAAAACATGATTCAATAGTTTTATGTTCTTTTTCTTAAAGAAATGAAAAAAAATCTATCATTTTTGGGCACACAAATTTAGAAACACTACAGAATAAAAAAAATATTTATTAAAAATCTCTGGGTAAAACCAGTAGTGCATTTTACTACTTTGAAAAAGGACAGGGTGCTGCACCCTTCAAAAATGGTCTAGAATGAACATTATATTAATTATACATTATTAATTATTTACTTGATTTATGCTTTTAATATTTTATTCATTTTTTTAAAAATGTCTAAATTTTTATTATTTTAATTTATTATTTATTTTAATATTTTACTATATTGTAAGCATTCATTATAGTTTCTATAGAATTATTAATTGCATTCAAATAACTATTTAAAAAATGCAACAAATGAAAGTTTTTTAAATAACTATTTAAAAAATGTAAACAAAGCAATGACCAAAAATCTGCACAGCCGCTGGTCCCAAGCTGTGTAGATTTGAGGGAATCTTTTGTATTTTAAACAAGTTGGAAATTGCACGTAAAGCGTAGCAAATGAAGTGCGTTCGTTGATAATGAAGTTTTAAAATATTCAGATCTTGCTGATATAGTAGAGCGTACTTTGGATACAGTATAGTGGTCGAAATCTTTGTGTTCCTGTAAATATGCAGGGAGTAATTCTTATTATACTTCATTAACGTATATCTTATTCATAAAATGTGAAGTAGTTTAATATAATTAAAACACCTCCCAATCAATGTTTCCCCGTATAACATTATTTAGTGGAATACATTTGTGTGGCCCTGTAATTTAATAATAAATATTCTTTGCATCACAGATTATAAAAAATGTATTTTTAGTACATATTTCATAGATTCATGTCGATTCTATTATATTCAAATAAGTGTAACACCATTAAAATGCATTTGAAACTTTTTTCCCCATTGACCGTAATGTAACGGGATACTTTTGATTGTCCCTGTAATTGATCTATCCATCCGATTTTCATAACATTTGAAATGACTCGACATAATTATGTAATAAATATACGTTTTAAATTTCAAACGATTAAAATGCATTTGAAACTTTTTTCCCCATTGACCGTAATGTAACGGAATCCTTTTGATTGTCCCTGTAATTGATCTATCCATACAATTTTCATAAAATTTGAAATGACTCGACAAAATTATGCAATAAATATACGTTTTAAATTTCAAACGATTAAAATGCATTTGAAACTTTTTTCCCTATTGACCGTAATGTAACGGAATCCTTTTGATTGTCCCTGTAATTGATCTATACATCCGAATTTCATAAAATTTGAAATGACTCGACAAAATTATGTAATAATTATGTATTTTAAATTTCAAACGATTCGGTTGGGTAGTTTTTGCGTTGTTATATGCGGACGGACAGACAGACGGACAGACAGACAGACGGACGGACTGAGCGACAACAATAGGTGCTACGTATTTACATAATTACGAACGCACCTAAAAACTGCTCTAATGCGAAATTGATGCTTCAATTTATTTTGTTAAATTAAAAATTCGTTTTGATGTTTTCTTCTGAGAGATTCTATAAATCAGGGCCGTAACTAAGGGGGCGCTATGGGCGACTCAGCCCCCCCCCCCCCTAAAATATTTTGGGCCTCTCCCCCTGGAAAAGATTCCAAGGTTCTTACTAAATGAATTTCTGTTCCAAAAATGCAACTAAAATTCTGTTCAAAAGTCTAATTTTTTTTGAGATCCTTTTTCAGTTTTGCAGAATTACTAAATTGTATCTAAAATAAGAAATTCAACACTCCCTCATCCTATTTGTACATATGAAGCTAACATGATGTTTAATTTTGCACCAGTTATATACTCAAAATTTCATCATCCTATACTTTTCTTAGAATAAAATGGAGTTATTACAACAGTTTAATAAGAAACATAGTACCCAGGGCCGTAGCTAGAAGTGAACAACAGGGGGGGGGGGGGGGGGGGGGGGCTCATATTTTTTTTTTCTTTCTGTGGCAGAAAGATAAATTTGTGCATATTCACATTGTAGGTACTCTGTTTCTTATTAAACTGTTGTAATAACTTAATTTTATGCTAAGAAAAATACATGATGATGAAATTTTTGAGTCTATAACTGGTGTAAAATTAAACATGTTAGCTTTATATGTACAAATAAGATGAGGGAGAGTTGAAACACTTATTTTAGATACAATTTAGTAACTCTGCAAAATTGTGAAAAGATCCCAAATCTAAATTAAATTTCTGAACAGCACTTCATTTGGATTTTTAAAACATAAATTCCTTTAGTGACCGTGGAATCTTTTACAAGGGGGGGGGGGGCTGAGCCACCCATAGCGCCCCCTTAGTACGGCACTGATAGTACCTACAGTGTAAATATACACTAATTTATATTTCTGTGTCAGAGAAAGAGAAAAAAAATATGAGCCCCCCCCCCTATAGATCACTTCTAGCTACGGTGCTGCTATAAATATAAACTATCTTTTTTTTATATTTTGAACTATTGAGGTACTTTGAAAATAGTTTTCTTAAGAGAGTCCCCATTTATCAGTAAAGTTTTATATTTTTCCATGAACAGTCAATGCATTTTGCAAATTTTTTACAAGATTTTGTGATTTTCCTACAGCCAAATGATAAATTTTGCAATTTTTTTTTTTTTTTTCCTCATTTTGATTTTTTCTTGTCTTGATTCTTTCTCCAATAAAATTTCACACTTTTTCCATGTGATTGATTGGGGAGTTTTGTGATTTTCCCCTGAACAGAGTTGTATAATATAGATGCATGCCGTGCACAGAATTTTAAGAAAGGAACAATGTTTTTTTAGTACCAAAAAATAAAAATATGCCCTCAGTTTTATGAACAAATTATTTACTGTTAACACGAATGTTGTCAAAAGACCTCGAAAAAATTGTGAATTTTAATAAAGAGTCGTGTAAAAACATGCATTTCGACAAAGAATTGCATAAAAAAACGTGCATCTCAACAAAGAATCATGTAAAAAAAAACCCCAATATTTCGACAAAATACTGTGCAAAACAAGGGCTGAGTAAAAGAAGTGAATTTCGTCCAAAGACTGCGTTAAAAACATAAATTCCATCCATGAATCGAGTTAAAAATATGAATTTTGGGCATGAATCGCTCAAGAAATGCGAATTGCGTCCATGAAACATGTAAAAAATGTGAATTATGTCCACAAATTGCTCAAAACACGAATTAAATCCTTGAATTGTGTAAAAAAGCAACAATTACTTTCATAAATTGTATGAAAAACGCATATTATGTCTATGAATCGTGTAGTAAAATGCGAATTAGGTTCATAAATCACTCAAAAAACACGACTTTCACCAGCAGAAAGCTGAAACGCAAATTACATCTGTAAATTACATAATTTAATGCAAATTGCGTTCATGAATTGCATAAAAAATGCGAATTACATTCATAAATCTCTCAAAAAACACAAATTACTTCCATGAATACAGCAAAAAATGCAAATAACGTTCATAAATTGCAAAATCATGTGAATTATGTCCAAGAATCGTGTAAAAAAGCAAATTAAGTTCATAAATCTTATAGAAATGTGAATTATGTCAATATATCAATCAAAAAACGCGAATTTCGTCGACCGAAAGCCCTAAAACGCAAATTACATCCATGAATTGCATAAAAATAGCAAATTACGTCCGTAAATCGCATAAAATGTGAATTTTATTCATTTGTTGCATAAAAAACGTGAATTACATCCACAAATCGCTCTAAAAATGCAAATTACATTCATAAATCGCATAAAAAACACGAATCACGACCATGAATTATGAAAAAAATGTGAATTGCACCCAACATTAAATTAATTTGCAGAAAGTTTTTGACTCAATATTACGTGCACAGTAAGTTTTTGGTTTTATACAAGTTTGCCCCTGAATGATAAATGATTTTTGTGATTACTCCAGATCAAATAATGAATTTTGTGATTTATTCCTGCCATTTATTGACAGTAATTTTTTCGATAGATTTATTAATTTCATGCAACCGATCGACAAATTCTTACCATGGCTAATTCGATAATTTCGCTTTTTTCTTTTTCTTCAGATGATTTACGAATGAATTTAACTTTTTATTATTTATGACAAATTTTTCAGTTTCATGATTTTTTTTTTTTTTTTTCTACCTATTGATATATTTTTTGGCTTGCAACGAGTTGGCAAGGATTTTTTCTCCATGCCTGCTCATCTATTAAAAGAAGAAAAAAAATCTGATATACATTGACAACTTTTATTTATTTTAACTGCGATTGACTGATGAATTATTTTGCAAAATTTACTTTCTACTTTATTGGAAAATTTTGTAACCTTTTTCTATTGTAAAAAAAAAAAAAAAAAAAAAAAAAAAAAAAAAAAAAAAAAAAAAGATTATTTTCCACCAATACTTACTTTTTTTGCTGAATTTTGTAACATTTTCATTCTGTTTTTCTGTTTCTGATGATCCATTGACAATTTTCACATTTTTTACTTGCGAATGATTTTTTTTTTTTTTTTTTCGACCTGCCATTTGATATTTCATCAAGAAGCTCTTGGATCACTATTTACAGGGGTGAGGAATTTTTCCAAATTCTTACCAGCCAAGGATTTATTTCACCAGCCCGCAAGATGCAACGCACATGCATTTGAAAATAGTTGCGACAAAATCGCACACACGATTACAGACAAAATTACTATTACTACAATGAATTTTCATAATTCTTTTTTCTATAATATTAAAAAATATATATAACAGAGGTAAGATTAATATTAGATAGAACTTAGTACCATATTTACACTGTAATAATGTGGAAAGTTAAAATATCTAGATTAAAAAAGTGTTTCTGATAATGTGCCTATTGCCTATAGTTTTTCAAAAACTAAAAATGCACTCGCCTTGTGAGAAAATCACTTTGCCACTTAAATTAATATTATGAGACTTTCATATTATGCTGCTCCTATACCTCCTTCCTTTACCCCCCAAGGATTTTGAAGTTTTCAGAATTTTTGTATTTATATATGTATATTCTTATTACAACAAAAAAAAAAGAAGTGAATGTACATGAACATTAACAATATTGAAAAAACAACCAAAACAAATCATAAATAACTTAGAAAAGGTCACTAGGTACCTCTCTTTACCATTTAACGTACAAATTACTACTTTATAGAGATCTAGTGTTTAAAAATACTTAATCACCTATTGCTGTGTTTTTTATTTCAAAAGTGCATATTTTCTTGCATGTACTAAAAGTATATTCTTAATTCTTAAAACGTTTAAGTTATATATTTGCTTTTTTTATTTCTCTATTAAAATTTTTTTGTGTAATAATTACTACAAAAAAAAAAAAAAAAAAAAAAAAAAAAAAATTAGTATTAATATTATTATTATTACAGGATAATAATGCTGTGAATGATGTTCTCGCCAGAATATATTCTCTTCAACTACTTGTAATTATTCAGGATGTGAAGAAAGACAGTGTGCTATTTCTTTCTTTTGAAGACATGCTAGTGTTTTCTCAAAAATGTCTGATTATAGCAATTTTGTAACTGCTAGCATGTATTGTAATTTTAACATGAAATTTTAACAGGACAGAATCCAAGGCCTTGCCTTATTAATCAGAACTTTGGTTCTAAAAAGTGAAATGCTGTTAGCACTAATTTCAGAATGTAATGTTGTGGGGTTGTCTATTAAAGAAATAGTTTTGTAAAGAAATAAATGTATTTTTTAGTATGTGTGTTTTATTTTGTCCGTCTGTGAAAAGTTCAATGATTAATACACGTATATTCATGTACGATACCAGAGCTGCCAACTTCTACGCCTATTTAAATCACATAAACATGATTGGAACCACAAAAAAGTTTTAGTAAAATGTATGTCAAATATTTTCAATGTTGTGTACAGGGTTCGGTGATATATATCAATGGATATATATCATGATATATATCCGATATTTATTTTCAAAATATCAAGCTTTTTGATATTTTCGATATTTTCATATTTGATATTTATTTTCAAAATATCATGATTCTTGATATTTTCATATATTTAATTTTTATTTTCAAAATATTTTTAGTCAACAAAAGTCTAAATGAGCTCTTCAATTGTTATTAAAAATTAACCCATCTGTAAATAACTAAAATATTTATAAGTCTTGATGGCTGGAGTAATATCCACAACGAGTCACTTATTTGCACCTCAGTGATCACAACATCTGGTGATACTTTCCTAACTTCGACTATAGATTCATCAGAACATTCACATACTGCAGAATATTTATGTGATGTGGCAAAACAATCTATCTTGGATTGTAAAGAAAAATTTGCTGTAGATGTTCGCAGTTTTGTTACAGATAATACTGGAAATGTTAAAAAAATGAGAGAAGAGCTTGCTAAGTCTGAAGATTTTGATATTATTTACTATGGTTGTTCTGCTCACATGTTAAATCTTCTTGCCAAAGACAGAGAATTTCCAAATATAAGTAAAAATGTCATCAAGATAATTAAATATTTTAAATATACTCATTTGCCAACTGCTTGGTATAAGAAAAATGGTGGAAAACTGCTAGTAATACCTCAAGCTGTAAGGTGGAACACAATGTTCGATACACTGAAGTCTTTTTTAGATAACAGAGGAAAACTGGTGCAAGTCTGTCAGGATCACAAACTTGAAATTGATAAAGAAATTTTCAATTTAGTGAATGATGTCAACTTAATGGTTAATTGCACAGATTACATGAATATTTTAACACCTATTGCAGATGCATTAGATGAAATGCAAAAAGATGACACTAAGATTGCACAATGTGTAGAAATTTGGTGCAAATTAAAGGAACAATTGGAAACATCTGGAAAGGATATCAAGAAAAAATTATTAGCAAGAGAAGAAATGGCATTGTCACCAGCACATTTAGCTGCTAATATGTTGGACCACAGATACTGTGGGAAAAAATTAACTGAAGATCAAAAGCATAGTGCTTTTAATTTCTTGCGTTCAGTAGACAAAGAACTTTTGCCCCTGGCAATGACATTTTTAGCAAAGAAATCTCCTTTTCCAAGTTTTATGTTTGAAACTGAATATATAAAGGTTGAACCAATAATTTGGTGGGACAATATTAAATTGGAGCAGCCCATAAAAGAAAAAATGCCCAACTTAACTAATCAGTTGTTTACAGCTTCTCCTTCAACAGCTGGATTAGAAAGAATCTTTTCCAGTTTCGGTTTAGTTCAGTCTAAACTCCGGAATAGGTTAGGGAATGAAAAAGCTGACAAGCTTACATTCATGCTTAAATTCTTCAATAGAAAAAAATAATTTATTTTTTATTTATTATTATTATTATTATTTTGTATCTTGAAACTTGTTCTTTAAAAATAAATTTTTTTAAAACTTGAAACTGAATTCTGTATTTTGTGTTTTGATGAGTGAAAAGGTAATTTGTTGAACATCACAAAAAATTGTTTGTCTTCATTTATTTAATCATCAAATTTACAAAGGAAAAAAAAAAGATTTAGAATATTGGTTTATGTTTTCATGTTAACTGTAATATGATTAAAATTTTAATTTATATTAAATCAAAAAATATTTGTAATCAATAAGCTGAAAATTTTGAAAATATCGGATATATATCGAAAATATCAGATATATATCAAAATATCGGATATTTTCGATATTTTCGAAAATATCATGATATTTACGAACCCTGGTTGTGTATTACATTCCATATTGTGAATTATCTACTAAAATTTCTGTTTTTGATATGTTTTTTCTTCTTTAAATAGGCGTAGTAGTTGGCAGCTATGAGATACTGTGAGTTTGGTTCACATCATCACCTTTAACAGTATTTTCTGAAATATTGCCTGCCTCTACTACAGGGTTCGTACAGACTCCTTGGACTCCTTAGAAACTACGTAGAAATGAAAACGTTCCCAAGTAGTACTTAGAACTACTTAGATAAACAAAATATTCCTTGGAAACTCCTTAAATTGTATTGCGATTTTGCACTTGAGCAAATGTTTTATCCCAGATTATTGTAAATCTTTTGATCTTATTTATCTATGTGCACATAATTTAATTAAAGTATTCAAGAGTAGATAATGGGGACTAGTATCTTGCAGGGATATTAATAATGGAACTTTTTTTTTTTTCACTTTTCTATGTATGTCATGGGCAACATTCACCTTCAAAGAAAGTGATTAAGGTAAAGTGCTCTAAAGTAGGGATGGGACGAATAGTGATTTGGCCGAATACCGAATATTCGGTGGCCGAATACTAACTTTTTTCCCCAATAAAGAAAAACAAAATGTTGATTATATATAATTTTAAAAATAGGCACTCATTAATAATTATTACTCTTAAATGTGCTTTTAAATGTATTTTTAAATTTGAAACACTTATTTTAACACAAAAAAATTATGAAATTGCATTATATTCTTTTATCTTAATGTACATCAAATTGATTTTCAGTAAGTTAGGATGGTACAACATTTCTATTAAAATATGAACAATGTATTTCACTTTTATTATCAAATGATACTTTTATCTTTTCTTGCATCCAAAATTAATAATATTCTTAACCTCTCTCTCTCAGAATTCACAAGGAAATATTTTCTGAAATAACCTTTAATGAAGTAAATTTGATCATTAAGAGTTTGCGTCCCTAATAATAAGCAAATTCGTAAGAATGAGACTGTTTGGAAATCAGTTGTCAATCTTTAAATTACAAATTACGTTAAAGCAAAAGGTTATGCTTAAAGTAGAATGCATATGTTAACAAAATCTTTGACATTTGAATCGGCGCATACAATATTCCACTTATTCAACAAGCATTAAAAGGATAAACAGAAATTGATAACAACATGAATGAAGGAAGATGTAAATTAAAAATATATACATAATAATGTTACATATTTAAGCCAGTAATTATGCAAATAATTATTTAAAAGTGAAAACTATAGAATAAAAAATTTTGTTCAGCACTTAGAATTTATGTTTAAATATTTATAAAACCATCTTCATAAAGCAAATTGTGTCATCTAATGTGTATCTAGTTTGACACCAGTTCTGTTTTCAGATGTATCGTTGTATTTGGAATAGTAATATTTGATATTTAATTTTGAAAATGAATCTTCGTTAATACACTTAGTGAATGAATTTTTTCTTTTCTCACTTCATAGAAAATAAGTTATGAATTTCATAAGACCTTTTTTACATGTGCATGAAATTTGTAGACATTAATATATATTTGAGTGTTTTAAAATAAGGTAGTGTTTCTTTTTTTTTTTCGATAAGTGTTTTTATATCTTGAATTGTAACATATTCTCTAATGAAGACATTTCCTGTACAATTAAATCTCCAACTTGGTCAGCATTTTCTAAAATATCACCAACCTTTATAGGAAATACAGAAAGGCTGTATATTTTTTAGTATCTGAATAACTGTATGTTTTGCAAGTAAGAATGAGAATGACTTCATAAATGAAGTAACCAATTTGGATTAGAGGGAAAAAAATTGCAAGAAATGAAATTCTTCAAATCCTAAATTTATTTGGCAAGATATCTTTCATTATTCGGCGAGATTTCAGCAATATTCGGTGAGATATCTCTAAATATTCGGCCGAAGTATTTGGTCAACAAGCGTTCAATATTCGGCAAAAGGGCCGAATACCGAATAGTGGCCGAATATTCGTCCCATCCCTACTCTAAAGCTGACACACAAAATACAGTTCTTAAAGCTGACCATCTTTAAGTAAAAACAAATATTTAAAGCATTATCAATTTTACAAATCCAAGATATCTGATTTAAGAAGAGAGTAAAACTTATTCTAAATTATTTTAGAAAATTGGTAATGCTTTAAATATTTGTTAGATGTTGGCTTTAGGACACTTTACCTTATTGCTGTTCTAAAAGAATAAATTCAGAAGTTGTTATATTTTTTCGTGTATGTTGCGTTAGCTTTTTTCTTTCTTTCTTTCTTTTTTTTTCTTTTTTCTTTTTTTTTTTTTTTTTTATAACCTTTGAAAATAAATTTTTAAAAGATGTGTGAGATATATATATAATAAGTGTTTCGAGTTTGACTGACCTCTGTGTATATGACCATTGGCACTGCTTAGGAAAGTTGATTGTGTATTTTTTTAATTTAAATTTACAAAATCACCAAGGTAGTGAATTCTGAGCATTTTCAGCACCAATAATTAGATTCTAATAGAGAAAAATTTGTTTGAAATGTTCTTCTCTCCAAATGGAGCATTGAAAATTGGAGTTTGCAAGTACATGCCACATAAATAACAACAAAAGTGTCAAGTCCTTAAAATTTTTTGGACTCCTTGGGTTTTTTCTGTACTCCTTGGATTTTTTTCTTCCCAACTCTGTATGAACCCTGCTACTAAAAAAATTAAAAATGTTCCTTGTTTATATAATTTCTAAAAAAGAACTCAAGCAATTTCAGAGTTTTTCGTAGGTTTAAAAAAAAGCAAGCCACTGTGGATTAGAAAAGGCACTTTTTATTTTCTTTAGAACATTTTTTTTCTTAAGTTTTTATTTTAAGATTTATTCTTGTGATTTTTAAAGCCTCGAGACAATACTGAGTAAATTTTTATTATGCAAACAAATTTTTCAATGATTTTTTTTTTTGTTGTTGTTCTGAAAGGCAACAAAAAGGCTAATTTTTTGGATGTGGGGCAAGACGGGAGCTAATTTGTTGAATGAGGGGTAATAGGATACTATTTTGTATCAAAGGGCAGGTGGTATGCAGCACCTTCCAAAAACTACTGTGGAGGAGCTGCAATTTCTTGTGTTTCTGAACAAAAATGAATTAAAAAGTGTCGAAGTAAGCTCCTTTGGATATGAATTCAGTCTTAACGTGGTATTATGTAAGTGCTCATATAATACAACACAATTTAGTTCATGTTTTGAAAAGTTAGTTCACATCTTCAAAATAAGTCTGTTTCTATTGCTCTGTTTATTTATGTTTCACTTTATTTATTTTCAATTTATATTTAAATGTTCATACAATTAAAATATTTGAAATTAAACAACTGAACAAGTTTTTTTTTTTCAAAAATGACCAATAATGGTTAAATATTGGCAAAATATAAACAACCCAATATTGTTGCAATATTTTATGCCAATATTGGTGCAACATTGTTTAAAAATATTGGCAACATGTAAACACGCCAATATTGGTGTAATATTTTATGCCAATATTGGCACAATATTCGTTACCAATATTGGCAAAATGTAAACAGCCCAATGTTGGTGCAATATTTTATGCCAATATTGGCGCAATATTCGTTACCAATATTGGTTAAATATTGGCAAAATGTAAACAACCTAATATTGGTGCAATATTTTATGCCAATATTGGCGCAATATTCGATACCAATATTGGTTAAATATTGGCAAAATGTAAACAACCCAATATTGGTGCAATATTTTATGCCAATATTGGCGCAATATTCGTTACCAACATTGGTTAAATATTGGCAAAATGTAAACAACCCAATATTGGTGCAACATTTTATTCCATTATTGGCGCAATATTCGTTACCAATATTGGTTAAATATTTGCAAAATTTAAACAACCCAATATTGTTGCAATATTTTATGCCAATATTGGCAAAATGCAACACGCCAATATTGTTGTAATATTTTATGTCAATATTGGCGCAACATTCGTTACCAATATTGGTTAAATATTGGCAAAATGTAAACAACCCAATATTGGTGCAATATTTTATGCCAATATTGGCGCAATATTCGTTACTAATATTGGTTAAATATTGTCAAAATGTAAACAACCCATTGTTGGTGCAATATTTTTTGCCAATATTGGCGCAATATTCGTTACCAATATTGGTTAAATATTGGCAAAATGTAAACAACCCAATATTGGTGCAATATTTTATGCCAATATATGCGCAATATTCGTTACCAATATTGGTTAAATATTGGCAAAATACAAACCACCCAATATTGGTGCAACATTTTATTCCAATATTGGCGCAACATTCGTTACCAATATTGGCAAAATATGAACTACCCAATATTGTTGCAATATTTTATGCCAATATTGGTGCAATATTTTATGCCAATATTGGCGCAATATTCGTTACTAATATTGGTTAAATATTGTCAAAATGTAAACAACCCAATGTTGGTGCAATATTTTATGCCAATATTGGCGCAATATTCGTTACCAATATTGGCAAAATATGAACTACCCAATATTGTTGCAATATTTTATGCCAATATTGGCGCAACATTGTTTAAAAATATTGGCAACATGTAAAAACGCCAATATTGGTGCAATATTTTATGCCAATATTGGTGCAATATTTTATGCCAATATTGGTGCAATATTTTATGCCAATATTGGCAAAATGTAAACAACCCAATATTGGTGCAATATTTTATGCCAATATATGCGCAATATTCGTTACCAATATTGGTTAAATATTGGCAAAATACAAACCACCCAATATTGGTGCAACATTTTATTCCAATATTGGCGCAACATTCGTTACCAATATTGGTTAAATATTGGCAAAATGTAAACAACCCAATGTTGGTGCAATATTTTATGCCAATATTGGCGCAATATCCGTTACCAATATTGGTTAAATATTGGCAAAATGTAAACAACCCAATATTGGTGCAATATTTTATGCCAATATTGGCGCAATATTCGTTACTAATATTGGTTAAATGTTGTCAAAATGTAAACAACCCAATGTTGGTGCAATATTTTATGCCAATATTGGCAAAATGTAAACAACCCAATATTGGTGCAATATTTTATGCCAATATATGCGCAATATTCGTTACCAATATTGGTTAAATATTGGCAAAATACAAACCACCCAATATTGGTGCAACATTTTATTCCAATATTGGCGCAACATTCGTTACCAATATTGGTTAAATATTGGCAAAATGTAAACAACCCAATGTTGGTGCAATATTTTATGCCAATATTGGCGCAATATCCGTTACCAATATTGGTTAAATATTGGCAAAATGTAAACAACCCAATATTGGTGCAATATTTTATGCCAATATATGCGTAATATTCGTTACCAATATTGGTTAAATATTGGCAAAATACAAACCACCCAATATTGGTGCAACATTTTATTCCAATTTTGGCGCAACATTCGTTACCAATATTGGCAAAATATGAACTACCCAATATTGTTGCAATATTTTATGCCAATATTGGTGCAATATTTTATGCCAATATTGGCGCAATATTCGTTACTAATATTGGTTAAATATTGTCAAAATGTAAACAACCCAATGTTGGTGCAATATTTTATGCCAATATTGGCGCAATATTCGTTACCAATATTGGCAAAATATGAACTACCCAATATTGTTGCAATATTTTATGCCAATATTGGCGCAACATTGTTTAAAAATATTGGCAACATGTAAAAACGCCAATATTGGTGCAATATTTTATGCCAATATTGGCGCAATATTCGTTACTAATATTGGTTAAATGTTGTCAAAATGTAAACAACCCAATGTTGGTGCAATATTTTATGCCAATATTGGCAAAATGTAAACAACCCAATATTGGTGCAATATTTTATGCCAATATATGCGCAATATTCGTTACCAATATTGGTTAAATATTGGCAAAATACAAACCACCCAATATTGGTGCAACATTTTATTCCAATATTGGCGCAACATTCGTTACCAATATTGGTTAAATATTGGCAAAATGTAAACAACCCAATGTTGGTGCAATATTTTATGCCAATATTGGCGCAATATCCGTTACCAATATTGGTTAAATATTGGCAAAATGTAAACAACCCAATATTGGTGCAATATTTTATGCCAATATATGCGTAATATTCGTTACCAATATTGGTTAAATATTGGCAAAATACAAACCACCCAATATTGGTGCAACATTTTATTCCAATTTTGGCGCAACATTCGTTACCAATATTGGCAAAATATGAACTACCCAATATTGTTGCAATATTTTATGCCAATATTGGTGCAATATTTTATGCCAATATTGGCGCAATATTCGTTACTAATATTGGTTAAATATTGTCAAAATGTAAACAACCCAATGTTGGTGCAATATTTTATGCCAATATTGGCGCAATATTCGTTACCAATATTGGCAAAATATGAACTACCCAATATTGTTGCAATATTTTATGCCAATATTGGCGCAACATTGTTTAAAAATATTGGCAACATGTAAAAACGCCAATATTGGTGCAATATTTTATGCCAATATTGGTGCAATATTTTATGCCAATATTGGTGCAATATTTTATGCCAATATTGGCAAAATGTAAACAACCCAATATTGGTGCAATATTTTATGCCAATATATGCGCAATATTCGTTACCAATATTGGTTAAATATTGGCAAAATACAAACCACCCAATATTGGTGCAACATTTTATTCCAATATTGGCGCAACATTCGTTACCAATATTGGTTAAATATTGGCAAAATGTAAACAACCCAATGTTGGTGCAATATTTTATGCCAATATTGGCGCAATATCCGTTACCAATATTGGTTAAATATTGGCAAAATGTAAACAACCCAATATTGGTGCAATATTTTATGCCAATATTGGCGCAATATTCGTTACTAATATTGGTTAAATGTTGTCAAAATGTAAACAACCCAATGTTGGTGCAATATTTTATGCCAATATTGGCAAAATGTAAACAACCCAATATTGGTGCAATATTTTATGCCAATATATGCGCAATATTCGTTACCAATATTGGTTAAATATTGGCAAAATACAAACCACCCAATATTGGTGCAACATTTTATTCCAATATTGGCGCAACATTCGTTACCAATATTGGTTAAATATTGGCAAAATGTAAACAACCCAATGTTGGTGCAATATTTTATGCCAATATTGGCGCAATATCCGTTACCAATATTGGTTAAATATTGGCAAAATGTTAACAACCCAATATTGGTGCAATATTTTATGCCAATATTGGCGCAATATTCGTTACTAATATTGGTTAAATGTTGTCAAAATGTAAACAACCCAATGTTGGTGCAATATTTTATGCCAATATTGGCAAAATGTAAACAACCCAATATTGGTGCAATATTTTATGCCAATATATGCGCAATATTCGTTACCAATATTGGTTAAATATTGGCAAAATACAAACCACCCAATATTGGTGCAACATTTTATTCCAATATTGGCGCAACATTCGTTACCAATATTGGTTAAATATTGGCAAAATGTAAACAACCCAATGTTGGTGCAATATTTTATGCCAATATTGGCGCAATATCCGTTACCAATATTGGTTAAATATTGGCAAAATGTAAAGAACCCAATATTGGTGCAATATTTTATGCCAATATTGGCGCAATATTCGTTACTAATATTGGTTAAATATTGTCAAAATGTAAACAACCCAATGTTGGTGCAATATTTTATGCCAATATTGGCGCAATATTCGTTACCAATATTGGCAAAATATGAACTACCCAATATTGTTGCAATATTTTATGCCAATATTGGCGCAACATTGTTTAAAAATATTGGCAACATGTAAAAACGCCAATATTGGTGCTATATTTTATGCCAATATATGCGCAATATTCGTTACCAATATTGGTTAAATATTGGCAAAATACAAACCACCCAATATTGGTGCAACATTTTATTCCAATATTGGCGCAACATTCGTTACCAATATTGGTTAAATATTGGCAAAATATAAGCTACCCAATATTGTTGCAATATTTTATGCCAATATTGGCGCAACATTGTTTAAAAATATTGGCAACATGTAAAAACGCCAATATTGGTGCAATATTTTATGCCAATATTGGCGCAATATTCGTTACCAATATTGGTTAAATATTGGCAAAATATAAACAACCCAATGTTGGTGCAATATTCGTTACCAATATTGGTTAAATATTGGCAAAATGTAAACAACCCAACATTTTTGCAGTATTTTATGCCAATATTGGCGCAACATTGTTTGCCAATATTTAACCAATATTTGTAACGAATATTGCGCCAATATCGGTATGAAATATTGCGCCAATATTGGCTTGTTTACATTTTGCCTATATTTAACCAATATTGGTAATGAATATTATGCCAATATTAGTGTGAAATATTGCAATGATATTGGCGTGTTTACATTTTGCCAATATTTTTAAACAATGTTACGCCAATATTGGCGTAAAATATTGCAACAATATTGTTTTATTTAAATTTGGCCAATGTTTAACCAATATTGGTAACGTATATTGCACCAATATTGGCGTGAAATATTGTATCAGTATTGGGCTGTTTACATTTTGCCAATATTTAACCAATATTGGCAACGAATATTGCGCCAATATTGGCATGAAATATTGCTTCAATATTGGGGTGTTTACATTTTGTGAATATTTAACCAACATTGGTAACGTATATTGCGCCAATATTGGCGTGAAATATTGCACCAATTTTGGGGTGTTTACATTTTGCCAATATTTAACCAATATTGGCAACGTATATTGCGCCAATATTGGTATGAAATAATGCTATGAAATTATGCACCGATATTGGCATAAAATATAAATGCAATATTTCATGAATTTTGTCTAAATATCGGCAAAATGTAAACATCCCAATATTTGGGCAATATTTTATGCCAATATTGGAGCAATATTTTATGCCAATATTGGCGCGCTGCAAATATTGGCTAAATAAGGGCAAAATGTAAACACCCCAATATTGGAGCAATATTTCATGCCAATATTGCGCCAAGATGCCAATATTGCTCCAAGATATAGCCAATATTGGCCCAATATTGTTTGGCTACTGGGATATTAAATACATTTTTTTCCATTA
>CAXHSM010000795.1:0-12000 GCA_964019185.1 Maratus speculifer
CAAATTATTCTCAATTCAGTGACACACGACTGGTGAAGTCTACTATTTAAATTAGATACGATACGTGGAATATACGTATACTTTAAATATACGTATTCTTAAATATACGTTTAGTTGATACGCGTTATACGTATCCGGATACGTTACGTACGATAAACGTGTATTCTAAAGTATCCGTATAGCAGAAAAGCGTATTATACGGATATACGTATATCGTTTAAACGTATAGCTGCTATACGTATCCCATCGCGAGCACTATTTTAAGTATAATTTTGTTATATCGATATTTATATGTATTTATATTCAAACTTAATCATTAAAATTTGAGATTTAAAACAAAATTCATAATTTATATTAAGTTTGTTTCAAGCTCAAAGTCCAATCGAGAATTGCCGATTTTGTCGCTATGGTAACGTCAGGCTTTTATTTTTGAATACGCTTAAATGTATGAAGATAATTTTTCTCAATATGATTTTTTTTATCAAAGAAAATATTTTTTCCAGTGATTAATTAACTACTTCAACAAGTAATGTATGTATGTAATACAATGTGTCTATAGTATATTAAATTCTCTCATTGCTTGTGTTTAAATTCATTAAATACGATTTACACGCATTCTAAATATCCAAGTTTTGAGTTGCATTATAATTGTTTTCTTTAGTCGAGAAAAAGGGCTGCTCGCCAAATCGAGTGACTCTTTCGTCTTTTCACGCCAAATATTCGAAAATATTTCATTTTTTTTTTTTACGTACTTTCAACTGTGATTCTGCCGCTAATTTTGACTGGTCCTTTATTACATACATAAGTACTTTAATTAGTTTTTTTTTTTTTTCATAAAATTCTGAGTATGCCCAGTATGGAGAGCTTCCTTGTTAGTAAAAAGAAAATAAGCATGATTTGTGAGTTAAATTATAAACATGCTATAGGACACTGATCATGAAAAATACCAGTTATTTACGTATCATGAACTGCCTAGAAATTACACTGTTAAAAAAAAATGTTTTATTGATAACATTAAATTCTTCTAATGCATGCCTATAATTCAAAATTTTTCTCATTTCATTTAAAATATATGCCTATAATCAATTCCATTTAAAACGGAGAAAAGAATAAATAAATAATATAAAATAACAAAATTATAATTTAGCAAGTTACAACGACTATTTGGATAATGATATTTTCAAAGACTAAAATTTTAAAGACTAATAAATAAATTCGGTATTTAAATTAATAATAATACACTATATTGCCATTGATTATGGGACACTTGCGATTTTAGACATTTTACTAAATATCTAGAAAAATACATTAGGAATCATCTCGAAACTCTTAGTGTATAAATATAATAGTATACATCATACATCTCCGTGAAGATTTTTTTATTGAAACTCCATAGTCAACAAATTAAAAAAGAATGAATATCTTTTGAATAACCCTGTCAAAACTAATGTAGCAAAAGCGCTCAAACTCTAGATTATGATTGAATGCTTTATTGTAATACACTGTGTTCATTTTTATGCAAATAGCATGCATACTCGCAGAGTAATTAAGGTTTTTATAAAAATGGCCCCAAATTTTTCTAAGTTTTTCCCTTATAATTTTCAGAGTTCTTAATATAAAATAATATTTTTTTCAGAAAATATGACAAACAATATTGCACACAGTACCCTGTAGTCAGAATTAAAAAAATAATAAAAATTGTATGAAAAATGGGTAGGTTTACTAAATAATTTTTTACTGCGCATGCGTCAAAGATATCAAAATTTCATTTGCATATTATGTTAGCTAAATATATAGAGCAACTTTTGTAAAAGTCTCAAAATTATGGCTTGAAAATTCTGAAAGTAATCGTCTATAGAAAAAGGACAAAATCCGTTGTTTCCAAAATGAAGCAAAAAAATGAGGGATTTTATCCAAAAGTAGTCTAACATCCCGTATTGTGTATTCTATATTGAAACTAATCAATGAATATATGGATACAACCTCTCTTGTTTTTGCTTCATTTTGAGAATAACGGATTTTTAACCTATTCAATTGACGATTATTTTCAGAATTTTCAAGTTATGATTTTGTGACTTTCACAAAAGTTGCTCTATATATTTAGCTAAAATAATATGCAAATGAAATTTTGATATCGTTGACGCATGCGCAGTAAAAACTTATTTAGTAAATCAACTCATTTTGTATACAATTTTCATTATTTTTTAATTCTGATTACAGGGTACTGTGTGCAATGTTGTTTGTCATATTTTCTGAAAAAAATATTATTTTATATTAAGAACTCTGAAAATTATAAGGAAAAAACTTGGAAAAATTTGGGACCATTTTTATAAAAACCTTAATTACTCTGCGAGTATGCATGCTATTTGCATAAAAATGAACACAGTGTATTACAATAAGGCATTCAAACATAATCTAGAGTTTGAGCGCTTTTTCTACATTAGTTTTGACAGGGTTATTCAAAAGTTATTCATTCTTTTTTAATTTGTTGACGGTCCCCTATGGAGTTTCGGTAAAAAATCTTCACGGAGATGTATGACGTATACTATTATATTTATACACTAAGAGTTTCGAGATGATTCCTCGTGTATTTTTCTAGATATTTAGTAAAATGTCTAAAATCGCAAGTGTCCAATAATCAATGGCAATATAGTGTAATAAACATCATTTCTATGATGATCATAAAGTGTCATATATTACGTACGCCGTGCATTAAACATTAATATTCCTAGACCAATGATTAAAAAAAAAAAAAAAAAAAAAAAAAAAAAAAAAAAAAAAAAAAAACAGTATTTTATAGATAGACAACGTTAACTGTTTAAAATGTGTATTTTTATTTGATCAGACTGACTTCTGAATGCCTATGATTTGTAATTTTCTCTCATTTCATTTAAAATATATGCCTTTAATAAATTCCATTTAAAACGAAGAAAAGAATAAATAAATAATATAAAATAACAAAATTGTAATTTAGCAAATTACAATGACTATTTGGAAAATGTTATTTTCAAAGACTAAAATTTCAAAGACTTATAAATAAATTCCGTATTTAAATTAATAATAATAACAAACATCATTTTTATGATGACCGTAAAGAATCATATTTTATGTACGCGGTGCATTAAGCATTAATATTCCTAGACCAATGATTAAAATAAAAAACAGTATTTCATAGATAGACAACTTTAACTGTTTAAAATGTGTATTTTTATTTAATAGAATTAATCAGACTGACTTCTAAACGCCTCATGTTACGCACGACAGGGCTTAAACATTAAAATTCCTGGAACCATTACAGATAAATTTTAATTGAAATTTCATTTTACAATTTTTGGAACTCAAATTTTTTAAGTTCTAAACCTCGCACATTTTAAATTTTTACACGATTGCGTAGAGAAAAAAATACACTTTTTAATGAAATTTGTTTGGAATCTTTATTACAATTTGTATTCAAATTATAATTTTTTTAAAGTTTTTATTACTCTTTTTGTCATTGTGGCAACAGAAGTATTCCATTTTTGGGCATTAAAGATGAATCAATCACGAAACGAATAAAATAGGAAACAGAAGTATTCAATTTTTGGATATTAAACATGGACCAATCAGAAAGAGAATAAAATAAAATAAGTTTCGGAATTCAACCAATAAAAAGATTCAGATATGCTTCAGATTTCCCAATTCTTTTAAAATATGGCGAGAACAACAGCTATTTTCCATATAGTTAAAAAACTGTAAAGTTATAAACGTTTTCAAGGAAACTAGTATTCATGAATTTTTTATGTAACAGTCACAACAACAAATTCATCTAACAGTTTCTGTTGCATGAATTTTTGCTGTTACGGTGACATGAAATATTCTAGGAATCCCAGAAAAAGTTTAATAACTTTACAGGAGTTTCTTTCTTTTTTTTACAGTTTACATGGTATTACACGAGAAAGACTATACTGTAATTTCCAGCATATAAGCCGCGCAGAGTTGGGCAAAATACATCGAAAAATCATTTTCGATACAAAATACAAAATACATTAGTTTTAGAACTTAAAATACAAAATACAAAATACTTTACGAATTGAAAAAGTTCCAAATACAAAATACATGTATTTTCAAAATACATTCAAAATACAAAATACATTTGAAAATTAAAAAAAAAAAAAAAAAAAAAAAAAAAATCTATGAGATAAGATATTTGCACGGGCGGTGTCCGGCATAGTTAGCTAGCGAATTTTAACCCACGACACTCGGGTCAGGCCTAACTGGACCTGTTCTTCAATCGTTCAGGGCCTGTCTGGGCCGGGTTTATTTTTTTCAGAAAGATAGACTCTGATGGGCCTCGTCATCACTCTTTCGGGTCCCGGATTTTACTTTTTTCTGCAATCTCCAGGTCTGACTTATTTCTTCCAGATTGGACATGATTGGGCTTCATTCTTCCTAGAGCATTTTGCACTATTCAAAAATATCAGTATAGGTCCCTATCCAGTCAGTATGGATTGGGTCATTCCGTCTCGGTCGGCCTATGGAAAAAATCAGTAAAATCTGGCCCGATCCAACATTTTTTTTTTTTTTTTCAAAAAAATTTACGTATTTTTAACTTGCTATAATTTTACCATTAAAATTGTTATTATTATTTATAAATAGTAAGTATATTTCTGGATAATAAAATTAAAGCACAGCAAAAGGAGCTCTGAAAATGAATCTGTCGATAAATCCTGTCTTAAACGGGAAATGTATTGATTCATGCAAAATAAATTTAATAACAAGAAAAAAGAATGTGATACATTTAGAACAAGCTCCTTTCCTGCTAAGAAATAAATCTATCTATAATGTATTTTGTGTCTTATCCTGGGCGAATCCTTCTTAGAAGATTTTACTGTATAGCATTTTTCGACTTTTAAGTTTCCAAGGCATAAAATTATATTAAGGTTGCTCTCATCTGCTCTGCTCTGCCCAACAAGTGCAAAATGTTTTGACACAGTTGCAAATCCATTTTTTTAACGGAAAGATATAAAATTGGAAGGCCTGACTATGGAAGCTATTTGGAATCGAACTGAATTTTCCCTTTTTTTATCAATAAATTATCTATTGAGTTATAAGTGGTTTCAATCACGGGACAAGCACGATTTCCACCCCAGTTTGAGTGGTTATTCTTCTTTCGAGGTGAAATTCGGTTCAAATCTCCCACTTTGACACTATTTTCTGGAAGATCTATTGTATTTGCAAATTATGGGAAATTAGTACGATTAAATAATTTCTGGCGATAGAAAGGGCCGGACAAAAAAGATCTTTGTTCGGTTTAAACCAGAAATAATAATTTTGGCCTGTGTAGACCTCTTATTTGTGTTTGCACAACGCAACTATTAAGTGTTTTTGTAACATCGATTAAATTCTTTGAAATTAAAAATTATAAAAGTAAAGGAGCAAGAGGAAAGATAGATAAAGAAAACAAATCAATCTATTTCAGAATACTCTTTATAAAGTAAATGAAAAATACTTACAGATAAAATGCTAAAATGTATACAAAAATATAAAATCTTTCTTGGGTATAATTCAGCTTCATTTTAAGCATAAGAGTAAAGCGTTATCAAATCAGTCTACAAATCAAAACTATGTTTGGAAATTAGAATTGGCCTTTAAAAGAGAAAAAAAATCTCAAATTGAAAATTACTGAATAAATATCTTTTTGGTGAATTTATAATTAAGGATAGAAAATGTAGGTTTTTAAGACCGAAACCGAATTTCGGTGATTGGTAGTAATAGTTAATAATAATACATAATAGAATATGATATTTGATGACATTTAGTGCATTAGTTCTTGTTAATATCCTGAAAAATGCAGCATAACAGCGCTACCTGTTGAACAATTTGCACCAACACTTAATTAGTGACGATTTATATTAACGTCAAACTAAATCTGAAATTCGTTCAAAATTTTGCATTACTACTTGAGATAGAGCTAGTGCAGAAATTGTGAAAAATGCAGAATAGCAGCGTCACCCATCTGCTGTGCGATTCACACAAAAACTTGGTAACAACTTATGTCAACGTCTAACTGAATCTGAAATTTGATGAAAATCCATGCATTAGTTTTTGAGATATAAGTTTTGAGAAAATTGTGAAAGACACGCATATCAGCGCCACCTTTTGAAAGAGTTACACCATTACCTAATGTCTGAAATAACTTAAGTAAATGTCTAACTGAATCCAAAGTTTTATTAAATTCTGTGAATTAATTCTTAAGATAGAGCGCCCGCAAAATTTGCATCATATTCTCATAAACTTACAAATAGATATTTTCAAAAAAACTGTCAGTGTTCAGGACCTTCAAAAATATAAATCCGCCGAAAACTTGAAGTCGAATTTTTTTCACAAATCCAATACTTTTTGTTGTAAAGGTACAGAAAAGTAAAAAAATGGTGTGATTATAATTCGAAGCGTCAGTACAACAGTTATTCTTGGACGTATACATGAACACATGTATGTAAAAGAATTGTATAGCCTCCTACGTTAGAAGTTAGTTAAATATATAAAAATAAATACATAATTTGGTTTGTTAAAAATATAATTCGTTAATGCCTCGAATACTACTACGCAAATACAAATATGCTTCTCAGGAATAATAAATAATTTAAAAAGGAATAATGAGTAAACATATTAAATATTTTCGTTTAAATCCTGGGAATATCATTATGTGTAGAAATAAAACGTTTGGGGTATCATGATACCAAATAAGTTTTTTAAATTAATTTTTTAAAGTCATGTTTTTTGTATCTAATAAATGTCTTCTACCAATGCATCATTCTTCGTCATGGTCTGTTTTAAAAATCCTTCAGCCTTTCAATCTTGAATGAGCCATTACATTAAAAATCAGGGGCGTGCGAAGAAAAAAACTGCACCCGAAGCAATGTTTCAATTTGGCGCATCCCCCCTACCCAACTTCTCCTCGTAATACGCCAAAAACAACATTGGTAATATAAATTTGGCGCCCCCTCAATTTCTGCGCCCGGGGCGACCACCCCCTTTGCCCCCCCCCCCTTTCTCACGGCGCTGTTAAATATACTTTAAAAACTCAAAACGTAATTTTCCGTCAGTTTTATTGTAAAGATGTATTTAAACATAAGCATGCTATATTTGAAATAATGATTACAAATTAAAAATTGTTGTTTTAATTTAAACATGAATACACTGCTTTCTCTGAAAGAATCATTTATTGTTATTTTTTTTAATTAATTTTCAAGTTAAATGTTAAACATTTTGAAAATCTCTCTACAATGAACATTGATATCGGTTGACACATAAAATAATCTCGGGTTATTCATGATACAAAAATAACTTCATAATTAGTAATGCATGAAATTCTATGCTTATAAATCTGTACAAAATACAAAATAATGTTTCATTAATCTTTTTTAAATTTTAGTCTAAACAAATATATGCACGTGCCCTCATATCTAAAATCATAAATATTCTTCTAAAGGGGGGATAATTTTGTAATTAACCAAATTAACATTCTCATTGATATTAAAAGTTTCATCTTCCGTTTACAAATAAAACTCAAAAAACAATCAAAATTCGGTTTCGTACAGCAATTTTCGTTTTAATCCGATACTAGTTTATATTTTCATAATGCTATTTTATTTTAAACAGTATAAAATGAAACATAAAATGAGTCAAAAGAAAATTTAATTGCGAAGTCACGCATAAACATGCAACTCCAGTAAGGACAGATCTGTAATCAAAAATCAATGTTTGATATACTCAATCGTAAATATAATTAATGAAGATCTGAACAGTATATCGATAAATAGAACTAATTGTATAATAAAATTCGCATGCAAATGAATATCATGGGTAACTTAAAATTTGCCAGAACTTTGATAAAATAGATACAAAAGAACTGAAAAAAATGATGTTTCGATCAATGTATAACGGTATAAAGTTAAAAATCTTACCATTAGATGTGTTTTAAAGTTGATTATTTCTTCAAAAGGTCCACTTGTAATGATAGATCTTGTTTTACACCTTTTTCATACTACTTTAACAGCTGCCATTATTATCAACAAATATTATAAAAAAAAAAAAAAAAAAAAAAAAAAAAATCCTATAATTTAACGCAACGTGTTCTGTCGCAATTCAGTAATTCTTTTGATACATTACATTATCATTTGAAGCTAGAAAAATATCAGGCATTTTTTCTCGAGGCAAACATTAAATTACATTTCTTGCTACTACTACATTACTTTTTTCCTTTATGGTTTTTTAAAAAGCCCTAGACACAGCAAAAATCTAAATAATTCTTCCTGTTTATCCCACAGTAGTTTTTATCGTTCTCTAAGAAACGTTATAATAATAAAACCTAGAATACTAGAATTGCAACAGTTCAGCAAATATGCCTAAACAAAACAGAAACATTCATTCTAATCCTTATCGAGTAAAGTATGTTTGCATTAACTTTTAGAAACGAACCCTATAAGACAAAACAGATAGGCTCTTATTATTCTTTTATGAATTTTACATCTGCCGTTTTAACGAGGCAGCTGGAAATCTACAAAAATGTATTTTGAATATGAAATGTATTTTCAAAATACAAAATACTTGAAAAAATCATTTCAAAATACATTACCAAAATACTTTCGTTTAGTCAAGTTAAAATACAAATGTATTTTGAAAATGTATTTCAAATACATGTATTTTCGATACTGCCCATCTCTGAAGCCGCGTCCAAAATAAGTCAGTTTCTGATCAAAAGTTTTTTTTAAGAAATCAAGTTAAATAAATAGCAAGCAAAAACAAATTAAATAAAATTTCTAGTCGGAAACTGATTTTTTTTTTTTTTTTTTTTTTTTTTTTTAAGCCCAACTTGCATATTTAAATTTATGCTAGTTTGTAAGGGGAAACTTTTTCATGTAGTGTATAAATTAAATTCATAAAATAATTAAAAACTTCAGAATATTGATGAAAAATATGCATAATTTACTGTACCCCAATACTTCTATTGTGTTAAAAATTTAGATACAGGGGGTTCGGGATATAAAAATCTTCAAATTTTCTAAAATAAAATTGTTGCATTAAAAAATTTCTCTCTCTTTTTTTTTTTTGTTTTTTTTTTTTTAATTGCTTAAAATTACATTTAAACCATGTTTCTGTCCATCTTAATGTAATAATCAAATTTAGTCAAACTGTGACTTAAATGGAAGTTTTTGATTTTTTTTCTTAATATATTATTAATTTTAATAAAAATCAGACATACAAACATCACTTAGCTTATTTCAACTGTTACGCGAGCAAAGCCGCGGGTTTTGCTAGTTACTTATGAGATATATATGGAACCATATTTATATATAAGGCAAATATGGAACTTTACAAATTTACAGTGTAGTAGTTGATAAAACTTTGATTGATTAAGAAACTATATCGTATTTATTATATCCAACTTCATGTATTTTAAAGACAATATTATAAGGTACCCTGGGGTAATAACGCCACGTTAAGGTTCTACCAATTTTCACGTCTTAGTTTTAGATTGTATTTTTCAAACAAATATAGGATCTGATACAGCAACTCATTGACTATCTGTATAAAATAAAATAATTTAAGATATGGATTCATAAAATGTAATGGCGTTTTTTCTTGACCAATGCTATTTGGCGTTAATACCCACCTATATGGGTAATAACGCAATGCAAATAAAACTATAAAATAAGATGGAATAATAACATGTAGATTGCCCAATTCTAAAAATACAAACTCTAAAGCTCTAGAAATTGACAAATTGCAATCTAAGCTATTGAAAATATAAAAAAATTTTGCGACTCTGAAAAAAAAAGAAAGCTGTGGTGGTGGCGGGGGGAGGAGGCAAAAGAATATCAGATTCTAAAGCTACGTTTTGCTTAAAAATGACCATTTAAATGTAATTATTAGAAACATTGCACAGATTATTTGAATCAGTATTTATATTCCCATGTATGCATTCTATGCGATAGAAAATATTGATTTTTTTGTGAAAGTGAAAGAAAAAGGAGTGAAGGGGAGTTTCAACAGAATATAACACCCTGTGTCTCTCTTTGCTTATAAAATCCCGCTTAAATATGATTATAAGAAACATTGCATGGTTCATAACCATTCATAATGTAATATTTTAATCATGTGAAGTTTTATAATAACTAGAGTTATATGTAATAAATATTTTTGTTAAACCTTAACTGCTGTTAGCGTCCCACATACCGCTGAGTTTTTCAAGTTTCACAATTTAACTTGCAATTTTTAGTTTAACTTAGATACCGGGAAAATTTTGTTTCATTTGGAGTCCTATTACTATCTCTACAAACTTTTGAATAGCTGAATTTTATTTATAATAGTCCTGTATATAAGATTCAATACAAAAATAATATTCTAAAAGTTAATTTAACATTTTATTCATCGTTAGATTAAGCGGTCTGACAGGCCGCTCACAGTAAGTTATGCGACAATTTTTGTCACAGCAGTTAAGGGTTAATACTATTATAGTAATCTAGTAAATAGTTATTAACTCATAACTCCACACTAATGCGGATTCTCCAAACCTACAGTTAAATTGTCGACGTTTTAAAGAGCATGCTTTAATAAATTTTTAATAAATTGAATAAATTTTTTGATTAAAAAATATTATCCCAGAGATTTCTTATTCAATTTTATACATAATTCATATGGTTATATATCATTATCTCTATATTAGCAACAAAATTAACCTTTAACTGCTGTTAGCAATCTGACTGAACACTGTACCCCCTCCCCCCCCCCAAAGAAAAAAATAGCTTTTAACTTGTATTTTTCAGTTTAACTATAGTTACAACTGAAATTCTCTTTCGTTTGGAGTTCTCGTAATATTGTTAGAAATATTTGAATAGATTAAATTTAATTAGAATTAATTCTGTACAAAAAATTTTGCGCAGGAACAGTATTCTATGATTTAATCATGCATCGCATTTTAACCTTTAACTAATGTTACCGGTCTCGTAGACCACTATTTTTCTTTTAATTTTTTAGTTTAACTTGTAATTTTCAGTTTAACTGCAAACACTACCGAAATTTTGTTTCATTTGGAATTTCAGTACTATCACCAGAGACTAAATAGGTGAATATTAATTATAATACTCTTGTATAAAAAGTTTAGTACAAAAACACAATCCTATGAGTTATTCCCGCCTTTTATTCATCTTTCAGTTTTGTGGTCTCACAAACCGCATCACATTCATTCGTTACAATTTCTGTCACATCAGTTAAACGTTAAATTTATAAAGTTTTGAAAAACCGAACGCTGAGAAAGCGGACAGTTAAAATTTCGAACTCAATTGAACAATCCAGTGGAAATTTAATAGAAACCTGATTTTGAAGATGTTCGAATTTAAATCTCGAAAACATTTTGATATAGTTTTATTTACAAGAGTTAAAAATTATTTTTTACATTAGTAAAAAAAAAATAATAATAATATAATAAAAAATAAAATAGAGAGATTATTTTTAAGTATTGGGCACCCCCCCCCTTAATCTTACCATTTCAACAATGATGATAATGCTGTCCTATATTAATATATAAACCCCCATTGGATATAGTTCGGCCACTGTTAGGAATCAACCGGGGTAATAACGCCAATCCCTGGCGTTATTACCCCGGGATACTTATTGCGCAGAAAATCCTAAAACTACAAATTATCTCGAGAAGATATCCAAAATCTTCTACAATAATTTGAAAGTACATGAAATACACTACAAATTTATGTAATAAACAAAGTATTTCTGGATAAAAAATATAGTCTTCAGATCAAAAACCTTATCTCGCAAATTTTAGATCAAGCGTTAATTTTAGTTGCTTGTAAAAACAATAAGACCTAAAAATGAAACAATTAACTTGAAGTTGTTTTTTGCGATTTATATGACTCAAAATCCTTCTGCGCAGAGCACATGGGTGTCATTTACATGATTATTTCATAATAATGCAAAATATAAGCACTTGGCGTTATTACCCCG
>CAXHSM010000796.1:0-30000 GCA_964019185.1 Maratus speculifer
TCGATCAAGTTTCAAGACAAGGATTTGTATAAGTATTTTCCTTCAAAATGTCACTCTAATTCTTCTCTTTATTCATCATGTTATCCTAATGATTTTCCTTCACCATGTTCTAACTCCCTTCCAGCATCTCGCACTAACTCCCTTCCAGCATCTCGCACTAACTCCCTTCCAGCATCTCGCACTAACTCCCTTCCGTCATCTCGCACTAACTCCCTTCCAGCATCTCGCACTAACTCCCTTCCAGCATCTCGCACTAACTCCCTTCCAGCACCTCTCACTAACTCCCTTCCAGCACCTCTCACTAACTCCCTTCCAGCACCTCTCACTAACTCCCTTCCAGCACCTCGCACTAACTCCCTTCCAGCACCTCTCACTAACTCCCTTCCAGCACCTCTCACTAACTCCCTTCCAGCACCTCTCACTAACTCCCTTCCAGCACCTCTCACTAACTCCCTTCCAGCACCTCTCACTAACTCCCTTCCAGCACCTCTCACTAACTCCCTTCCAGCACCTCTCACTAACTCCCTTCCAGCACCTCTCACTAACTCCCTTCCAGCACCTCTCACTAACTCCCTTCCAGCACCTCTCACTAACTCCCTTCCAGCACCCCTCACTAACTCCCTTCCATCACCTCCCATTGTTACTGTTCCTTCAATATCTTGTACTGCCTCTATTCCTTCATCAACTTGCACTGCCTCTCTTCCTGTAGTATCTCGCCCAGTATGTTCCATTATTCCAGGTGTAGAGCGCGGCTTGCTTAGCGTATCCGAGAAGGCAGAAGTTCAAAATTTTGTTAGTAAGCTTCGTATTAAAGGCTCAAGAGTGGGTAGGTATGCAGATAGACGTTATGAGTGGCTTTTTGCAGATAGGAATTATAGATATGGGAGAAGATTACTTGAGCCATGTGCGGCCTTCTCGGTAGTAGGTCATCTGTGTGAGGGGGTTGTTAGGGATTTGCAGCTAGCTGTACCTAATGCTTGTCTGTTAGTATACTATCCAAGAGGAACTTCAGGTCTCAACCTCCATAAGGATGATGAACCTGTTCATGCAAGTGACCAGGTCATTACTTTATGCCATGGTATTGGAGCCACTCTTGTATTAGGAGACAACAGTAAGCAAGAGGTTGCGCGCGCATGGTTAAAAGGTGGGGATTTTTATGTCTTTAGGGACCAGAAATCGTTTCACCATGGTATTGATGGTGTGGAATCGACTGGAAAAGGACGGTGGGCTTTTACTTTTCGTGTATTTAAGCCATCACCAAAAAATGCCAGTTTGGTTTCAACATCAAAATCAATGGAGTCGATCTCTGGAGGGTCATCTTCTGCTATTCATGTTGCATCTCCTCCTGCTCTTTCTGTCTCTTCTCCTCCTGCTCTTCCCCTCTCGTCTCCTCCTGCTCTTCACCTCTCGTCTCCTCCTGCACTTCCCCTCTCGACTCCTCCTGCACTTCCCCTCTCGACTCCTTCTGCTCTTCCTCTCTCGTCTCCTGCTCTTCCCCTCTCGTCTCCTCCTGCTCTTCCCCTCTCGTCTCCTCCTGCTATTTCTGTCTCATTTCCTCCTGTCATGCCTATTTTAAATGTCTCCTTTGTTATTGCTTCATGTAATCATGCTAAAAGGTCTGGGTCTTACGTATCCAATGCTATTTGTGAATTTTGTGTATTATCAGGTAATGTTGTTAGGAATTCTGTTATATCTGATAGCAATTTGAATAAGGGCTTTTCTGATAGGTTTATGTGTAATTCTAGTGCATGTTTAATATTTAATAGTTTATCTCAGTTTTTTTCATGTTCTTTTATGTTTCAAATTGAAAGTTCATTATCTTGTTTAAATGAATATGTTTTAGTATCTTTTAGATCTATTTCTTCTAAGTCACAGAAGGATGTCTCTGTTTCATGTTCTGCTTTTACAGGTAAGGTTTCGAATTGTATGGAGGTTGGTGAGTTAAAAATGTTGGCTTTTGATGATAAACTCGACAAATATGATTGCTCCATAGTTGGTGGTGGAACTAAAAATTGTGAGAATGAAAATATAACTAGTAATAATGTAATTACGTATCCTAGAAAATGTAATGACTGCCTAAAAATTTATGCAACAAAACAGTCATTTAGTCAGCATAAATCCAGATGTAAACAGCCTAATGTGTCATTTAAGTGTGATATTTGCCTTAAAATTTATAAATCAAAAGCATCATTTTATAACCATAAAAAGTCATGTAAACCAGTTAATAATGAAAAAGAAATTGAAGTAGTATTATTGTATCCCCGTAAATGTGACAAATGCAGCAAAATATTTGGTTGTAAGCAGTCCTTTTATAGACATAGAAAATCTTGTTCAAACACTTCAACAGTGGATACATGTCAGAAATGCAATTCCTCATATTATGACAAACAAACATTTGTAAAACATTCAATGAATTGTTCTAAATTAAAATCTCCCCAATTTGATTGTATATCTGGTTGTTCGTTATCATTTGTAAGATTTTCATCCTTAATTAAACATTTATTGATTGTTCATGAAGTTGGTTTCATAAAACATTTAACCTTTGATTCAGTTGATCTTTTTCAAAATTGGCTAGAATTTGAAGCTTCATCAACCTTTACTTTTTTTAAAAAATGTGCAGGAGCAAAGTATTTCATGTCTAATAAATATTATTATTACTTCTGTCAATTTGGAGGGCATCATACTAAATTCACACCAGCTACTAGTAGAAAAAATAATAAAGGAACAATTCCAAAAACCATAAATTGTCCTGTTAAAATATATGTTACAGAAAAACAAGGAATTGTTGATGTGGTATATTTTTCTAAACATAATCATCCATTAAAATTTCAAAGCGTCAAACACCAACCTTTAAAACTGAGTGCAAGAAATTTGGTAAAAGCTCATTTAAGATTGTCTGTCCCTATTTCTAAAATTAAAAATATTTTACAAGATACTGCTGGAATGAGAGATAATAGAGATAGTTTCCCACAAAAAGAACATTTCATCACAAATAGGGCAATTAGTGCTTATAAAAGGCAAATGTTTAAGGCATTGTACCCAGAGAATGATGCAGTCTCTGTTTCATCTCTAGTCAACAATTTAAAAAAAGAAAAATATGATCCCATTTTAATTTATAAACCTCAGGGTATGAAAACATTATATGGTCCCTCTGATCTAGATGTTTTGCCAAACAGTAAAAAGTTGTTTGCATTAGGAATTCAAACATTAGAACAAAAAAATATGATGATAAAGGGCTGTCAAGACATCCTTTGCATTGATTCAACTCATAAAACAAATCAGTATGATTTCTATCTTATTACTTTAATAGTTCCAGACGAGTTTGGTTGCGGGTATCCTGTTGCACATTTCATTATAAATTTTGCTGATATTGATACAGTTTCGTGTCTACTTAAAGCTATACGATGTAGAATTCCCGAACTTAATATTAATTGTATAATGACTGATGATGATAATGTTTCTTTTCCTTCTTTTGAAAAAGTTTTTGGTTCAGATATAAAACATTTATTATGTTTATGGCATGTTCGACAAACATGGACTCGGCAGCTGCATAACAAAGTAAGGGAGAAAGCATTAGAAGATGAAATGCTTTTCAAGTTAATAGAAATACTTTATGAAAAGTCTCAGTCTAAATTTCATTCTCTACTCGATAAGTTTTTAAAAGATTATTCAGCAGTAAGTTCTTCATTTATTGATTACTTTAAACGTTATTATTGTAATAGAGTTGAAGTCTGGTCCATAGCTTATAGAAACTTCCCTCATGCTTTTACCAATACTAATATGTATTGTGAATCATTTCATAATAAATTAAAAACTTGTTATTTTAATCGTAAGTTTAATAAGAGAATTGATAAACTTATACATACTTTGTTAGAAATTGAGCGTAACACTTACTTAGATCATCAGTATAAATTATTAATAGATTATCCCAGAAAAAATGTTTCTATTTGTAATGATCGTCATAAAAGAGGATTACAAATTCCTGATTGTTCTATATCAAAATTGTCCAATACCTCTTGGCTGATAGCCTCTCAATCTGTGAAAATGCAACAGTACACAGTAAAGAAAGTAAGAGATACATGCTGTTTTGATTTGTGTTTTTATAAATGCATTGAAATGTCGTGCAGCACTTTATGTAACCACCTTTACACTTGTAATTGCCCAGATTCTGATGTTCTTGGCATGATCCTAATACACCCGAGACACTTGGCGTCGTTGAATTTGGCGAGGCGATAAATGGCTTTTTCTTGTTACCGAATCGTTTTCTGAATTCTTTCCACGCCCACAGTTGTTAGTTCAGGAATTCTGATCGGTTTAACCGGATTGCATGGTTTCTTATCTTTCGTTTCATTGGCTTTTATGAAATGCCATTGTTACATCAGTCTGTTATTGTTTAAATTAAAAGAGGAGATTGCATTATATATGTATGACTATATTTTCCCGGCCTTTTTTCGTGTTATTTTATTAGATATTGCTTATTAAGATATTGCTTATTTTAATAAATAATACCATACATTTGGGAAAAAATATACGGTACGGCAGACGAATATATTGAGGATACGCTTTTCTCGAAATAAATATTCAATGATTTATGATTTGTCACGGAGCTCCGTGTATATTGCTTATTTTAATAAATAATATACATTTGGAAACGAATATGCCATACGGCGGGCGAATATATTGAGGTTACGCTTTTCTCGAAATAAATATGATTTAAGTTATGATTTGTCGATTTCATTTAAAAAATTGAGATGACGTGTTAATGTTACTGAAAGCGAATTCCTATATCAGAAAAACTTTCTTTTTTACTTAAAAATTCGCGCAATATTTATGTACCATAAATACATAAAAAATATTTCGAAATTCTATCCCGTATTTTCGTACAAATTTAGAAAGATTTTAATAGTTGGATATCTGCATTAATAACCGCAATTTTGCTCATTTTAGAAATTTCTTCAATGCGACTTTTGAGCTTCCAGAGAATTTTACGGTTTTAGTGTCGTTAGTTAATGCAGATTTGACGAGTTTTGTGCATTTTAAGGATTCTAACACAGCGAGTTTCGTGAATCCAGCGATTTTTTTTTTGTTTTGTTTTAATGGGCGCGAAGCGCTCATACACACGTTAGTGACTGCGGCGTTGACGAGTTTCGTGCATTTTAGTGATTCCTGCACAGCGAGTTTCGTGGATCCACTGATGTTTTTTTAGTTTTAATGGGCGCGGAGCGCTCATACACACGTTAGTGACTGCGGCGTTCACGAGTTTCGTGCATTTTAGTGATTCCTGCACAGCGAGTTTCGTGGATCCACTGATGTTTCTTTTTAGTTTTAATGTGCGCGAAGCGCTCATACACACGTTAGTGACTGCGGCGTTGACGAGTTTCGTGCATTTTAGTGATTCCTGCACAGCGAGTTTCGTGGATCCACTGATGTTTTTTTTTGTTTTAATGGGCGCGAAGCGCTCATACACACGTTAGTGACTGCGGCGTTGACGAGTTTCGTGCATTTTAGTGATTCCTGCACAGCGAGTTTCGTGGATCCACTGATGTTTTTTTAGTTTTAATGGGCGCGAAGCGCTCATACACACGTTAGTGACGGCGGCGTTGACGAGTTTCGTGCATTTTAGTGATTCCTGCACAGCGAGTTTCGTGGATCCACTGATGTTTTTTTAGTTTTAATGGGCGCGGAGCGCTCATACACACGTTAGTGACTGCGGCGTTGACGAGTTTCGTGCATTTTAATGATTCCTGCACAGCGAGTTTCGTGGATCCACTGATTTTTTTTTTAGTTTTAATGGGCGCGAAGCGCTCATACACACGTTAGTGACTGCGGCGTTGACGAGTTTCGTGCATTTTAGTGATTCCTGCACAGCGAGTTTCGTGGATCCACTGATGTTTCTTTTTAGTTTTAATGTGCGCGAAGCGCTCATACACACGTTAGTGACTGCGGCGTTGACGAGTTTCGTGCATTTTAGTGATTCCTGTACAGCGAGTTTCATGCACTAAATTCGTATTTTTGGCTTTTTTTTACTAAATTGTAACTTTTGCTGGAATTTTTGCCGAAATTCACATTTTTTATGTAAACTTTAGAGGAAATTTGCGTTTTTTACTTTATCCTTACAACTAATTGAGCTCTTTTTAACGATGTTATGACTAAATTATTTCTTATTTTTAATTGTTGTAAATGAAATATCTGATTAATATTCGTAATAAATTTTAGAAATGAAGCGTATTTGTATTAATGCGTTAGTTGATGTTTTAGTTTAATTTTTAAGTAAGAAAACAGTGTTGAACCCCCTCTTATTAGTCAGTTCGGAGGATATATATTTCTTTTGTAGGTTTGAAATTTTAATATTTTTACAGCATTAGATGAAAATTTTCAAAGTTATTGCTAATACATACTTTGAATGAGTTGAATGTTTAATAATAGAAAATCGTTAAAACTCTATGCATTTGTTTGCCGTGGTGCAGAAATATTTTATGAAATTATTGTACCATTAATTTAATGAATTACATGCACTATTAGTTTAAATGAAGAATTTCCGTAAAATATATGAATAAAAATGTTTTGTAATTAAATTTGCAGAAATTTATGCTATGTGTTTCTGTAATTGATTTCTTGTAATTTTAAGAAACTCGAAATAGTTGTTTAGCGCCGATTTTTGAGCAACAAAAATATTTTTTTTTTTTTTTCCGTGTAGAAAGGCACTTTAAAAGATAGAAATGACGGATTGATATTAGTTAGAAAGTTGTTAAATTTTGCAATTTTGAAATCGTCTGCTGGAATTTCCGGCATCTGGCAAAGGGAAAAAAATCTTTTTTTTTTTTTTTTTTTTTTTTTTTTTTTGTCTATTTTTACTTTGAAGGTTAGATTTATTCAGAAAGGGTTTGCGTTGCGGATTGCAGCTTTTTAATTTTTAGAACTATATTTTTGATTTTACTTCAGATTTTTTTCGTGTTAATTTTGTTTGTATATTTTAGTTTAAGTTGATTTTCAAAGGAATTTTGTTTTGTGGGTAAGTTCGAATTTTGTCCTCTTGTTTGAACAGTTTTTGTTATTGTGTTCTTTTCTGTGAATTTTTAAGTATCCTTAAAAATGTGATGTTGTAAAAATATGATGTTTCAGTGTAAAATAGTATAAATTCGAAAAATCGGGATAGTAATGTTTATGAAATTCGAAAAATGTGGAGTAAAAATTTTTAAAATTCGAAAAATATAGAGTGAAAATTAAAAAAATAGTTAAAAAATTTTTTGGAGAGAAAATTTGTAAAATTGTAAATCGTAAACTTTGTAGTAGTAAAAAAATCCAAAAAGAAAATTAAATTAAATTCACATCGAAAAATTTGCGTACATTGAAATATTTGGATCGATATAGTTTATAAAAATGTAAAGTTTCCAAGTAAAATTGGATAAATACGAAAAATCTGGACAAGAATTGTAGAATTTGAAAAATTTGGAGTGACAATTTTTAAAAATCGAAAAATTTGTAAAATTAGTTATTATAAACTTTGTAGAAATAAAAAAAAACCGAAAAGAAAAAAATTGAGTGAAAAATTTGCGTTAATTAAATATTCTGAGCGATATATTTTATAAAAATATAAAATTTCTGAGTAAAATTGGATAAATCTTAAAAAATCGGGGCAGGCATTTTTGTAAAATTCGTAAATTCTGAAGTGGAAAATATTTAAAAATCGAAAAATCTGGACAGGAATTTTTGTAGAATTTGAAAAATTTGAAGTGACAATTTTTAAAAATCGAAAAATTTGTAAAATTAATTATTATAAACTTTGTAGAAATAAAAACAAATCCGAAAAGAAAAAAAAATTAGTGAAAAATTTGCGTTAATTAAATATTCTGAGCGATATATTTTGTAAAAATATAATTTCCGAGTAAAATTGGATAAATTAAAAAAAAAATCGGGGCAGGAATTTTTGTAAAATTCGTAAATTCTGAAGTGGAAAATATTTAAAATTCGAAATTGTTACTTCATAAATATACAAAAATTCATAGCGAAATTTATGGAAAGATAGAAACATTTTTAGATATGCAATAGTGGAGAGTTAAATTCCTAGAATTAGCAAAAAAAGACATCGAAAAATGTATAAAGTTACAAAAAATTAAATGGGATATAAGAAAGTAAATAGTTTCGTATACAAACAAATTCTCAAAGAAACGGAATAGACCTTAGAATTGTGATGTCGAATCGTCTGTTGAAAAACGCGCGTTGTGATTGGGTAGAATCTGTAGGTTGCTGAAAACTCGGTTGGCGCTCGTGGGTGCTTGGCGCGTGTTAAAAAATCGCCAAAATCAAGTGTCTCGGGTGTTTTAGGAACATGCCATGTTCTTTGTAAACATATCCATAAGATCCATTCATTTCATAATAGGGAAATAGATTTCGAAGATAAAATTTTTGATTTTGAAGATAAAATTGATAATGATAAAAGTTTAGATTTTGAAATGCAGTCAAAACCTCTAGTAGATAAAAAGCAAATACAGTCTTGCAAAACTTTAGCATCAGAATTGCTAATTTTGATGGAACACCCCACTGTGCAAAATCTTATGGCCAAAAATATTCATACAACTTTTAGTTCGCTAGTTTCAGAGTGCAAAGGTCTCATATAGTGTGATAAAAATGAACAGATTCTAACTTTAACAAATTGTAGTGTACCCCCTAATCAAAAATTAATTCCCCAACCTAGACTTTTCAAAACTAATAAAAAACGTAAGGTATTTAATTCAGGAGATGCAAATGCAAATTCTAGTTTGATTAATTATGATGTAGATGAACCTCCTTGTAAACAGCAAAAATTGAATAGTTCAATAAGTAATAAAATAATAGAGTTTGATCATAATATTTCTGTTAATTCATTTACATTTCCATTAAGTAACTTTCAAGATTTTTCAAAGCCTATTTTTGAAGTTAATAGCTATAAAATAAACATAACAGACCTAAAATCTTTAGATCCTTTTATTTCTATTCATGAAGAGGAATTAATCAAATTACAATCAAGTGATTTTCAAAAAGCTTGGATTTATGATTCTGTAATAGATTTTTATTTTTATAAACTTTTGTTTAAAAGGAAGGATATACATTTTGTAGATTCTGCCGTTTCATATAGTATATACTCTGGCAATTCAAAAATATTGCATCTTCCCTATCCTATTTCTTCAATTAATCATTTGTTTATCCCTCTTTGTACTCAAAGTCACTGGATTCTTTGTGTGGCCAACCTAAAATCGAAAAAAATATCTGTGTATAATTCATTACCTAAAGACGTCAGTAATGCTAGCTATAATTTTAAAAACTGGACAGATGTACTTAATATAATATTACAAAACAACAACTGTTGGCAAATTGAATATCCTCCTTGTGTATTGCAAATAGATAATTATAATTGTGGTATTTTTATATGTTTTTATGCACACCAGATAGTTAATAAAGGTAGTATGATTCATCCGTTCAGCACTATACTTTTTCGAAAGTACATATATTACTGTATTATTAATGATTTTGTTAACTTTCCTTCATATAAAGTAAAACAAACAGTGTTTTTTGATTTGAACTTGAAAGATTTTAGCAACAAAACAATGACATCACCTTATGTAAAAATTAATGGTACAGAATTGACAGCGTATATGCTAAAATCTTTGGATCCAACTATAAGTGATGAAGAGGAAAAGATATTAAAATCATATTCAGTGGTATTTAAACGAGGGTGGTTGTATGATGCGATCATAGATTCATTTTTATTTAAAATTTTACATGGCTTTGATAATTCTATGGCTGTTTCTTCATTTTATACATGTTTGGTTTGCAAGTCTAAAGATATAAATAAAAAATTTTTGGATATTATAAGGTCTAAAGAATACTTGTTCATTCCATTTAATAATGATTCTCAGTGGATGTTAATTGTAGTTGATTTAAAAAAGCGTAGATTTGAATTTTATGACCCATTACATTTGCATTATCGTAATGATTCTTATATGGTTGTTGTTCATAAATGGTGCAACATCTTAAACTATTCTAATTCATTTGATAAATGGCCAGTATATTTCCCTCCACATATTTTACAAACAGATACCATGAATTGTGGTGTTTTTGTTTGCTATTATGCATATCAAAAAATACAAAAATTGAATTTATGCGATCCATTTGATATCAGAAGTTTTAGGAAATTTATTTTTGAGAATTTAATATTACAAGTATAAGGACTGATACTAAAATTCTAAATAATATTTAAACATTGTTGCATAGTATGTGCTTTGTCTTTGATTTGCTTTTCTAATCCTTTCATTTTTATTTATGATGTATTTTTATTGTTGATCTGTGTGTGGATGTAAATGAGAGCAATTCTGTGTGCATACTTGCCAACTTTTGTACTTTAAACTGTATGATAAATTTTTACTTTTTAAAAGAATTACTCTCAAATGCCATTTTTTTCACTTGTTAATTACTGTAAATTGATTTTAATAGCACTAAATACTGAATTATAAAAAGCATTTAATATTGTAAATTAAGTAAGTTCTGATTTCATTTTCAAAAAGCTCTATATATTTTTAATTATGATTGTATGTAGAAAAAAGTCATGTTTTGAAAGTTTTTTCCTCATTTTATCTTTAAAAAACAAATTAAATTTTAATAATTAATCTATTCTGTTTCTTTTAAAGTTAATTTCTTAAATAGTTTTATCTATTTAAATAGTCTAAACCAGTTATTTAAAAAATAGAATCATATTTCTGAAAAGTGTTAAGTATTATTCCTTCATTTCTATATTCAAACTTTGGCAGGTATGTGTGTGCGTGTGTGTGTGTAACTCCGCCAACGCCGGTCCCAAGCCCGGGTGCAAAAGGAGGAGGGAATTTAATTTTTATATTTTTAATATTTTTCAGATCATACAAAATGTGGTTACATTGGACTGAGATCAGATGAGTGTTCAAGTTCTGACCAGATTTTCCTTAGACTTTTTTAAAATTTGACTATGTGTGTAAAAATTCTTAAAATTTTGTGAATTTAAAATTAACAATATATTCCAACTCCTGAATATTAATCTTTTCCTTATCTCGTTTTTTATGAGTAAAAATGTTAAGTAATAAGTTCTTAAAGTTTGATTATTTTGTAATAGATTTGATTTGCTTTTTTTTTTTCTTTTAAATTTGAGCAAAACATAAAGAATTGGTAATAAAGATCTATTTTAATGGCAAAGAATTTAGAAGTGTCCTGTTTTACGGTGAAAGATTCTTTAACATACACAAATTTCCAAAACAGTATATAAGTTTAAAATATAAAGTTAAACCTTATGTTGATGATTATTTTCTATGTGTGTGGACATGAAAATCTGATAATTCTATATAAAAAAAATACAGAAAGTTATTTCATTTTCTGCTTTATTATTTTTAATCAGACAATTTTTTTGCTTTTGTTAATTGTTGCTAATTAATCTTTTGGTTGTTTTTGAAACAAGATGTACTTAATTTCAGAAGGGGGGGGGCTAAATTTCTAAATGAACAGCATTTGTTATCACTATGTAATTTTTATTTTATTTATATTTTTTTTTTTTTTTTTTTTTTTTTTTTTCAGATTTTTCTTGTGCAAAATCTGTTATCAGAGTCCTGATTGATTTGTGATATTAGATTAAAAAATGTGTACAGATTTTATTCGTAAAATATAATTAATTTGTTAGCACTAAAATGCTGAAATGTATTAAAGACATAAAAATAAATTCTGTATTTGTTGTTTGTATCCTAGAAAATAAATTTTATTTTGTTTAATTTAAAGTTTGTATGGATTTTTTTTTTTTTTTTTTTTTTTTTTTTTTTTTTTTTTTTTTTTTTTTTGATGGGTGATAATTATGTTTTATAACAATTTAATTTCTTGGATTTTTAAAAAAAAGATTCAACAGTCTCATTTATTATAAATTCTGAAGCTAAGGAATATATTGCAGACATCTGTCTAATACAGAATGAGTTCTTTACAGTTTCATAATATTACTAGGATTGGGTTGAAAAGCATAATTAGCACTGGCAACAAAGCTACTAAATAAAGAGGAAAAAAAGGGGGGGGGGCTTTTTTTTGCATTCAATAAATGATTTCTGCTTTTGCTGATTGCAATATGGTAATATTAACACATTTATTTAGTCTATTAAAATTTAGAATAATACTAAGAGTAATATATTTTAATCAAAATATTGCAAATACAAAATCAATATTGTTTTTGTTGTGTTAGTGGAGATAGATTGGTTAATTTTCCATTACTGAACTATGCCTAATAATTTTTTTTTTTTTTTTTTTTAATGCTTAAAAATTATTTTTGAAACCATAAAAACAATCAGAAAATTAAGATAGTTTTCAATTGCTATTATTTTTTATGTGGGGGGGGATGCAAATTGTGCATTGTTTAAAAATTGCAGAAAAATGCAATTCATTTGTTGTTATCGTCAATATTGCTCATGAACATGTTTTTGCTTTACCATACAGGTTTACATTTACTTTAAAGGCTATTCCAGACAGCAACAATAAAAATTGATGTACCCCAGTAGCCAAACAATATTGACTACATCTTTGATGTTGACTACATTATTGACTACTGTCCTTATTTAGCCAGTATTATGCCCAAAATTGGGATTTCGTTGGAAATATTGCCAATAAAACACCAATATTGGTTATACATTAGAATTTCATTGGAAATATTTCTTATGAAACGTCAACATTTGTACAATATTGGAGCAATATTGATGTTTTTATTGGCAGTATTTTGTTGGACCAATATTGGTTTGCTACTAGGGTAACTATGAAAAAGTAATGGAATGTTAAAAAAAAAATTAAAAATATAGCTTATTTTTTTACACAATGATGGAGATTAAGCAATAATTATTGAAAGTTTGAGGCGAAAAAAACAATCAACAAATCTAAAAAGGAAAAGGCTTAAGTGTGTATTCAACAGGCACTTTTCCTGAAAACTAATTAGTTCACCTTCTCTTAATGTTTGTTTTAAGGCATTTGATTAGAATAAATGTTACTTTCTAATCATGAAAACCGCCTTGGAATTAGCTTTGGCAGTTACTACTTTTTATTCAATTGATGAAAATTCATTTTTTATAATTTTAAAGCTCAAGTTATTTCTTTATTATACAAATGAATACATTACTGTTACCTAAAAAATTTTATCAACTGTGAAAATATTGCATAATCATGTTAACTTAAAATCATTACCTATCATAGAATATCATTGAATTAATTATGTATGCTAAGCAGTGTTGTAGTCAAAAAAAAAAAAAAAAAAAATGCTATGAGCAGAGATTGTTACATTCACGAAAATGCATTCCTTGAGTATACACAATTTTTTTATTTGAAAAACAGAAGGTACACATAGCTTCTGTAAAAAGTCCAGAAGATATGATATATGCCTTAGTTTACCCTCCACTGTTTAAGAGAATGAAAAAAACTATCTTTTCAAGATTCAATTAAACTTTCATAAAATATGAAATGACTCAATAAAATTCAGGATTTACACAATTTTAGTGATAGTCATAGGAAAGGCATAATTAACAGTCACTTTTAGTCATTATAATATTGAAAATGGCATTAAAAATCACTGCTGTAGTGCCCTCTTCCGGTGAAATATTTCATTGGATGCATAGATCATTTACAGGGACAATCAAAAGTATTCTATTACATAACGGTCATTTGGGGGGGGGGGGTTCAAATGCATTTTATTTGTTTGAAACTTAAAATATATAATTATTACATAATTTTGTAGAGTTATTTCAAATTTTATGAAAATCAGATGCATAGATCAAATACAAGGACAATCAAAAGTATTCAGTTACATTACGGTCAATGGGGGGGGGGGGGATGTTTCAAATGCATTTTAATGGTGTTACACTCATCCGGATATAATAAAATTGATATGCATCTATGAAGTGCATGTTATACATTTTTCATAATCTATGGTGCAATGAACATTTGTTATTGATTTACAAGGTCACACAAAAGTATTTCATTACATAATGGTATAGGGAGAACATTGTTAGGTGTGCATTTTAATTATTTAACATTTTATGAGATTGATATATGTTGCTGAGGAATACTATAAGTTATTTCCTGTATAAAAGAAAGTGGTATTTAGAGGGACACACTAAAGATTTAGGCTACTATACTGTATCCGAAATACTGTGAATCAAGATCTGAATAATTTTAAGTGCATCCATAATTATATAAATAGCTAGCACCTATTATTTTAATGAATAAATATTTGACAGCTAATTATGTAGTTTAGTATTACATTTTTAAATAAGTCTACTTTTAGAAACTTAATAAAACTCTCTTTATAAATTTACATTGCAGAAAGAAGGTGGGGGGGGTCATGGATGAGTACATTTATTTTTCTGAATTTGAATTTCATTTAATCACTGGACAACCTCTATAAGAAGGAATTGGAGATTTATAGAATTCTCTGTGAACTATAAAAAGTTAATAAAAACTAAAAAGAAACCATAACCCTATTGCTTTATGTTATGAATCTATTCATACAACTTACTAGAAATTGAATTAAAACTGTATAAATGTGCGTCAGAACAGCAAAGATGCAAAAGTTGTATTTTGACATCTTTCATAAACATGTTGAATAAGTAGATTGAATCATAAGGATGTTATCAGTGTTGAATTCAAACACTTTTCTCTGAGAGGGACTTCTGTGACTCCAAGGGGGGGGGGGGGAAGAGCATTTTTTGACCATTGAAAACAAAATTTTGGAGGAGTGAGGGGGACATTTCATTGCTTCAAGGGAGAAAGTCCCCCCCCCCTGAACACACTTGAATTCAACACTAATTATTTTTATTTTACAAGCATGCAATAAATGTTGAGCTTTTATCAATCCGAAATCTGTCAAGTATGAAGATCTTGCCAAGGAATTGAGAGTAAACATTGCATTGACAACGTTGAAACAACTGTTGTCAGTTTTCTTGGATCCTAGAACCTTTCAAATGGTATAGTGTTACATAGAATTTTTGCTGACAAATATGCTTTAAGTGATGAGGTGAATAATAGCAAAACTATCTCATTTTCACTGGACATCCGTTTTGAACACACAAGATAAACTCTCCAGGATTCAGGAAGCTGTCAAAGATGGCCATACCTATTGTTCAGTCAGAGAAGTTGCATTTAACTTTATTGTGATTTAAACCCCATCACTTTTTTTATGATGTAGTTTGTATTTTTGTGTTTTTCTTTTTTTAATAAAGTTTGTTGAATTCACAAGGTTCTGAGATAAAGAACCACAGACTAACTCAGGCCACATGGACACACATTTTTATAAGCAGGCTTAATGTAAATATTCAGACCCATGTGGTTTAATATTTTCCATACATATGTACATTTTCATGACAATGAAAGGATGCAGTAGGGGGGGGGGGGTACAGATGTCCTTGAAAAGTCTGTTAGAATTATATGGAGTATAGATGCAGGGGTGTATTTGTAAAATAACCAGAAGGGCTTAGGAATTGTATAAGATGAATAAGTGGGCATAGGGCTTTCCAAAGATATATCACACGAGAGGTATTTAGAAGCACGAGTAAATTTAGAAAAGGGCCCATGCAACAGTGGGGAGAAGTTTGCTGAATGTGTATAACATCAATAAATGATCATAAGCTTTTCCACGATTGATCACGGAAATCTCCACCTCGATGAGAAAAATCTCGCACCAACACATCCGCCTTTCAGTTTGGGAACCGCTTGATATCAGACAAAACTTCGCCACTCATTGCCGCATGGTCCTTTGTCGAATTTTGTGTTTATTGCGCGGTCGTTAGTGAAAATTCGCATTTTTCGCGCGGTCCTTTGTCGAAATTTACGTTTCACATGCGATCCTCAATCAAAATAAGGGTTTTTACGCAGTCTCTTTGTTGAATGCGTATTTTTTACGCAATTCTTTGTTAAAATGCGCGTTTTTCGCGCGATTCTCCTTTGAAATGGCCGTGGGCCCTATATTCTTATAACGTGAAAGTCACGTGCTTTTGGAAAACATTCCCGACATCGTAACTATTCATTGTGCAACGACTTGCTTCGTAACTGATGGCTGCATGCAATAGAATAGTCCCGTTTTTGGGGACAAACATGCACAAATAAAATGAACTGTGGACACAAAAAATCTCTCCAAGTGTTGAGCCTTCGTTCAATGACATACGCTCTATAAATCCACCGGAACTTGCTATGTCCCATGCACAAGACCATGTAAAGCCGCGATGAATAACCACTGTCGCAAAAGGAACATGCACTGTTACTCTAGTGGCCTCAAGTACAATAAACGCTGAGTTTTTTCCACTTTACTGCAATCCTTGGACGAAATTCGTTTTTCGCCGCGATCCTTTGGTGAAATTTGCCATTTTTTGTGTTCCTTTTCCGAAATTCGCGTTTTTGGCGGCCTTTTCACAAAACGTGTTTTGGATAAGTGTAAGAGGGGGACAGTGGGCTAACCCCTCACCCTTAATTTACTATGCTACGATTCAAAAAATTCACCCCCTCTTGAAATTCAACTCCAGGAGGAGAAAGAGTCGTAAAATGAAAGACAGGTACGAAAACATTCCGATGATATATATATAACATGACGTGTGCAAAAAAAGTTTTAAAATTTACAAGTCACCCGTGAGTTTACTCATTTTTCCCAGAATACACTAAAAAATGATGCAGCCCCCACTTTAAAATCTTTATCTTTAATAAATAATATTTACCAGACTACCATAAAAATACTCCACATCTAAAAAGATATTTATTGTCGAAATAGCTACAATTTAAAAAATTCACCCCCTCTACCTCCCCCTCCCCCCCCCCCCTAAAAATTCAACTCCAAAAGGAGAAAGAATCATAATATGAAAGAATGGTTAAAAGAGCTTTCGTATATGCCTCTCATTTCAGCTAATCATAACACGATGGTTACTATGGGAAATTGGGTACACCCTTCCTCTCTTCTATGCCACCCCACATAAAAGTGTCCGAGTTGAGTCTGGGTCGCTCTTCACGCATCTAGCCCGGTCTTCAGGCTACACACTGTCCATCTTGCGTCACGTAGCCTCATTCCCTAATGAAAGACGGAAAGCTGATTGCGATAGTTGTCACCACCCAACACTCAAACAGCCAAGCGGACGATTTATGGACGACACTTCGGACGTACATGCTGCATATTGATCCAAGAGCTCTGACTAGATGCCCGTTTCGGAACCCGGTGGAACCCCTCCTGACGGCACAGACATCGCCTTGCTAAAGTTTTTTCCCAATCTCTTTTCAGATATAGGACAGTTGCACTTGATGTCAAACTGGAGTGGTGGAACTACCCTGACCTCCACTTGAAATGCAATGGTTATCAGCTGATTGCAAGTTGCCTATTGTGGAAGAGTCATTCGAGAGATCAGATTAAATGCCATTAGCTTTTTTGTGTGATCACGGAAATCTCCACCTAGATGAGAAAAATCTCGCACCAACACTTCCGGTTTGGAAACCGCTTGATATCAGACAAAACCCCGCCACTCATTGCCGCATAGGCCTTTGTCGAATTTTGTGTTTATTGCGCGGTCGTTAGACAAAATTCGCATTTTTCGCGAGGTCCTTCGAAATTTACGTTTCACATGCGGTCCTCAATCAAAATAAGGGTTTTTACGCAGTCCCTTTGTTGAATGCGTATTTTTTACGCAATTCTTTGTTAAAATGCGCGTTTTTCGCATGATTCTCCGTTGAAATGCTCATGGGCCCTATATTCTTGTAACGTGAAAGTCGCATGCTTTTGGGAAACATTCCCGATATCATAACTATTCCTTATGCAACAACTTGCTTCGTAACTCATGACTCTGCATGCAATAGAATAGTCCTGTTTTTGGAGGAAACATTGCCGAAATCACAACATCGAACCCAAATGGAGAATAGGGTGCAATCGGACCAGCCTAATTCTAAAATGGTGTTTGTCAGCGTTTGGACAAAACTTTCGACAAACATGCGCAAATAAAATGAACTGTGGACAAAAAAAAAATCTCTCCAAGCGTTGAGCCTTTGTTTTTGATAAGTGTAAGAGGGGGACGACGGACGATGGGCTGACCTCTCACCCTTAATTCTTATAAATGGGCTTTTCCTGCTGATTTATGAGATTTCGTTCAAATTTCAGATATAAGATCATTTTGATGAAGCACCTCCGTGATCAGTGTTGGGTGTTCATTGCAAAAGTAGTACAGGAGGAACTGGGGCTAATTCCCCAACCTTAGTTTAGACACATGTGTTTTCCATCAGATTTCATTCACATTTTAGACATAGAATCATTCTGATGAGGACAACGTCATGATTAGTTTTGGCAGTTTATTAGATAAACCCCTCCCACTCCCTCCTGAAATTCAACTCCAAGAGGAGAAAGATTCGTAAAATAAGAGAGGTGAGAAAACGCTCCAATGATACAGTGGCGCAGCGAGGGGGGGGGTTAACCCCCCTCCCCAGAGCCATGACAAAAATACAGAAATTTCCATAATTATCCGATGTATTTCAAATTTTTGATATAGGTTTTTTCTCATAAAGTGGATCTCTAAATAATTTTAAGGGCTCAATGGCTAAGTATAGAGGGGGGGAACTGTGGATAACCCCCACTTAAATTACATAAATGGCTTTTAACGCAGAATTATCCGATTTGCTTCAAATTTTAGATGTAGTTTCATTATGGTAAGGCGTATAAGCTAATGAATATAGTTAAAATAGGGAGGGATGCAGCAGTCCATTCAGGAAACCTTTTCGAGGAAAGAAGCTTGCTTTCCCCATTCGACGGAGGGGGTTGTCCGGTAGATATCGCGGGCGGCTACTTTCTTAGGAAATTTGTCGATCAGGGGATTTCCCGGTAAAGGTTTGCCGCAAAAATACTCAAGTAACATAGAAAAACGAGTTGAATGCAACTGAACGCAAATAAGAAATAAAAACAATTTTTCTTTATTTTTTAATTTAATGACTGAAAACTATTATGTCAGAAAACATTATAACATATATTCAGGATGCAGGGGTGAAATTATCTTCATTCAAAAGCTGAGAAGAATAGGTGCTATTAACCTCAAGGGACATACCTAGAAAATAATTGCACTGGTCTAGTGGCAATGAGCTGAGGGGGACACTGGGATTATTGAGCACCGAGAGGGAAGGAAGGTAGTTGGAAGAGAGACATGTGCTGGTAATGTACAAGAAAATACATTGATGTAAGATGGCTTAGACGTGCTAAGCGAAATGTAATATTTGAGTGTGGTTCCTATGTAGTTGTAATGTCGTTTTATTTATTTTTTTAATAATTGATCTTCGGTTCTAATAAAGAAGGCAAGCTAATCAGGCAAGCGTCTTTTCAGTATGAATGTATATCCAAAAATTGAACCAAAACAGTTAATTCAGCATGAAAAAATCATTCACTTAAATTAAGAGCCGACCCCCCCCCCCCCTCCCATTTCATGCTCTGCCAATTTATTTCCAAAATCAAAAATAAATCCCCAAAATCAATTCCTTGTCACCTTTTCCCCAGTAACATGTTTATCTTGTCCCTTTTTTCGGGTAACCGCTTTTGTAGTTTGTCACTTTTTTCCGATAACACTTTTTCCTAGATTCAGGCAAGTAGATATCATGATTAAAAAGCTATGTAACTGAGAAATGTTCTTCATTCTTTGATAAGATCTTTCAGAAGACGATTCTCACAGTGGATGATTTGAAACGAATTTACGACGTAGTAGCAACAAAAAGGAGAAAAAATGGTTGCGATGCGATCAAAATCGCTTATAACTCGTTAACTAAAATACTTATTATAAAAAAGAAAAAAATGGCGAATTTTTTTGTCAATGTTTTTGTCAACAAATTTTGTCAAAAGATCGCCGAAAAACGCGAATTTCCCGTGCGGATCGCGGAGAAAACGGCAGTTTCAACAAATATCGCAGATAAAACGCTGAATTCCTCTGAAGACCGCGGGAAAACGCGGATTTCGTCTAAAGATTTCTGATATAATGCCGATTTCGTTAAAAAATCGGGGAAAAAACGCCGTTTTCGATAAAAGATTGCTTAAAAATATTTTGTCAAAAGATCATTGAAAGAAAAGGTCGCTTTCATCAAAAGATCACGGAAAAAATGCCGATTTCGTCGAAAAATCCCGAGGATAAAGCGCCATTTTCAAGAAAAGATCGCGTAAAATTGCAAAATTTGTCTAAAGATCGTCGAAAAAACGTCGATTTCATAAAAAAACACCGATTTCGTCACAATATCGCGGAAAAACCGCCGATTTCGACAAATGATCGCAATAAATCACCGATTTTGCTAAAATATCGCAGATAAATTGCTGATTTCGTTTAGAGGTCGCGGAAAAATGCCGATTTCGTCAAAAGATCGCGGAAAAACGCCGATTTTGCTAAAATATCGCAAATAAATTGCTGATTTCGTCTGAAGGTCGCAGAAAAACGCCTATTTCGTCTGAAAATCGCAGATACACCCCCCTCGCGGGGGGGGGGGTCCCCCAGAACCGAATTCTGGCTGCGCCACTGAATGATATATATATAACATGAAGTCCAAAAAATTTTTTTTTTAAATTTACATGTCACCCACCCGTGGGTTCACTCATTTTTCCCAGAATACACCTAAAAATGACACAACTCCCACTTTAAAATCTTTATCTTTAATAAATAAAATTTACCGGAGAGTTCCATAAACTCCACATCTAAAATGATATTTATTGTCGAAATAGCTACGATTTAAAAAATTCACCCCCTTATCGCTCCCCCCCCCCTTCTGGATTTCAACTCCAGGAGGAGAAAGATTCATAAAATGAAAGAGAGGTGTGAAAGTTTTTCGATGATATATATTACAAAATTTTATTTTTTTTTCTGCCAAGATTAACCTTTATACTATATTAATTTCCTTATAACAATACCATACTTTGTTCAACTTATTAAATTAAAATCTTGTTTCCAGATCTAATCAATTAATCTTTATGAAAATGATATAAATTCTTAATTCGCCTTAAAAAACATTTATTACAATATGCGTAAATTTAAAAAGATGGCTCTAAATTAAAAATATTCTTAATTAAACTTTATTTCTTAATATTCCAAATAAAACTCATTTTTTTCTGTTTTTATCAACCCTTTTTATGAAAGTCTTATTAAATTCATTCCAAAACCATACCTTTCAAAAAATATCATTATTTTTATTTATCTATTTATTTTTTCCCTCCTTCAACATTTGATATTTGTGCATATCAATAAATTCATTTCTTTTCTTTTTCTCTTAAAATTAATCGTCTGCCTAAAATATTCGAAATTTTGAGTCGATTATAAATTAGTTAAATAATATTTTTTAAAAATAAAATTATCGTCTGAATGGAATAAAAATCTCGTTGCTGAACATTAATTATGTTTACATGGAATCACTGATGGTTAGAGAATAGAGAATTTTCTAGAACTTTGTTTTTAGATTTAAGAAGGAAGCCTGGAGGTGATGAGAGAGATTATTTGCTTTTTCTCGATGAGTACGTTAAGGACGTATTGCTGAAGTAATGATGGAATATACTTTTTGATGTTTCGGTTCAAGACGACTTGCAAAGGGAGCATTTCCCTCTCTTATGACTACAGTTTAATAAACTAACTTGCAGCAGCCGTCATGTGACCTATTGTCGGAAAGTCCTGTGACCACTTTTCATATTATGTACCTCCCTTTCCCCTGCCCCCATTTGCGCTCTAGAGAGAGGGCATTTATGTAAATTAAGATCGATACCTCTCAGGTGGCATATGGTTGGAAAAGCTTGTGATCACTTATTGATGTTTTACACCTTCGGTGAATCTCACTCCATTTTGTCCTCTCAGGGGCACTATACTAAATTTTGCCAATACTCCTCATGTGATATAAAGTTGGGAAGCAGTATGCCCACTTATTCATATTATGCAGCTCCTATGCCTCTTTCCTCACTTTTCATACACCCAAGGATCCGGTCTGAGGTTCGGTCAGTTTGAGATTTTTTTTTTTTTTTTGTCTACAACTTTTTGTTGTGCGTGCTCACTGCATTTGGTATATGATGGCGTATACAACAAGGACCAGTTCCAGATTTCATATCACAAGATTGCAAATTGTGTTGAAACTTGGGAAGTACCTCTGGGGATCAGAGACAATAAAACCATTCTGGGCGGTTGGAAAAAAAAAAAAAAAAAAATTAATGGAATAATAATGCCGAATTTACCGATTTGCTTCAAATTTTGAGGTCTCAGACATCTAACAACTGATTAGATGTTGGGTTCTTTTGTAACGATAAAGGTGAGCATGAGCGATTATCCCCATCCTTCTAAATTAGATAAATACGTTTCTATGCTAAATTATTCGACAGTAAGGGACATTCTAGGTATTCTAGGGGACAGTACAGCAGGCCTGCTGCACATGCACTGTCACTATGAGCACTATATTCCTAACAAAATTGTATTTGAATGAAATTTCATTATAAAAACCTGTCTGATGATATATTAGTCGAGAGCGTGGCACTTTACAGCGAGAATTTAAGATTTTTGCAAACATCGCTATTCAAAAATAGTAGTATTTTATGTGACATGTTTTTTATAAAATTATATCATGTGTTAAAAATTATCTAAAAGTTTCAAACAGGCTGCCTTGATAGATTTCCTAATTGTAACAAATAATTCACTGTATTGTAACAATTGTTCCTAATTGTTGTTCTGTTAGTTCCAAATTCTACCACCAAAGAATGCACTCCCTTTTTAACAAAACTGTATTTGAACAAAACTCCACTGAACAACCTTTCTGTATATATGTTAGTCAAAGGGATGGCACTTTAAAGCAAGAATGTAATGTATTTGCTGAAATCACTATTAGAAAATAGTGGTATTTGATGTGGTATACTTTCTTATAAATTTATATCATGTATTATGAACTATCAGTAAGTTTAAAACAGATTGTCTAGTTAAATTTCCTAAATTGAACAAATTTGCATTCTGTTATTTCAAAATTCCACAATCAGGTTGTGCACTCCTTTCTTAAGAAAAACATATTTGAACAAAACTCTGGTAAGCAACCTATCTAATGTATCTGCAATGTAAGTAGAGGGGGTGGCACTTTAAAGCAAGAATTTAAGATTTTTCAAAAAATTACTATTCGAAAATGGTGGTATTTCATGCAGCATCATTTTTCATAAATATTTATCATATGCTACAAACAAATGGAAAGCCTTAAACAAATCTTGTTGTTAGATTTCCGCATATACAAATTTTTACATACTCACATCTTTTCAATTTTTTTTTTTTTTTTTTTAATTTTTTGTAACACAAACTGTTACTGAAATTTATAAAAGTTACATATTATTATTGAGCATCAAAAGATGGTTCTAAATGTGATGTTTTTTGTCACCATATTATTTCTGTATTTTATAAACACTCATTACTTCTTGCTCTGATATAAAATTTTGTTACTCAAGGAAATTTAAATATTTAAATCCAATTTATATTTAAATATTTATGCACTGAAAAATTAATTTTTGGAGAAAAAAATAATATGTACTAAACTTGACTTTACGTGTTTAACTGTTAATGACAATTTCCATTGTTTACATTACAATATGTAGAGCAGATAATAGATAATTGTGGATTATACATCAGCGGATTTCACAAAGATAACTGTATATGAGACAGAAAATGCTCACTGCTGGTTCAGCCTAAAGCCGGAGGTAGAATTCAAAGTTGAGTACTAATTTAACCAACAAAAACAAAACCAAGGTTAGGCCCAGTTTAACAATGTTATCTGACCACTTTTGTCGATTTTTTAATTTCATTTTTCTGTAAGAGCTGATTTTATCTGAATCATGTGAATATACGATCTGAATCATGTTAATAATTTTTCTTCTTGTTTAACTTGTTTTTACTGTAACAGAGTGTGCTATGATCAAGTTATTAATATAAAAGTTGTAGATAATACATATTAAGAAGATTCATAATGAATTTAAGTGGATTTGATATGTTTTGATTTGGTAAGGTTATGAATGTTTTTTCTTCACCCCTCACCTTTTTTTTGTCATTATTATTATTTTTTTTTCTGTGGTAAGAGTTGGATGAAAAACTTGTCAATATAAAATTTGTAGATAGTATTAAAAAGATATATAAGTTTAAGTGAATTTGATATCTTGAAAATTGATTAAATTATGATTTTTTCTCTTTAATCCACTAATTTTTTCCACTTGAGCACATCTTTATTTTTATCAAAAATCTGTTATACATAAAGTTTTTGCTCTTTTCAAGAAGCAATAATAATTGCAAAGTGATTTGATAAGTATTATAATTAAGAAATTATGTTTTTCTTTTGTTTTCACAAAATCTCTCCCTATTCCCCCCCCCCCCCCCCTCCCTTGGTCTGAATTTGTTGTTAATGAACTTGATTGAGATTTTCTACCCCTTAATTTTATGAGAAGTTCGGGAGATAATTATGCAGATTTTTGGAAATCCTTGTGTTCTTAAAAAAAGTTATATATGTTTACAAAAGTTTCGAACTGGGAGTGTTTTTGGGTGATTTGACATGATTGGCATAGACTTACAATTTTTTTTCAGAAATTCCAGCCAGGGTTGTTTGGTTTAAACCACGCTGGTTTAAACCGTGGTTTAAACCATGGTTTAAACCAAGTGGTTTTTTTAAAAAAACCATGCTGGTTTTTTTTAATTTGGTTTTTTTCCCTTTTCTCTAATGTTTTCATTTATTTTACACATTATTAAAATGTGCAAAACCAAAGTTATGGAGGAGCAACAAGCAAAGCTAAAGACAAATTAAATTTTTGAAGTGACAAACATCTTTAATCAACCTAATTTTTCTTACTAGCTATAAATTGACATGGCAAAATATTTTTCTACAGTGAACTGTGGAGGATTAAAAAAGGTAGTTAGTTTTAATTCTTTTTTAAACCTTTTATTTTTTAAAAAATGCAAAAATGGCATATGCCAGCCAAAAATGCAATTTTACTGCTTGATTATGATTTACTAAGGATTGCATCATGTATCAAAGCATCAATAATAACATAATCACAAGTCATTCTTTCCATTGGTTACTCTTGTTCTGTATGCTAATGAATGATTGGCTATGAATTTTCTCTGTTCCATAGCTATTGGTTTTAGTAAGCTTTGATTTTTCTTAGATTGAATTTGCAGTTTTTACATTATTTTTTTCTGTTTCTAGTTACTTTGTATTGTATTTTATTTTAAGAAAGCTACTTATATATATTGAAATAAAAGAATGTCTAAAACTAGAAAAAAGGAAAATATAATCTGGTTTTCATTTGAGGGAATAAGAAATACATCAAAAACATGTTTAAGAGCCAAATGTAAAAATTGCATGCAATGTAAATGCTGTCAAATTAGCTCTTCCTTATAATACTAGGCGTGATTCATTTTCAGATGCTATAGATGTTTACCTTAAAAATTGTCCCACTTTACTTAAAATTTGTGTAGAAAATAGGAATGTTATTGATTAAAAAAAAATTCAAAAGCTCGTATCTGTCTAATTTTTATTTTAAAAGAAATGTTGAAGATATGTTTAAACTGTTAAATTCTATTGCAGTTGCCCTGGATAATATCTAAAGTAATAAGTTCCATTACTAATGCAGTTTATAATTGGACAGGTCTTCAAAAAATATTAAGAGAAAAAAAATGTAAATAAAGAAGTCTCATAGTTTTTTAGTCCGGGTATAAAGTAGCCCTAACACCCATGCCCTTTTAGGTATATACATGTGTGAACCACAATAAAGTCAAAGTGAACTATGTGAACAAGAAAAAAAGGATACATTAAATTTTACAAAACAAAAATATCCATGTAACTCGATACTTGCACAGATAATAAAATTTAATGCTAAATCTTCACCTTTTGAAGAACAAAGAAACAGAAAAAATAAAGTTTGTATTTAAAAAAAATAAATAAATAATAATTTTTCTAAGCCTATGTCTCAATTTATGTAAGCATTACATTCGTTGATGTATCAAGTAAGTCAATACACATGTATTTTTTAGCATTAATAAAATGCATATTGATATTTTTTAAGTAAATATGTGTAGTAAGAGATTAATAATCATTTGTTGATGTTAATACTGTAAATAATTTTTAAATTATGCACAAGAAAATGTTTTCTATTTCAGCTTATTTCTGTTAATTTAGTAAAATGTTTGTTTGCCCTTTACAATGTTCTTCATTATCAACCTGCATATAATTATTTCTTAAATTATTATCTAAAAGATTTATATAAGTATACTAATAAATTAATAGTTTTTTTTTCACACAATGAATATTTCCCTATAGAAACCTAAACTTATAAGATAATTTAATTATAAATTTTTATGCTTTAGTTATTTAATTATCAAAAAAATAAATACTAATGTGAATGTTTAACATTAATTAACTATTAATTACAAAAAATCCTCATGACTTTCTAAAACTCAAGTTATTTTTCTTGCAAATGCTATTTAAATAATGATTTGAAAAAAACCCGGTTTAAACCAAAAAAACCTGGTTTAAACCAAAAAAACCCGGTTTTTTGGTTTTTTTCAAAAAAACCGGTTTTTATACCAACCCTGATTCCAGCATAGGTAGTATTTTTTACCAGTGATATAGTCGTTAAAAAAAGCTTTATAACATACCAACGGATGAACAGAAACTTATTAGCAAATTCCATTTCAATATTTTAAAAACTTTTTAGGCAATTATGTTTCTCATACAGCGTAGACAATAAAAAATATAATCTTCCAGAAAATGCAAATTAAGATTTTGATACAGTACAGAGAATTATCTGCATATTTGCAACTTTTAAATCCACCAAATTTGTAAGTGTTTATATAGTTTTGTATGTATTGTATATTATATATTTGTATAATATGTATTGTTTACCTTTCTGCATTTATTTAAATGGTCATTTCAGGTTTCAGAAACTTCATTTCTGGTTTATATTTTGAATTATGCATATAATTGTCACTGAACCAAAAGTAAAGCAATTTTTAGAGTCCTGAATATTTTAACTTGAATTTTAAATCATAAAAGAAAAAGAAAATTTTTTTGTAAAAACAGCAGTTTGAAGGTAGATACATGCATTAAGGGGGACTTTTATAGGAAGAGTTTTTTTAATATATTTTTTACCTTTTAAGGGAAACTATACATTCTTTCTTTGACCTTTATTTTTAATAATTTTTAAAATTATCTTATTTTTTATTTTAGTTTACAACTTTTCTTGAATATTTTAAAATTTTATAATATTGCAAGCATTTATCATAATTTTAATTGCATTATTTATACATTCAAATGACGGATTGAAAATTTTAAACAAAGCAACGACAGAAATCTGCAAAATTCTGAAGTCTGCACAAGCTCTGGTTCCAAGCTGTACAGATTTGAGGGAGTCTACTGTATTGCAGAAATGTAGTGGAGGGTACAGTCTGTATACCTTCTGGATTTTTTAAAGGAATTCCATATACCCTCTGTTTCTCAACAAAGCTATAGTATAAACACTTTAGGGTATACCCTCTGCTTAGAGTGTATATCCTCTGTTGTTTTTATGACTACATCCCTGCTGTATTACTTTATAACTGATGCTCCAAAACATGTATCTTAATTTTTTCTTTTTTTCAGGGTTTATAAATATCATGAAATGATACTTTCAAAATTATCTGATATTTTCAAAATAGTCAACTTACTGTGGATAATAACTATTTTCAACCATAATATAAATAAGAAACTGAAACATATTGCACTTAACATGAAAATTTAATACAAAATAATCTGAAAATGCATTTTCTTACTTTCATTTGAAGATCACCTAATTCAAAATAGAAACAATTTGCTTTATTAAAAAAAAAAAAAAAAAAGAAAAAAAACTATGATTTATCAAGGCAATTTTATTTTTTGTAAAACAAAATTTTAAATACAAAATAGATTTCTTTTAACTGGCCTGTTTTCTTTTTTTAATCTCTGAACTCGTTGAATGGTCAAGTGCCAGTCATGTGCATATTCTGGAACAATTAGGGATTTTCTCTTGGTTCACATTCAGATTAAAGTCCAAAAATTAAAAAGCAGTTTGCTGATAAAACAATTTAGTGTGATCTCTTTGCAAGATGGACCACATATTATTGAACAATTGTACATTTAGAAGCTAAAAGTAATGAGTGAGGAACAGAGAAAGAATAGATCACAGAAATTCAAGAATAAAAATTTGAAAAAGAAAAAAACACATAAAAGGCAAGCGCGTTAAATTGTGTAGTATAAAATTTCATATAAAATTTTCGGTTTGTTCACTTTGAAAATTGTATTTTTAAATAGTTCACTTTCTGCAATTCCTATTTTATATAAGCAGTTCCACAAATAAGCAACTTTTTGAATAAAAAAAATACATATATTATGATTTGATAAAAGTTTTTGGTGGTATTAAATTGTGTCACATTCTATTAAGAGCATGGAGAAAATTTTATCATAAATATTCAAAAAGTTAAAAAAATATATATATAATGCATAATTAAAGTACAATTAATAATTATCTATGTGATTAAATATTGGTTTTATTCTAAATTTTATCAGTTTTAAATTCATATATTAAATGCAAAATAAGATCAAATGAGATGCAACAACAAAAACAATACGGAAGATGTAAACAAAAACGTAAACATATCTTGGTTGTATCTATTCGAATTCGAATAAAACAGTCGATTAGGATCAAAACGATTTATTAAAATTTTACAGAAAAATATAAATAAGTTTGCGCCAAGATAGTGATACATAACAGTACCTATCAACCCTACTATCCTTCTGCTGTAGCCAAGCTGCCATAATCTAACGAGGTAACTTAACTTACGAGCAAGGAGCTTAAACTAATGGAGGAGACAACGCTCCGCTACGCAATGCTAGGAAAGTGAAGCCTGCCACGCCCCCTTATACTCCCAAAACATTGAAGAACGCGTAGCGAAACATTGAAAAATGAGTTCCGAAAATTTTGAATAAAAATAATTTTAGAGTCCGGATCAGGTTTCTTCGATGATTTTACGTTTATAGAAGATTGTTTATACATATTATCTTGTTTTTTATCGTAAAATTTCAGATATTTTTTCATACATACGTCTCAAACACCAAGTGAAAAAAAATGTTTTTTACTATGATTACAGTGTTGAATTCAGACATTTTTCTCCGGGAGGGACTTCTGTGGCTTTAGGGAAGGGGGCACAAAAGATCTTAATATTTATTAAACGGCTAACATTAGATTTAATACAATTTTCACTCATTCTACAAACATTAGAAGTAAGAATGCGATTTTAAAAAATATTAAAATTTCTCTGGTTTAAACAGATGAGAAAAATATCCTACAATATGAGCAAAAATGTTTCAAGCGTAATAGATCGATTTCTGTTATGAAAATATTGTTTTTGCAAAACTTATTTTTATTAAATGAGGCTACCAAACACCCCCCCCCCAAAAAAAAAAAAATAAATAAAAAATAAATAAATAAAACTTTTGAAATGAAAAATACAGAATTAGGCAAATTTGTAGACACTTTCTCCTTCTTATAAATATGCACTGCTACTCAAAATCTTAAAAATTAAAGAATGGCTCAATTTTTTTAAATTATATATATACATATATATATACCTTCTTTATTTATTTAAGTATTATAGATCTCAGCAATCTCTTCATTTTAAAAGAAAGGCTTAGTAATATTTATCTCTCTTAAGTTTAAGGTCAAATTTTATTCACACAGAAAAGCTACATTTTACAAAGTTTTCCAGAATCAGATTAGAATAATTAAATTTTATTTTCCTGTTTTTGAAAGTATAGTATATATATATATATATATATATATATATATATTATGAGAATTTTAGACTTAATAATCTGTATATTGGAAAGATTTTTTTTTTTTTTTTTAATAGAAAGCTGCAAGAGCCAAGGATGGATAATTGTCCCTTTCTGGATTTTCAAATTTAACTCAAAATCTGTCATGGTTTAATAAAATCTGAT
>CAXHSM010000797.1:0-19966 GCA_964019185.1 Maratus speculifer
AGTACTCTTCCTTTAATAAGAAAAAGGAAAAAGAAAGATTTTAGCAAAAATCGCACTATGCTTCAATCGATAAGCAGCAACAATCTAATACCTATACAGGCAGTAATGGCATCGGAAATGAGCGGTGGTAATTCGACGAGGAATCTGAAACTCATAACCAATACCTGGCTGCCTCTATAAGAGAGTAACAGCATTTGATTCCCAAATATTTCTTTAACAGACGCTTTTGTCCCAACTACACTGTTAAAAATTTGAAACTTTTGCTGTATCGTCACTCCACCGCTTATATAGAAAACGATTAGTTAAATGTATTATGAAGGATTCTCATTAGTCAAAATAAAGATATTCTATAAAAGCGATGAAGTGACAGCAAAAGTTTCAAATTTTTAACAATGCATTGCAATGCCAGGCATTTTTTATTATAGAATTTGACGAAGATTTTCTGGAAGAATTCGATTGTACGCGTATGCGACGTTAACAAGATTGACGAAAATTGCCCGCTGAACAAGATGCTTGGTGACTCGTTTTTGTCCAGAATCGTTTCAACCAATTATATACTGTGCTCCATGTGTCGTCATATTCATATCGAGGAATCCTACACTGTACAAAGTTTGACCCTTTTGCTGCATCATCACTCTATTGCTTTTATAGAAAACGATTACTTCACCCAATTATGAAGCATTCTCAAGGGTCAAAAGAGAGATATTCTACAAAAGCAGGGGAGTGACGTTGCACCAAAAGGGTCACATTTTTTACAGTGACACTGTAATCGGAAATGAGCGGTGGCGTATTCGACGAGGAATCTGAAACTCATAACCTATACCTGGCTGCCTCTATAAGAGAGTGACACCATTTGATTTCCAAATATTTCTTTTACAGACGCTTTTGTCCCAACTACACTACAAAAACTTTGACCCTTTTGCTGCATCATCACTCCAGCGCTTTTATAGAAAATGATTACTTTACTGTGTTATGGAGCATTCTCATTGGTCATAAAAAACATATTCTATAAAAGCTGTAGTGTGACGCTGCATCAAATGGGTCAAATTTTTAACAGTGTATCATGGAGCATTCGCATGGGTCAAACGAGAGATATTCTATAAAAGCGGGGGAGTGACGATACAGCAAAAGGATCAAATTTTTTTGCAGTGTACAATGTACAAAGTTTGTCCCTTTTGCTGTATCGTCACTCCACTGTTTTTTAGAAAACGATTACTTCAGCCTACACTGTTAAAAATCTGCTGATTTTGCTGCAACGCACTCCACCGCTTGTATATAATATCTCTATTCCAACCAATGAGAAAGCTCCATTTCACGGCCAAGTAACCGTTTTCTATACAAGCAAGGGAGTGCGTTGCAGCAAAATGCAGCAGATTTTTAACAGTGTATTGTGGAGAATTCTCATGGGTCAAGAGAGAGATATTATATAAAAACGGGAGCTGGTGATGCAGCAAAAGGGTCAATTTTTTTACAGTGCACACTGTTGAAAAATGTGACCCTTGTCCAGTTAGAGTTTCACTCTTTGAAAAGATCGTGTGTCTATGTAAGTGTAACATAAAAGAATGAAAAATGAACGTTTCTAATTGGTCGATTGCTTCGAAAAGATATTGAATTTTAATGTTTTAATTTTTTTTAAAGTTCTAATCAACAGATTTTTTTGAAATTCGAATGGGACCACATGGGCCCCATACGCTTTCAAACAAAAAAAGAATTATCAAAATCGGTTCATATTTACGAAAGTTATGCGTGAACAACAAATACATACAGGTCGAAATCATAACCTCCTCCTTGAAGTCGGTTAAAAAAGGAGAGAAGATCATTTGATCAGTCCATTACTCAACTGCCGGCCGAAACCGTTGCAGGAAGGACTGATAATTTGTCTTCAGTGTGTTTGAGCCGAAAATGACAAAAGGCGAAGAAAAATTCAATATGAAACGTGTTTTACGAGCCTGTTTTCAAACATAGGACACCCAGATGGTATTCGAATAAGCGGGGAGGTTTGCGAAATTTATTCGGTTTAAGCGGGGGAAAATAACATAGATCCAATGACGATAAATTCGGTTCCGGAGAGTTCTATTCGAATAAGCGGGGTATTTGATTATCCGTTACCCGATTAAGTGGGGAGGACTGTAATTCTGATATGTAAGTTTGATCTACTGAAAATTATGAAAAGGCGACATTTATTTTGTTCTTTAGATATAAGAACAAAGGAAAAAAATGACTAATTTTTAAAATGAAAAATACTTGTACATTATTAAATATTTCTTTATTACAGTTTTACTGTTTAAATTATCACTTTATTGCAGATTAAAATTTGAAAGTTTTTTATTACATTAAAAAAATTAAGCTTCTTTATTGCAATTTAAATGTTTAAAATGCTTCTATATTGTAGTGTTAGTGTTTAAAATATTTACTTATACCAGTGTTCCAGTTTAAAATATTTCGTGTATTTCTTTATTGCAATTTAAGTTTTCAGCGTATTTTTTTCTGCAGTTTATAGTATTTAAAATATTTTCATATTAAAGTTTTGGTGGTTTAATTTATAACTTTTATTTCCTCAATTATTAAAAAGATGTATTGTCTTTGGAAGCACATGTGTGTACATAATTTTTTATACCTCCCAGGCAACACAAACACATTCTAAAAACATCCTGAAGATGTCACATTCCGGACATGCGTGATATCCTGTGGACCAATGAATTGGTCCTGTCGACAGTTACAGAACAACCCCTGGGTTTCGAAATGTCACACTTGTCAACATCCTATGGATCTCACTACATGAAACCTTTGGGACAGTTATAGAACACTTTTATTATACCCTCTGGACGGTCCTTAAATCATCCAAATAATGTCATATTCAAGATAAGCTGATATCCTGCAGATGGGTGAATTTGTCTTGTGGACAGTTGTAGGCCTAACGAGGCCTAATGGATAATATCATCAAATATGAATATTAAATATTAACTTTATAAAATAAAATGAATAAAAATTCTTACCGTATATTGATTATCTTGAAGAAACCGGAAAGAAAACGTAAAATAAAATATACGTGAATTTGAAAATCACGCCACAACCTGAGAACGTAAAGTCAAATTTTGTTTTTGAAATATAGGCGAGTTGAGGAGTTCAGATAAGGCGGCGCAGCTGCTATAAACGCACTGACGATTACAGAACATCCATCGGTCATTTTGGGGACAATTTGGTTGGATGGACCGTTCAGAGTTGTTCATCGGCTGTTCAGGGGACAATGTGATTGAACCGTCTGTTCGTTACCATCCTCTGCACATTCACTGGATAGTTTGCATGGGATATGTCAACTTACAGGATCTATATAATCATCGTATGACGTCCAAAGAACAGTTGTGATTGTCTGGGTCTTTAGCTCATCTGGAGCTGAGTGGATTAATGTAATAACTAAAAGACACTTGGGTCATTCCATGGTAACTTATGTTACATTTTTAATTATTTTTAGTTATATAACACACACAAAAATTATTCAAAATGTGCATTTGACATGGTTTGTTAATTAAACCTATTCAAAACCCAATTTAGAGGAAAATTACCAAGTTTTAATGTTATTTTTTAAATTTTGGCAGTTATATTTTATTTACTATGGTAACTGCCATTACTGCAAAAAGGAATGTAAGTTATCATATAAAGTGTAATTTTGATTATCATTTTTTAGGTAATTTTTATCCAAATTGACCCTTAGAAAGGTTTTGCGTACAAATCATGTTAATTTTACATTTGAATATTTTTTAGTGTTATATTACTAAAATTACTGCAGTAAATTGTTCTAAAAGTAACTAAGTTATCATATGGAATAACCCACTTAGTCCAAAAGATTTTACTTATTCAAAACAATTACTTACAATGAACGTAAGAATTAAAAGAAAATATCTAAAATTTTAAAAACAGAATTTCTTAAAGTTTACTTTCTTATCGATAACTTATAAGTTATAATTTAAGTTAATTTTATAAATGAAAAAAGTACATTTTATGTTAGTTTTTGAAAAAAGAATCAAAAATCGTCCGTTGAACTTAGATTATGAAATTTTCCAAGTCGAGAAGAACTTTACCGTTTAAGGACACATATGAAACATCTCGACAATAAATTGTAGCAGATTTTGCGAACTATTTAACATGTTTATATTTAAAGATAGTGTTCGATTAAGGACTGTAATGGTTAACAAGTTCAAATATAAATGCAAAAATAGTCAAATGACAAAGAAGTCTCTAATACAAAACAGTTTCGTCTATATGCATGTAGGAAAATATTAAATTACTTTAAAGTGGTGTCTAAGGTACAGAGAAATAGCCCAGGCGATTTTTTGATGAAAATCTTGACTATTTTGATGTTTCAATTTTCTTGACTAAATATACACATAGACTGCAGACATATAGACTGCAGTCATATAGACTGCATACAGACATGTAGACTGCAACACAATTATTTATATTTTGATGGATGTGGAACATGAAAAAAAGTGAAATAGGCCGTCTGCCTATCCAAGCGTGTTTAAGTCCGAAGTAGCTTGCTGGACGTATTCCGTTTACCTCAGGCCCGTCCGACCTGGGTTTTCACTCCGAGATATGCCGACAGCTTTCCCCAGAACCGCCTGTTCTTAGCTGACTCCCGCTAGCATCTGCTCTAATTCTCCTAAAAAAATACTTAGTTCATTAAAATTTCCGTTGTTCGCGGGTCTAAGCCGATCATCCAAAGCCTCATCATAGAATGTGCTTATTCTGCAGTGCAGAGTTCAATTCTTGTTGCTAGGTACCTTTGTCGATGGATCCCAAATACATATGTACAAAATCTTGAAACAGGACTGACACCATAGTCAGTTACGAAACATATTGGTACTGCATTGTGGATTATACAACTTAAATTAAAAAACACAATTTGTAACAGTTTTTTTTTTTTTTTTTTTTTTTTTTTTTAACATACATAAAGTAATAAACAATATTGTGGGAGCGACATTCTTGCTCCCACTCGACTGACTGTTATATGTCTCGTAGCTTCCCCGTATCATGACTCTGGGACTAAGGCTCTCCAGCAACGCAGACGATTAAAGGATTCGATCAAATTCAAGCGAGCTGCCGAAGTGAGCTGAAGAGAACGTTTCGATGGAACGGTTGTTGTCGGTCGGTTCCATGATGACTTTCCGCGTGAGATGTGTATTAACTAAAACTTATGATGGTTTAAATTGTAAATAGAACTTTGTAAATAACTTTGTAAATATGTTATCGTTAATATAAGAATTTAAACTTTATTGGTGTCAGCGTAGATTTTATGTTTCTCAGTTTACTTCTGATTCTACAATTTACTAACAACAATGACGCCATAGTCATTTTAACTAACGAAATATCTCACTGAAAGAGGTTCTATACCATAAGAATATTCGACATTCGAACATCAACCAAAAACGAATGAGACTAGATTGTTGCCAAACGATCAAACAAAATTCGGAAAGTGAGCATCCTAATGCTGGCGTGTTGGTTTCCTAGGTAAACCATAATAGATAGAATTTTTTTAAATAAAATTTTATCGATAAAATATCCAAATTCTTTTGTGTACTCTGTATATGAGATACAGATTTGATTGTACTCTACTCCATAGCATGCTAATATTTAAATCATTTAACACTAAAATATTTTTTTTGCATATCAGTCTTATATCTCTTTAGCAATTTCCGCTAATAAACAAAAAGGAGCTTGATCTTTTGTGCTGCTCTGTATATGGGCTATAGAGTTTCTTTACCACAAGTAATAAGCAAAATAGTTCAATTTAGAGACGCCTACCGGAACAAATTTTTGTTACGCATATCTGGAAATTATTGTTGTACTTTAACAAAATTCTTTTATGTCCCTGTAAAATAACGATGAATTATGCACACTACATTCTACAGTAATACTCTAATATATATCTGGTTTCATTGGTTCTTTTATTGGTATTGTCTGAATAACTTTGGATGTATTTATAAAAGTATTTATATATATATATATATATATATATATGTATGTAACGACTTCGGATGTTGTCATAGTCGTGAGTCGTGGCATAAGAACTTGACTCGGGAAACTCTTGTGGGACCGAACTCTTTTTATTAGGCAGCTCTTCGTACAGATGAATCCGCGAGTCCGGTCAGATTTCCCGGAGCCAGATGCGTCGATTATGGAAAAGTTTACATGGTTGTAGGTTCTGCAGGCCTCCTCAAATCTGCTAAGTCTCACGTTTTTCGCGCGTGTTCTTGCTAATATGTTAGGGATTGTCATATTTTCCAGCAGAGGGCAGAGTTGTAAATTTGGGAGGAACATTTAATTTAATTGGTTCTTTAGCTTTTGATTGATATGTGGTCAAGGCCCGCACAATTCCCGGGTACATGACGTATGAGGCCCTAACCACAAATGGCTGCAAAAAGCACTTAGATCATCAATTTTAATCTTAAGAAGTGTCCAAAATCGATCTCTGAAAGTAATAAATGTTAGGTTGGGAAAGAAAGTTACCAGGGGCAAAATAGCTTTAAGCTTCAGAATTAAAGTTTAAAATATTAATTGGGAACTTTAAACTTTTAAATTTTAATTTTAAATTAAAGTTTTAGAAAGGGGTTAGTTTTTATCCTTTCATGTATAGAGCACCTCAGTGATATCTATCAATTTTAACATGTTTAAAATTGTGTAACATCATCCGCAAATTATTGCCTCCCACAAAACCTAGTGTAATGGAATTATTTTGAGTGCTCCTGTAAATGAATTATAAATGTCTTATCTTTCAATAGAGAACGTGCTATAGTAAACTCGCGTTGACATATATTAATTTTATGGCAACCTGGATATATTTAAGGGTGTATTCGAAAAAACGTTTTTCCACCTTCAACAGCTCGAAATTTTCCGATACAATTTCAGACACATTTTTAAAAGTAGAAACATGAAACTTGCTAAGGGGATTTTTGAAGAGATGTACAAGGTGCCGTGTGATGTATTTTTACGCTCAATTCATTAGAGTTCGATTTATAAACAATTATCTTCTCAGTATGACCCTTTTTTTCGTTCACAGATCTCCCGCTAGGGGAAAATCTGTTCAAAATGCCGTTTTTGATTGCTTTTTTGCAATATTTTCTGCATTTATCAAAGAATTGACAATCACGGCACCTTGTGTACTTTCCAAATAAGAGATATTGAAAGTTTCGTGTATTTGAGAGCAATAATGAAATCAAAAATAAATCGGAAAATAAGCAGTTTGAATCGAAATACACCCTTAAGCGAGTTAGTTCGCTGACAATCAAACCGAATTTCTAAACTTTTTTCAATTGTATTGCAACATGCTAATACAAAGAAAAGAGTTTTCCTGTAAAATGCGCAAATAAGAGCTCAAAACTAATGGACAAAGGACGGCGATTAGACAAACCGAATTTATCAACACTTTTCAACTATACAGGGTGTCCACTCTCAAGGGTGGCCAATGGCTAATTTCTAAACCGTTAGTCAGAGATATATAGTTCCGATTGCAAAAATGCTTTATAAAAGGTAAAGAATTGTTTTTTAAGTGATTTAGGTCAAAAAAATGTTTTACTAAAAAATTACGAAAAATAAATTTTTACACGGTCCCCCGGTCCTATAAGTGACATTTAGTAAAAATTTCTCAACACTCTAGCAAACAATACAGAAAAGGTCCCATTCATCTAACATTAAAATTGAGCAAGTTATCAAACTTTAAATTTCCTGACTTAAACCACTTTTCTATAACTGAAAACGGATGAGTTCGACTAAGCTTTAAGGGAACGTATACTAAGTGCTTAAAGTATTATAAAGAGCGTCGATTTCCAACGCTTTCCAAAGGCTAATTCCTAAACCATTTGCCACAGACATATAGTTCCAATTACAAAAATGTTTTAACTGAGTTAAAAAAAAAAAAAAAAAAAAAAAAAATTAAAGCGGTTTAACTGAAGGTGTTGTCACCGTATAAGTTTTACGGTAGTATTAATCTTAACTCATTCGTGCCCAGCATCTTTTGCGTAAATTTTATTTGGTTGACAATACTATTTTTAGAAGATTTAAGTTTAGTTCATTAATCACGAAAATGCATGTCGCATTTTCAGGAAACGACAGACTTCAAGGGGATGAGTTTTAATTACGATTTATTTAAAACATAGAAACATCTTTTCGCAAGTCTTTACATCATGAGTTCTGGAGACCAAGTGCGTAGATGTATAGAAATTTCTCATCTCCCGAGGGGGGTTACCAGCTAAAAAGGCCATGTGTTTTACTTAAATTAATACGATAAACTTAGGTTTCTTGTTGCCCTGTAAAACCCGTGATTATTAGTCATGGGGCCCGTATCCACATTGAGGGGCGATTTATTAAAAAAGTAATAAATAGGTCTGATTTTTTGTATTTTCTTACAATTTCCCCCCCTTCCAGACAAGTCTCCGGGGATGGGCCGGCTTCCATCCATGATACTCACCTGAAAAGGGTAAACAATTTTTACATTAAGTGAGCTAATGGGAGATGAGTTATTTCTTTCGTATACTTAACAAATAATAGAATAACAATAGTAAAAAATGTACAAATATCATATCTAAAACAACACTATTATAAAATGTACCATTATACGTCATTGAACCTGATAAAAACAATTGTATTAATAAATGCAAAACACTCAGTAAATATTATACATAGAATAAGATAATCAAAATAAGGAATATATTACAGATGGATTCTGAAAAGTCCAATGTTATTTACATTTTCAAATTTGTAGGGAACTGTCCTGACAAAGTTCAAGAAATAGTACTTTTACATACATAATGTTCACAATAATGCAAAAATAATTTAAAATTCAAATATTCATAATAAATCAAAAAGGTAATTAAAATTCCAAATATTCATAATAATGCAAACCGAGATTAGATATAATATAATATCAGTTCATATGATACCAACTATTTCAGTTTGTTGGTGTAAGTAATTTAAATTGATTACTAGGAAAAAAGTATCTTAGTTTGGAAGCGTGTATTACTTCATAATCCTTTTTTGTAAGCCAGTTAGGCTTATTTATTTTGTAACTTACATTGGATAATTTTTCCATAATTTGATATGGACCAGAAAAAGGCGGACTTAACTTCCGAGTATTCGGATAGTGAAATTCTTCCACTATGACAAGGTCACCAGGTTTAAAAGGCGCTTCCACAAACTTTAAATCATACCTGACTTTATTTTTCAAGTGATGTTCACTTGTTCTTTGAAAAGCCTCTTTTCTGGCTTCCTCTACAGGGGAATAATAATTTTCATTGCCTAATACTGATGGATAAGGTAATTGGCCGAACATTAAATATGCAGGGTATTTGGTTACTGAATGAGGTGTGTTATTGTACTCATTAATTACTTCCTGCAGAATTTTGGGCCATGGGACGTTTGAAGGGGTAGAATTTACTTTAAGTCTTAGTCGGGTGCAAATTGACTGATTCACACGCTCATTTTTCCCATTACACTGTGGTCTATGAGAAGAAGTAAGTAATTTTTTTACATTCTGTTTATGTACCCATTTACGAAGTTTAGACGCTGTAAACGCAGGATTTCTATCCGTTAAAATTTTCTTGGGAAGTTGAATACTAAAAATCTGTTTAAGAATATTAATGTAGACTTCAGTTGTAACATTTTTAGATGCAAAACCCCAAACATAACGAGTAGCGTGATCAATAGCTATGTGCATATACCTTTTTGATGAATTATAGTAGTTAAAACCTCCTACTGAATCTAATGATATTATATCGAAAGGTAGTTCTGCAGGTGGTAATGCCTCCAGAAGACCAAATTTTGGTTGGTGTGATTTTTTGTTGAGTTGGCAGACCTCACAATGCTTGACAAATTGTGTGATATCGTGCGTCATGCTGCTCCAGTAGTATTGTGGGGAAATTAAATTTAACATTTTTTGGATTCCGGGATGGCCAAATTCTGTATGGGTATTTATTAGTAATTTCTCTCTCAAGGAGAATGGTACAACAATTTTTTGAAAACCCTTTTTGCGAATTATTACAATGTCATTAACTTTTTGAAATTTAGGCCCTGTTATATTATCTAATTGTTGGTGTTCTTTAATTTCATCTGACGTTAATAAATGAATATGGGGATTTACAGAAAAAGTGGGATTTCTTGAAAGCATGTCTGCTTCAAAATTGGTGGATCCTTTGTTATATTTTACAGTATAATCATACATACTTAATTTTAATGACCATCTGAATAACCTACCTGTTAAATGCTTCACCTTCTTAAGCCATACTAAGGAGGCATGGTCAGTATGTATTGTAAAAGGTTTTCCGTGAAGGTAATAATGGAATTTGTCAAGGGCATCGATTATTGCTAGACATTCCAGTTCTGTGATAGCGTAATTTTGCTCGTAGGGCCTTAATTGTCTCGAGTGGAACGCAATGGGATGCAAGTTCCCTTTTTCATCCATTTGTTTTAAGACAGCACCTACGGCTTCCTTTGAGGCATCAGTATAGACATGGCATGGAAGGTTAGGATTGAATAATTTTAAAATAGGCCTAGAAATTAATGCGTTTTTAAGCAATTCAAATGATTGTTGACAGACATCTGACCATTCCCAAGGAGCATCTTTCTTTAACAATTTATTTAGAGGGGCTCTAATTTTAGCGTACTTGTCTATGAATTTGTGGTATACGTTTACAGAACCAAGGAACCTTTGCAATTCTTTAACGTTTTTTGGAGGGATTAATTTTTTAATAGTTTCGGTGTTAGCATTGTCTGGTTTTATTTGGCCGTTACTAATTTCATAACCGAGGAAGTCAATTTGAGATTTAGCAAAGTTACATTTGGAAAATTTTAATTTTAGATTTTCTTGACGGCAAATGTTAAATATAGTTTTAAGGTGATCCATATGCTCGGCATAGGAATCGGAATAAACTATAAAATCATCAAAATAATTGGTAGCAAAATTAACTTTATGTTTATCTAGAATTCTTCGAAGAGCTCTTGCAAATTGGGCAGGGGCATTTTTATAACCAAAAGGAAGAACCAACCACTCATAAAGACCTTGATTGGTTGCAAAGGCCAACTTCTCTGTGTCTGAAGGATGAAGTGGGATATGCCAGTAGCCAGAGGCTAAATCTAGCGTGGAAAAGTATTTGGCATTGACAAGTCTGTCCAAAAGCCAATCTATACGGGGCAATGGTTCCGAGTCAGTCTTACAAATGGCATTGATTTTTCTGTAATCAATACAGAGACGCGTTTTACCTTCTCCTTTTTTATATGCCAGAGTGACGGGAGAGGAATAAGGACTGCAGGATTCTTTAATAAGTTTAGCTTCTAGTAATTCTTGTATTTGTTTTTGAATTTCTTCATTGTCCCTAGGAGATGCACGGTAAGGTCGAAGCGAGATAGGAAGTTCCGAGGTGAGAGTTACCCGCTGAGGTTCCCATCTGACTCTACCTACGTCATATCTATTGCGCGCAAAAATATCCTTGAAGTCGCTTAGAAGCCCTTCCAACTGTGAGTTCTCTTCAGTAGTACAATGACTAAAACTTTTGTCATCATAATCCGAGAGAATTTGAGTATCAAGATAACATTGTCCTTGTTGCGACAAAATTTCTTGATTTGATTTGGAAGGAGAACGAAGCGGCTTCTTGCAATTCATATCACTCGTTAAAGTTAATGTATGATTGAATGAGTTTCCCTGAGAAATTTTATTGGAAATGTTTTGATCATACTTAAGAATGACTCTATCCTGAGTCAGAATATTCGAGTAAAAGTCCATCGATATATGGAATTTTTGTAATTCTGGAGTTCCCAGTATCGCATATGGCAAGAATGACCTAACTAGGTATAAGGTGCTATTTTGCCTGATATTTCCTATTTTGAGGGGTACGTGAAGTTTTTCAGAAATCTGAACTTGTCCTTGGGTTTGATTAACATTAAGAGGATGACAGCTTTGAATAGACGTCATATCCAAAGCTGCAACTAAGTTTTCTGGAATAAGTGAAAGGGTACTTCCGCTATCCAATAAAAATGGTATTTGAACCTCATGACAAGTTTTTGGATACGTATGATTATCGTAATTCCTATATGTGATGTACCCCGGGACTATAAACCGTCATAAAGCATTATGGGGTATTCCTTGATCAGGGGAATACCCATGGGCATTTTGTGATTGAAATTGATTGCTGTGGGTTGTCAAGTTGGGGTTCATTGTTGTCCCCCTGAACATCATATTTATGGAGTAAAGTATGATGTCTTCGATGGCAATTTTTACAATTCATCTTGGAGGGACATTTATTTGAAAAGTGGCCACCACGCAAACAATTGATACATAGTTTGTTTAGTTGGACAGTTCTCCAACGGTTATCTAAGGGCATATTTGTTAATTTTCTGCAGGTATGGGTGGCATGCGATTCAAGACAAACACCGCATTTAGCATTTTCTTGATTTTTGGGGAATTTATATCTATCGGAAGAATCTCGGGAATAATTTGCATTTCTTACATCTATTTTAGTTGGATTCTCCAACGCTAGCATACTTTTGGCATGAGTCTCTAAAAATTTTAAAAATTCCGTGAGACTAGGCATATCATTATGAGTAAGAGAGAGCTCCCATCGTTCTTTTAGATTATCATTTAGTTTTTGAATTATAGTATAAATTATCATGTTATCCACCAAAGCATTTTGAGTCAAATTCAAAGACTCTAGAATTCGAAGTGACTCATTACAAGTATCTATTATGTCAAAAATAGCTTTAGAGGAAGAGGGGCAATTTTTCATGTTTTTTAAATTGTATAACTTACTTATTTGTGCGATGGCTAAATCCCTAGTTTTATCGTAGCGAGCGCAGAGAGTGTCCCATGCATTTTTATAATTGGCTTCCGAGAGAGGAAATCCAGAAATTAATTTATGAGCAGGACCCTTTACACTAGCCAGTAGATATTGCAATTTTGAGACGCCCCCCCCCCCAACTCCAAATTTTGATCTATAGTTGTAAGAAAAATCTCTTTAAAAGAAAGCCATTGATCAGCTTCTCCGTGAAAAGGTTTTAATTCAAATTTTGGAAGATTAACAGTTTTTACACAAACATTCCCTGTAGTTTTATTTAGACTTTCTGAACCACCCTCGTGAATGTTTAAACTTTTAGTTAATTTATTACGTGATGTACTTATTGCTATGGTTAAATTGTCTAATTTAAATGCAATCTCATTATATTCATCAATTATAGGATCAGTTTCCGATGCATCGCTCTGAAGAATGGCATTTTCATGGAGTTTATTTAATTCGGTTTCAATATCCTGAACCTGTTTACCATATAAATCTAACTCTTCAAGGGTTACAGTTTCATTATCAATTTTGGGATTTATAATATTTTTTATGCGAGTGATTTTTCCCTTAAGAACAGTTTTTTGTTTTTTAATAGCTTCCATTTTTAATTAATTTTATGACAACTTCCTAAAATCTAAATATAAACAAATTCTAAATGACCTCCAAAAAAATAATAATAATATCAACATAATACAAGCATCTGCATAGAATTGTGAAATGAAATAAATAAAAAGAATTAATTATATAAAAGAATTAGACGTAAATATGGATATCCATTTTTTCTTTCAATTTAAAATATAATTACACCTCAAAACCATGGTTTGTAGAAGTAATAAAAACAATAACACTAGAGATATATTACTTACCTTAATCAATTAGTTTTATAATCAAGGAATTAGGGGAAAAAATGTGCACTAATATAAACAAATAAATAAATAAATAAAGTAGTGTACACTTGTGAGCTCACATATTATAAATTAAACATTCCTTTAATCATAAATCACTGTACCACCCCTTGAGTATACTCATGTAATAGATGTCGAATAAATTCACGCAACACGAGTTTTTCTTTCAATAAATAACGAAGCGATTACAGGAACACTATTTGAAGATTATTGATGAATCACTAGAAAGCGAACAGAACTGTTGAAATCGAAAAGATTTACGCGTTTCATGATGACTCGATGACTGCATTCAAACACTTTATTGAAATAAAACACAAAGTACCCGACATTTTTGCCGATAACATTGCTCTCATTATCACCATAGAAGAATAAACACATACGGCACCACACTTCGATGAAGCCAGATGAACACAAACAAAAATAAATCACAAATTCGGAGAGACCGGCCGAAGTAATTCATGGCACGACAGCAGGCAGGAGGGGGGACGAACGGCGATAGTTGAAGTCCCGCTCAAGAAGAAATCCAGTGTCCAGGATGCGGCAAAGCCCGGCCGAGTAGAAAATAGCATCTAAGTATTCCAATATGGAATACGTTTGCTGGATGATAACTCATGACGAGACATTAGCTCCTTTTCAGGGCCTCTTTCGATGTTTGGAGTCAGAATGACCACTGTCTTTGCTTTCCTTTGTGGGTCTGGTATTTTTAATGATGTTCATATTTCGTCGATTATTTTCCCGCACTAGGTATCATACTGCCGACTATGAAGAACTGTCGCATTTTCAGGAAACGACAGACTTCAAGGGGATGAGTTTTAATTACGATTTATTTAAAACATAGAAACATCTTTTCGCAAGTCTTTATATCATGAGTTCTGGAGACCAAGTGCGTAGATGTATAGAAATTTCTCATCTCCCGAGGGGGGTTACCAGCTAAAAAGGCCATGTGTTTTACTTAAATTAATACGATAAACTTAGGTTTCTTGTTGCCCTGTAAAACCCGTGATTATTAGTCATGGGGCCCGTATCCACATTGAGGGGCGATTTATTAAAAAAGTAATAAATAGGTCTGATTTTTTGTATTTTCTTACATGCATCATTTAAATAAAATAAGTATTGCTTTTCTTTTTTACTGGTGTCAAAAACAGTGCTGAATGCACTTTTTGAAGCTTCCCTAAAAAGGGACGCTAGGCACTAATGAGTTAATTATCTTCTAAATTGGTTATTAAAATAATTGAAGACATGAATTTCAAGATTCTCTTTATCTAGAAAATCAAATTTTGGGAAATAGTGAAAAACCTTTAAATGCGTCCATTGGTTTAACTATAAATTTGGAGATTGCAGTATTACAATACTGCATATTTGTATTGAGTAAACAAAAGCGTTAAGGCGAGTTTTGAAATTCATATCCTCAATTGTATTTTTACATATGTTTTATTTTGTAAGCAAATGAAGCTGATTCTTTTCGTGATTTTATTTTAAATAGGTATGTTATTTTGATAAGTTTTTATTTTACTTATTGTTTTCGTATGTAAGTTTTCCTAGTTCAAAACTTATATTCAAATTTTAACTCACTTCCAAATATCCGATCGAGGTTCAATTCGCATTCTTATTTATATCTAATGACAATGTAATATTAATACGATTTTAGGTGTGTACCATTTATTTATTTGATAGGACTACATCAAATTCTATTAGGTTAAATAATCTAATAGAGCTTTAAATATGTATCATTTTGTAACGATTTGTGACTGTTGCTTTTCATAATTTAATTTAACAAAATTTCTGTTATTTTATTACTTACCCATCATACGTAGTATAGGATAAGTCTTGCAATCGTTTTGAAAATCGAAAATTTTTTTTTGACGGATTTACACGTTTTGGACACTGGAGATTCCGAAAAACATATTTTTAGAAAAAAAATTTTGCCGTCCGTCCGTCTGTGTGTCTGTGTGTCTGTCTGTAACCGCTCTATCTCCCGAACAAATTGAGATAGAGATTTGAAATTTTGTATGTGCTTAGTATGTAAGAATGGGACGAAGCCTATTTAATATCAGCAACCTCGATTATACGGAACTATTTTTTTCGGACTCTCGAAAAATTCGTTCTGATGAAAGGTATATAAAAATTTTCGAATTCTTTTATTTTAAGGAGTGGACTTAAAAGGCAATAAAATAACACAAATTTTGCATAAAAAATGAAATCAATCGGATAATTAGTTGTTGAGATATTTCTAATCCTATTTTCCACATTCTTTGATTTTTCATGACCCTGTATTTCATTCAAATTTCAATTCAAAGATATCTTTTAATTGGAAATGAGATACTTAATTTGATGCAAGAAACCGTTAGGGAATATGATTATTATTTTTGGAGTTATAAGGATGTTTCTATTACGCAATTCAGTGCTACTTGAGTAGTTTGGCGTTTCATACAATTTATCGAAATTAGGTCATCAGAAATTCATTAATTGTCTGAGCGAAGCGAAGTCTTTATACTCAGAGATACGTAACGATATTAAAAGTCAAAAAATTCTTTCGTCAAGCAAATCTCAAAAAGTACTAGTCGGATTTTGATTCTGTTTGTACCAGTAGATACCTATGAAGGTAATCTGGTGAATGCACCATCTACGAAAAATTAGTTCCAAATAGTTTAAAAGTTATATTTAAAAAACTGATAAAAAAGCACAATTTATTTGCATACGTCACAGAAACTTGGTATGCGTCATTTTTCACCCGCTGGATGTTTTCGTTAAATTCCCAAATTTAAGCACATGGAGCAAGGAAAACGCGCAAACAATTTTTAATTACAATAAATTATACTTAAATTTAAGAAACAAACTGGAAAATAATTTTCTTGTTGTTGTTAATTTAAAAGAAAAAAGGCATTAATTCTTAGTAACTTAGTACTTGAGATTTTGGATATCCTTTATAATAGCATTTTATAACCGGCATTAGCATCTTTTATATTTCGCACATGCAAACTGGAAACAATTCTGCCGTGTTTAAATAAAATACGTGTTTAAATAAAATATTGGTGCTACTTAGTTATTTCTTTGATCTATTTCGCCAAATTATACATATTGACCTATTTTTTATTTTAAACAACGAAAGAAGAAATAAATTAGTGAAATATTGATAAAAATACAAATAAAAAGTGGGATAAAAAAATCACTTGATGATGTTTTAAGCACATGTATCGTATTTAATGGATTGAATGCGACATTTTTCATTATTGGCGTTTTATATTAGCGTTTGGCGATACTTTTTTGGTCGACGGGAAAATCAAGTAATACCAAAGAAAAAAAAGAAAAGAAAAGAAACAATAGTTCAAGCGATGAATAAACAGCTATAAATAATATACATAATAATAAATATAATAAAATATATAAATATCACAATAAATCGTAAATCGTAAATCGTAAAATACTTATAGCAATATTCAAAAACAAAGTTTTCACCAATTTGGCTGGGAAAAAATCGCGCTAACGTGTAGCTTATATTTTTACACATAAATATGACATCTGTGCCATATTTTGAGTAAAAATAAACATAAAAGATCATCAGGTTTAAAATCTCAATTTCTGAAGCCCAAAAGAGGGCCATGATTTATAAAAACGCCAAGGTGAAGGTATTGGAAAAGTACCATGAAATTAAGGCAGAGATATCATATACGCATCGCGTTTGGCGCAAATTTGGCAAAAATAATTTTTAAATTGATTTCTATTATTTTAAAAAGGAAGTAAAAATTAAAAACACACGATTAAATCTAGATTAAATGAATATAGAAAAAAATAAATAAACAATTTATTAATAAACAAACAACAGACGGGTTATCATGCAATATAAATAACGATATTTTGGCGCCAATTATATAAAAAAGTGTACCATATCCTGTTATAAATTTATTGGCGAGCTCCTCTTCTTCTTCTTTTTTTCTTTTTCTTTTTGGCATTAAAGGAATTGATGTGGTTGCGATCTTCAGCCTGTGAAGTTGCTATTTTTTTACACTTTCCAACAAAGCTAAAGAGTGTTTATGCATTCGGTTTGTCTATTGATCTGTCCACGCTCTAACATCCGTAAATATACACCGATTTATATGCAATTGGTAAACCTTATTTAGGGTCCCCTAGACATGTTTGATATTGTATATGAAGTATGTGGGATTAATATCTTACCTACAGGGGCACCCAAAAGAACTTCATTACATTATGGTCTATTGGAGGAAATTCTTTGCGGAGAATTTTAATGAAATTACGCTATTGAAAAAGTGTGAAACTTATATAAACCAATGAATTTCATTACGATCACTTTATAACAGGACATTCATAGCATTTTTAATCCAATTACAGGGACACACAAAAGAAATCGGTTACAATACTGTCTTTGAGCAAGAATTTCTGGCAATGCGTTTTCAATTTCTGTAAGCGCCTTTGAATTTAACTGTTATTTTAGGTGTGTCCCTAATTAATATAAATATTTAGTACCGATGTCATCGTCTGATCCGTCCGTCTGTCTGTCCGCATATAACAGCAGAAAAACTATCCTGCCGGATCGTTTGAAATATTAAATATCTGTTTGTTGCCGAATTTTATTGAGTCATTGCAAATTTTAATAAAATCGGATAAATAGTTCGAATACAGGGAGAGTCAAAAGTATTCCGTTACATTACGGCCGATGGGATGAAAGAGTTCCAAGTACATGATGTTAAACCGGTAGAAACATAATGAAATTGATATTCATTTATGAAGGGCACTAGAATATAAATTTTGTAGAATATGACGCGCAAAAAATATTTATTTTCATTTACACATCACCACAAAAGAATTCCATTACAAATTAGCATGGGGGGGGAGACATTAACTTTTTCGATTTGTTAATCTAGGGATTTTATCATAAAGTCATTTTCTCAATTTCACTAGCAGGTCTTTTAAATAATAACTTTTTCGGGTAAAACTGCATAATCGAGTTCACATTGGCGTATTTGATTCATTATGTTATACTGAAAAAATATGTTCAGATTTGTAAATCACTTGCGATGACACTTGACTGCTCAAAGCATATGCAGACGAGATATTCAGATCTCGTAGTACCTTATACTATAGACATTGTCAACAGTGGCATAGTCGTAAAAAAAAACAGAATATGCGCTGTAATCAGAGAATATACGCTCAAGTTAAAGAATATACTCTAGAATGTATACACTGCAGCTTTTTGAGAAAGAGGGTGGTATACAGGGGTTCTTAAAAACTCCAGAAAGTATACGGCGTATACCTTTGTAAACTCTCTACCACATTCATGATTGCCAATTCGTTTTATTTATGCATGCTAAAGCGAAATACAGCTCAGTTTCATGAGAATGAGTTCGAAAATAAAATAAAACAGCCCCCGTATGTAGTGGCCAGCATGCACGACCCATTTTAATCAGATTGAGCATTTCTAGAACACACTCGAAAGGACACGTCGTACTCCTTTGCTGGCGTTTTCGAGATTTTTATATATCATTTTTTAAAGAGAGAAGACAATAAAATTTTATCGAAAACCTCATCGCATGCATAGAAAACAGATTTAGACATTATATTATTATATATATTAACTATTTTGTTCTAACAATTTAAGGGCACCACACACCATATAAAAAATTCCCTCGTTCTACTCAACCATCATGATTTGCGCCACTTTTAGGTACTAAAATTGGTGTGTATATTCTTGACGTCATTTCAGAGTTCAAATTCCGATACAAGATATTTTAATGCTTTATTATCTGTATTACCTTTTAATGTAGTGCGTACTTTGAATTTTATACCCATACATGGCTGATTGGTTGGACTGGTTTGATTTCCCATTTTTCCAACCGTGTATAGGAATTTTTGTGTAATATTTAGCAATTGTACCATTCACTTTGCGATTTTTTGTCATTTCAATTTGTGACAGTGTATAATCAATTAAAAATAACATCTTTTTTTTTTTTAACTTTTAGCATATTATTATTAAAGCTTTGTTCTAAGCAATATCGCTCAGACTAATCCCTCTCAGGGAAGTCCTAGTAGAGCATGATTATGTGTTAAAAATACTTAAATATACGTTTATATTTTGTTTTGGAATTGTAATGCATTTTATAAGTTGTTTACATGTGTTATGTTTTCATATATTGTGCTATGCATATCCATGATGGGTAAGTATTACGGTGGCCTCCAACGACTAGTTTTTTTTTTTTTTTTACTTATATTTTTAGCACAGATTGCATA
>CAXHSM010000798.1:0-47000 GCA_964019185.1 Maratus speculifer
GAGTCGAGAACATGCGTTCTCGACACTTGAAAGCCGACCATATATATAATTATTACATATTTAGATTTTTTATTATTATTGATTATTGTTATTATTATTATTATGATTTTAGTTAATTGTATATGTGTATTTACTAAAAAAGGATTGAATGTGTAAAATTCAGGATCTTAAATATTTCCCAGGGGTCCAGGCAGCAATTTGGGTGGTCCGCTACTAAGGAGCTTAAAAGCGGACTTATGACCTTAGACTTGATGTCTCGTACAGAATAATAGTTTGGACAATTGTCAGGATACATTTATGGGGCCTGGGTTGGACCTGACGGATGAATACCCCCCCAGAGAGGTGGGGGGGGGTCAGTCCGGATAACAGTGGGCGGTGCTCTCCAAGAGGAGAATGTTTTTATATGATCCAATATATATATATATATACATATATATATATATATGTACAAGGGGTGATTAAATGAAAAGGTACGAAAAGACGTAAAAACGTAACAGTTAAATACTCGCATATTCCGCCATGGGATAACGTAGCGAGACATCTCGGGATGTGATTGGATCTTTGACTGGGATCGGAGCGTGCGCGGGCGCCCGTATGATCAGTAGAGCGCAGAGGCTCTTATCAAAAGCGGCGTCCAAATGATGCGGCAGTCCGTATGAGGACAGGGTGGCGTTCACGTCGCAAAATTCGACGATTGAGGGGCAGTGAGTTGTTATCCGATTTCTGACAGTTGGAGGTGAGAAACCGGCAGCTATTCATCGCCGGATGGTGACAGTTTACGGGGAGAAATGTGTCTCTCACAAGTCTGTCAGAAAATGGAGTGTCCATTTTCGTGCAGTCGGGACATGGAACTGGCCGAGTTCAAGTGGGAGATGTTGGACCATCCGCCCAACAGTCCGGACATGTCGCCCTGCGATTTCCATGTGTTTGGTCCACTGAAGAAACATCTGAAAGGGAAGCGCTTCAACTCGGGCGACGTATTCAAGGACACCGTGAAGAATTAGGTCTCGTCACGGCAACAGTAATTCTGAGAACAAGGAATACTGCAGCTTGTTAATCTGTCGGATCGTTGAGCCCAGGCCTATGGTAAATATTTTGAATAAAATGTACTTTTGTACCCACTGTGTCGTTTCGTACCTTTTAATTTGATCACCCCTTGTATATATTGTCCAAAAATAATGCAGGACGAAGTCTCATTTTTATTATTGCTGAGAAAAAATAGATTTTTTTTCAGCTAGAGAAAAATTCATTGTATCGCCAGATTTCCTCGATGTAAGTTTTAGTAATATTCAGCTAAAGCTTGATAGAAGTATTTTAGGCAGACTTTGTATTTACGGAATTCTTGGATTAGCCCCTAAATCCTAATATTCGTTGCTAAGGATTGTTTTTTACCTGCAACGAAGAAAAGTGATACAAAGTTCACCCAACGGTGTATGATGGTATCCATTTATTTACGTTATTATATTGTTCTTATATGTTATGTGATAAGTACCTATTTTTGGTTCGGTGTGCTTGCCCAAGTAGGATCTGAAAAGGGAGATAAAAGTAAAAATATTGATAAAAGTAATGTTTGTAATTACCCTCTGAATGAGAATGTGTGAGTTAAATGTGTAGATGAGGAATGTATATAGTATATGTAATAAATGTAATGTAGCTTAATTTATGTGTTTTGATTGTGTCATCATGAGTCGTGTTTTTCTTAAGGCTATTTTATTTCACATTTGAATATCAAATAGGCATGAGAACTCAGTCGAATTCTCTTTTTATTTTCATTGTACATAGGCGTGTTCATTTTCAAAATATTCACAACGCTTTGGGATCAGATTAAATTTAGTTTTTTCGGACTAACTAGGACAAGTAGAACGATCATGCATATTTGAAATAGCAATTTGTACATATTACCATTTTTCGAAATTTTACGGGTATAATATACGGGTATAAAAACTATTAAGGGTTTTTAATAACACTGTTTTGAACAATTATATAAATTATGTAGTCTCTCCTTATTCCTCAAGTTTGTTGGGTTGGAGAGTAATGGGGTAGAGAGAGAGTTATGTTTTGAAAGGCATCAAAATCCTCCCAACAGAAACACAAACCTAAAACATACTATTTGCACATTTTTTCCTTATTATTCACTGGTGATGCAGTGTTTTTGTCCGCCACTAAATTAAAAACAAAATAAATTCAAAAAATACCAAATAAACGTGAATACGACATAAAGTAAGGGTAAAAGGAAATTCAGTACAAAAAATAAATAAATAGATAGATAAATAAATAAATACATAAAATAAAATGCATATATATATATTTGTAAATTAACATTAATATTTGGAGATTAAATAAAAATTATTGTTTCGAAAATAATGAATAAACTACTTAATACACATATTAATGAAAAAGTATTCTTAAATTATTTACTTTTGCATAAAAAGTCAATAAACTACGGAACGCAGATTAAATTGTAAGCTTTTAGAGAAAGCATTTCATTGTATATGGGATTGTTAATGCATTCTTAAGTACCTTTAACATTATTTATAATTTCTTTAAATGCAATGTCTATTATTAAGAAAATATTTTTAAATAATAATGATTAGTGAAAAAAATATTTTTCATTTAATTAAAACGCTACACATATGTTACAATTTTTGTAGAGAAAAATTTTATTTTGTGTTTCAATTATGTAAGAATTTATCGTTTATAAATATTGCTTAAAATTTAATCAATGAACTTTCTAAAGCTATAAGTAAAAAACAAAGCATAGCATTTGAAATTTGTAATATATATACAGGGGAACCTATGAAGGGTTAAGTTATAATTTTACAGGAAAAAAATATTTCTTAATTATTCAAGATATAATAAATTTTCACGAATCATTTTATTCCGTCTATGATCGGTAATCAAAATGGAACTGCGACTTAAGTGTACTATATAAGAATTCCGAAAAATGATTAAAATGATTGATGTATGACAGACTTAAAAAATTATTGGCACGAGAATATAATGAACAAAAAATCCTCTCATATAGAAGGATTGATCCTCTTTATTTGATATTCATCTATTTGTTAAGGAAATTAAAATTACTTTTTTAAAAAGCAGAAAATTATGCTACACGGTTCTTTATAAAAAAAAAAAATATTGCGAAAATGTTTTATGAAAACAAACATGCTTAAAGGGAATTCAAGGCACAGAAAAAAATTCCATTTTAAACAGCCACTTTTTGTGACACTCGACATGATAATACCGTTTGTCACAGTTTGCCTTCATCTGATTGTTTTCGAATTTGTCTATATAACATCCTTAAGCGTTTTGATCGATATTTTATTATTTTTCAAAAGGCATAAATACTAACCATTTTTACTTTCTTCTAAAGTATTGTGATCGAATTTTTTTTTCTTTTTGACGGATTTACCCGTTTTATTAGCTAGAGATTTAAAAAAAAACATGTTTTTTTTTTAAATATTTGTCCGTTTATGTGTCTGTGTGTGTCCGTATGTCGCAATTGTACCATCAAAAAGTGCATGAATATATGCCTAGAGTTGTAACAAATTTTCTGTGTATGTTTTTCGCTCTTTCAAGCAGGTATTTCTTCAATTTTGAAATATTAAAACAAAAGGGGGTACCGTAATGTCGATTTTTGCACTATTTCAATATTATGTCATCGAAAAGTGTGAAGTTATTAAGATTATGAAGTTATGAATAGAATTGAACGAAACTTTATGTGCAAGTGTCCTGCTATGGCTTGTTGGCTCTCTCTAAATTTGAAAAAAAATCCGCCAAAACTATGCGCTGTTATAGCGGTTTTTATGCCATTTTCAATATTGTACCACAGAAAACTGTGTGAAATTATGCTTAGAATCAAACCAATTTTTTCATAAGTGTTTGGCTACGGCTTTTATCATTTTATACAAATTATACAAAAGAAATAAATCAAGTGAAATTAAAAGAAGTCAAATTATCATATTTCAATTCACGATTATACTTATATTTTTATTTTATTATGATTAAATTTCCAGTCAAAATTCGTATTTTTAATTTTCTTATAACACAACAATGGCTAAAATTATTTTTTTTATTACGTTTTATAATTGCAAATTATGTATTTCATTAAAATTCATATAATTTATTATACCAAAATTGAAATAATAAATAAAAAAACCACAATATTTATATCTATAGACATTTTAGCTAATAATGCCATTTTTTAATTCAGGATCCAAGTAGCCAAGAGGTGCAAGTGACAAAATTGAAAAAAATGAACTAAGTGCACAAACGACCTAGAAAAATTATTTTTTATTTTCTGCTAATGAAATATAATTGATTTATAAATTATATGCTGCGGTCTAATTTTTAACAATTTTTACAGAATAATATATCACTTTAATTATTTATAAGTTTAAAGAAAAATATTCTTTATTTTTAAGAGTTATTGAAATTTAAATTAAAAGGCAGAAAAAAAACAAGCGGCAGTTTCCTATTTCAACTCAGTCAATTATTAGTTTTCTGAAACATTAACGCAAATTAACTTAATTTAAAATCAATTTACTAGAAATCGAATATTTGTAACTTTTATCCCTTGACATTTGAGGGTTCTCACATGTAATCATATTTCACTAAAAGTATAATTTAAAATATGTTACCACATCAACGAAAAATACTTCGGAGTATTTTTCTGAAGCCATAAGCTAGTTCAGAAATGTACTCCAACAGCAGTTTCATGCTAGTTTCCATCTTTCAGGCAAAAAAGTAATTCTTGGAAAATTGCGAAACATCAACGTCTTAAAAATTTTCCCGAACTTTAGTTTTAAATAGAGATTCATTCAAGAAGTCTGTTGAATATTTAAACACGATGTAAAGTTATATGATGATGTAATATTCCATACGTAATATTTTGATGGTATATTATTATTACGATGGTATATTTATTAGTATTATATTATGAATATTCAAATATTAAAAATATTTAAAAATATTCAAATTCACACTTTGACTATTTAATTCAGTTTTTGACTATTTAGTTTTAAGGGGATGGTGGACGTTATTTATTTATTTATTTATTTTACTTTTCCTCAAAACAATATGAAATTTTGTTCGTATGTACATTTCACGAAAAGCATATAGAACACTTTCAAAAATTTTCCAATCTTATTAAAATTTTAAGTAAAAAAAATTATTTTTTAAACGAAATTTTAAAATGCTCCCTTCGTCATTATTTTTGAGATATTTTCTTGCTTTTGCGTTTTTAGCATTTAAATTTTTTAAGCAAATTTGTGTAGGACTTTATTAATCTCTTGAATACTTAATATTTTGCAGATTTTTTTCTAAATTCTATATCAATTTTCATCAAACTTTTGCCTTATAATAAGGAAAAAATCAAATTTGACCATCTTAATGAAGACGAATTTTAAAAATCTTACACAATTTCTTTCTAAACAATATCAGGATACTTCCTTATCAATTTATAAGTATTGATCAAAAATTACGTCGCAAGGAGAATTTCAAAAATCTAAAAACGCTAAAAAAATAGTTTTGAGAAAAACAGATTTAAAGTATATAAATACATTTACCTTTATTATCTATTTCTTAAAACCTTCATAAATGATATTTTAATAACAAGAAACTGTTTTGGTACAATTATACCAAAGAAATAGACCTTTTTGTGGCGATTTTGCTATAGACGGTTTTACTGAAATAAAAGGCCCACTGTTCCCTTAAACTTTTTTTGTGTTTAGAATCATCTGATTGTGTAGTAACGTCATTCTGTTAAAAGCAAATTTAATATTGTTAAAAGCTACATTATTTACAGAAAAAGAAAGATAATATTGCTTCTGCATAATTATATGAGGGAATCAATTGTATGGAATTTATTCACATTAAATAAAGAAATAAAATGCATTATGAAAATAAAATATGACAAATTAGTTTATATAAATTTATGATTATAGCGGTTTTCTTTAGTCATGACTGAGTATTTCAGTGCAAATTCCCATTTTTAATAGTATATTATAATAATATTTGCTAAAATTATCTTTGAAAAATAAAAATCTAAAAAAAAACCAATTTTTATTACTTACTATAACTTACATAATGTTGTATATCTAAATTGTAGCGATTTTAAAGAAAAAAAACTTCAATCACAACATTATACTTAATATACTTTTGGCTCGTTACACACTTTTTAAATTCAGAATGTTTTATAAAACGTGAAGAATACTTATAATCAGATTTTCCCAATAGTGTAATTTCAAATCTCTCATCACGACAAAGAAAATGCTTCAGAGCATTTTTCTTAAGCAATAAGTTAGTTCAGAAAAGTACTCAAACAGAAGTTAACTGTAAGATTTTATTATTTATGAAAAAACAAATTCTTAGAATCTTTTAGATAGATGAGCATCTTCAATGCATTTTAAGTTTTTTCTTGTAGTCATGTTTTAAGAAGAGTTTCGTACAAAATACATGTAGTATATTTAAACGAGATATAAAATTAAAGTATAAAAGTTTTTACGCGTCGGTATTATATTTTATGTTTCATATTTCGATGCTATATTATAATTTAACAGCAATAAATAAAATATTTAAAAAAAATCCTTTGTCAATGTTTTTTGTAAATGCTGTAAGAATGAAAGTTATCCATTTAGTAATGAATTAAAATTATGATATTTATTATTTAAAAATGCTACTTCATGAAAACATAGTACGTAAAGGCTTCAATTGTTCTCAAAAGTACAGCAAAAAAGGAAAATGCAAATAAGCAAAGGAAAATATAACAACAAAGAAGCTCTTAATTCCAACCACGATTATAATAAATAAATAAATAATTATATTAAAGAAATAAAGAAAATTTATTATAAAAATAGAATAAGTAAAATTATTACGGCTGTGTTACTTTTATTTGATAATGCCTAAACATTAAATGATACCGATTTAAACAAAAATAGTTCTCGACATTTATACTGAAAGATTTTTCAGCTAGTTATGAAATTTAAACTAAATCAGAATGTTTTATGAAACGTGAAGAATATTTGTAGTAAAATTTTCCTGGAGCAATAATTTAGTTCAGAAAAGTACTCAAACAGCAGTTACTGCAAGCTTCTATCATTTATGAAAAAAAATAAATTCTTTGAAAGTTTCAGAAAGATGAGCATCTTCAATGCATTTTAATCTTTTATCTACAACTTATATTTTAAAAAGACTTTCATACAAGATACGTGTAGAATATTTTAACAAGATATAAAGTTAATATATAAAAGTTTTTACGCGTCGGTCTTATATTTTATGTGCAATATTTCGATGGTATCTTACTATGCATTCGCAAATAAAAAGTAATACATGCAATAAGTTAAACATTTTTTTCTTCAATGTATTTTGTAAATGCAATAAGAATGCATGTTATTACTTAGTAGTTACCTTAATGTGGCCTTAAAATGCTACTTTATGTAAATATAGTCACTTAATTATGTAAATACCCAAACTGCTGCTTTCAAAATTGTTACAAAAAAAGATGAAAATACATTTTTTTCTTTTCAACAGTTTTATTTCACAAATTATCCACAGATATGTTCTTATCCTTCTTTCGTCAGAGTGGCGGCAAAAATTTTAATAGATTTGTGATTTTTAATGGGTTGCTACGTAATTTCTTATTCTAAATTTCCATCAGATTATTATAAACTATCCGCTCTTGGCGACCAGTTTGGTCTCTCTTGAATGTATACTAAAAATTAAATCATATTGCCTTTATTCATAATTTATATTAATTGCTTTTTTCTGACAAAATAGAAGATTCTGCTAGAGAAATAGACACAGATGCAATATGCGCACCACATTGGCGCGATTGCAACAAAATGTCAATTATATGTCCATTATTTTCTTTTTTAAAATGATATAAATTGTTTTATTCTGTAATTATTAGCTTATTTTTTTATTTATTAGTTCCCTTTTAAAATAATAAAAATTAGTTTAAAATTATGTATGTAACTGGAATTTGAAAACGGAATTTTGGCCAAATTGGCGTCAGAGAAATAACGCGCCAATGTGATGCATATATGACATCTGTGCTGATGGATGAAGAACTCAATATTTGTATGCTAGCCAAGCGGAAATAGTAAATCAGCAAACATTGTACCCGTGGCATTTTTTTCATATTTCATTAATTATTAAAAATATAATAACATAATCCTATCACTCGTTTCATTTTTAATACATAACTTTAATCTGAAACTGAAAAGTTTAAAATTCATGACTTTTCTTTATTTTTTAAAGTAAAAATAACAGAAAAAAATAAATAAAAATAATGATATTTTGAAGCTCTATAATTGCAGCGAAGGAACAAAACACAAATAAATGTAATTTACCACATCGTAAATCTTGCTAAATGACTTTTGCACACTAAACCATAAGATGTGTTTCATTTTGATGTTGCCATTAAACAAGTAACAAAAATCTTATTTTTTTTTTTTTTTTTTTTTGGCCAGATACGTTCGCGTAATATATATATTGATACCTTGTCTGGTTAAAGGAGGAATATTGTTTTTTTTTTTCAGAAAGTCGTGCTGGATTATAGGATGTTTACTGTAATGATATTTACTAAACTCTTTCAAAAATAAAAATTAATTTTTAACAAGTTATAAAAAATATTTTTTTTACTATAACGCATATAATATTGTACTTCTAAATTGTAACGATTAGACCAAAAAAATAAATCTTTTACAACTTTATACCAAAAGAACATTTACGATTTTTTTAAATTTTGAAAGTTTTATAAAAGATTAAAAATATTTGTAATCCTATTTTATCAACAGCATAATTTCAAATCTCTCATCACGTCAAAGAATATCCTTTTGAACATTTTCCTCGAGGAATAAGCCAGATCAGAAAAGTGCTCAAAGAGCAGTTAAAAGCAAACTTCCATCATTTATGAAAAAAATCCTTAAAAATATTCAGAAAGATTCAGCATTTTCAATGTTTTTTAAACTTTTCCCCTAGAACTTACGTCTTTAACAGAACTTCACACAAGAAACGTGTAGAATAATTTAACAGTATAAAAGTTTTCATGAGCTGATGTTATATATTATGAATAATATTTTAATGGTACATTACTGTTTATTAGCAATGCTTTCAACTATTCAAAAGGAGTTTCAGATACAATAAATTTAACTTTTTCGTTAAAAAAACCTTCTTATATGTAGTATTTTTTTTTTTTATTAAGCAGTAAATGTATAGGTTATTTAATTAAAAAACGTTGAATAATTTTAAAAGGTGTATTTTTTTTTTTTACTATTTGTTATATAATGTTTCAACATATTGTAGCAATATTAAAAAAATTAATCTTAAGTCACAACTTTATACCTGAAACACTTCTTCTTTTCGTTGCGCAGAAATGTTTTATAAAAAATGAAGGAAATTTGTAATAATATTTTCCCAACGCTATAGTTTCAAATCTCTCATCATGTCAAAGAGAAATGCTTCGGAGCATTTTCGTCAAGCAATAATTTAGTTCAGAAAAAAAGAGTCAAACAGCATTTAAGTGCAAACTTCTGATTTTTATGAAAAAAAAAAAAAAAAAAACTCTTAGAAAGTTGGAAGAGGTGATCACTATACAATATCTTAAGCACTATAATTTTAAACAGAATTCCATTCCAGAATCGTGTAGAATTTATTAACATGCTAAAAATTATACGATGATATTACAGTTATTACAGTTTATGCGTAATATTTCGAATTTATATGTTATGTATTAACAATAAATAAAAATATTCGAAATGATTTTTAAGACACAATAAATTATTATTTTTTTTATTTAAAAAACTTATTTTATGTTTAGAATCTTTTGATTAAGAAAAATAAAATAAGTTAAATTATTTTATACTAATTTACGATTATAGTGTTTTTATTTTATCGTGATTAAACATATCAGTTAAATTTCCCATTTCTAATTGTGTATTGTAATATTATTTGTTAAAATTAATCTTTCAAATGTAAAAATTGTATAAAAAGCATTTTTTACTATAACTCATACAATGTTGTATAACTAAATTGTAACGATATGAAAAATAAAAAATAAATAAATATCAGTTCACAATTCTATACGTGAAGGCCTTCTAGCTCGTTATGTACCTTTTTAATTCAGAAAGATTTATAAAAACTGAAGGATATTTGTAATCAAATTTTACCAAACCTTCAAATCTGTGATAACGTCGACCAAAAGCTTCGGAGAATTTTCCTGAAGCGATAAGTTAGTTCAGAAAAGTACTCAAAGAGAAGTTAACTGCGAGCTTCTAGTATATAAAAAAATAAATTCTTAGAAAGTTTCAGAAAAATGAGCATCTTCAATGCATTTTAAACTTCTTTCAAGATCTTATGTTTTTAATAGAGTTTCATACAAGATACGTGAAGAATATTTTAACAAGGTATAAAGTTTAAGTATAAAAATTCTTTCGCTTTGGTATTTTATTTTATGTGTAATATTTTTATGGTATATTATTATTTATTCGCGATGTATAAAAATAATTAAAAATATAATACATCCAATAAATTTAACTTTATTTTTCTTCATTGTCTTTTTAAATTACAATAAGAATGTACATTTTGCATTTAGTAGTAAATTGATTATAGTTTAAAATATATGAAAATATAGTCACTTAACAATGTAAATATTGGAAATGCTGTTCTCCAAGGTGCTGCAATGAAGGAATAAGTGAATAAGTGTAGGAAAATATAACATAACAACAAAGGAAATTTTACAGTAAGATTTTAATGCCACCCATGATTGTAATAGAGAAAGAAAGAAATGTAATAAAAATTAAAGAAAATATATTATGAAGATAAAATAAGTAAAATTATCATGGCTATATTGTTTTTATTTGATAATAATTAAACTCTAAATGGTAGCGATTAATTAAAAAAACAATCTCGACTTTTACACCTGCTGAATATTCAGTTAAGCAATTTAAAAAAAATCCGAATGTTTTATGAAAAGTGAAGAATATTTTTAATCAGATTTTACAAACAGTGCAGCTTAAAATCTCTCACTACGTCGAAGAAAGTACCTCCGAGCATTTTCCTCGAACAATAAGTTAGTTCAGAAAAGTATTCAAACTGCAGTTAAGCGCAAATTTATGTTACTTATGAAAACATAAATGTTTAAAAAGTTGCGGAATGTGAGAACCTTAAATTTTTCCCTAAACTTTAGTTTAAAAAAAAAATTTCCAAGAAACCTGTAGAATTTTTTAGCATGAAAAAAAAAAAGTTCCGAATATGTTACAATTCAAGCGTAATACTTCAATGGTATATGATATGTATTATGAGTATATAATGACGTCGTAATCTCAAAACAACGTAAATATCAAACAGATGTTTAAGATTCAATAAATATAACTTCTCCATTTTAAAAACTTTTTCGTATTTAGTATATTTTGATAATGAAAAATAAAATATGTTAAATTATTTTAGGCTAATACATAATTATAGTGTTTTTATTTTATTGTAATTAAATAGTCAAAATTCCCATTTCAAGTTGTGTATTATAAAGATATTTGTTAAAATTAATCTTTCAAATCTAAAATTTTGCATTAAAAAATTAAACTATTTTTATTATAACTCATATAATGTTATATATCTAAATTGTAGCAACATGAAATAAATAAATAAATAAATATCAGTTCACATTTTTATATCTAAATAATTTTTAGCCCTTTACGCTCATTTTTAAATTCAGAATGTTTTGTAAAATATGAAGGCTATCTGTAATGAGAATTTACCAACAGTATAATTTCAAACGTCTCATCACTTCAAAGAAAATACTTTTGTGTATTTTCCTCGACGATAAGTTAGTTCAGAAAAGTCCTCAAACAGCAGTTAACTGGGAGCTTCCATCATTTATGAAAAAATAAATATTTAGAAAGTTGGTAAGATAAACATCTTCAGTACATTTTTAAACTTTTGTCTAGAACTTGCGTTTTAAATTGAGTTTCATACAAAATACATGTAGAATATTTTATCAAAGAGATAAATATAATGCATTAAAGTTTCTATGCTTTGGTATTGTATTTTATGTGTAATATTTCGATGGTATATTATTATTTATTCGCAACGAATATGCATTATTAAAAAAATAATACGTGTAATCAAAGGTTCAAAAAATAAGCTCCAGCAGCAATCTCTCACCACGAAATTTATTTCGTTTTTCTTTGTTAAATATTTCATGTACATATCTTTTGAGAATGCTGTTAAATTTTCACTAGAGAAAATTTTTAAAATTTAGTGATGACAGACTATCTTTTGGCGCCTAGAATTTTTTCACCCTGCATGTAATAAATAATTTTTTTTTAATGAATGTATTTTGTAAAAGCAATAAGAATGTAAGTTATTCGTTTAGGAATAAATTGAATATAAATTAAAAATGCTACTTTATGAACTGTTGTTCGCAACAGCGCAGCGATACAGAGAAATACAAACAAGTATAGAAAAATATAACAAAACAACAAAGGAAAAAATACAGTAAGCTCTTGTCGTTATCCACGATTATAATAAAGAAAATGAAATATAATAAAGAAATAAAGAAAATATATAATGAAAATAAAATAAGTAAAAATATCATGGATATATTTTTTTATTTAAAAATGACTAAGCTCTAAATGGTAGAAAAATAAACAGTTTTCGACATTTATATCTCAAGAATTTTCTGCCAGTTACTAAATTTTTAAAAAAGCAATTCAGAATATTTTATAAAAAAATGAAGGATATTTGTAATAAGATTTACCAACAGTATAGTTTCAAATCTCTCATCAAGTCAAGTCAAAGAAATCCTCGCAGCGTTTTACAGGAGCGATAAATTAGTTCAGAAAAGTATTCAAACAGCAATTAACTGCGATATTCCATCATTTAGAAAAAAAAAATCTTAGAAAACTTCAGAAAGATGAGCATCTTCAGTGCATAATAAACATTGTTTTCTAGAACTTACGTTTATAATAGAGTTTCATACAAGACACGTATAGAATATTTTAACAAGATATAAAGTTAAAGTATAAAAGTATTTTTTCGTTGGTATTTTGTTTTATGTGTTATGTTTCGATGGTATTTTATTATTTATTCACAATGTATCAAATTTTTAAAAAATAATAATACATGCTAGATTTTTTTTACTGCATTTTGTAAAAGCACTAAGGATGTACGCAATTCATTTAGTAGTTAACTTAATACTGTTTAAATGTTCTACTTTTTAAAAATATAGTCACTCAACTACTTAAATATTTGAACTGTTGTTCTCAAAAGTGCTGCAAAAACAGTAAATTCTTAGAAATGTAGGAAAATATAATATAACGATTTAATTAATAAATAAAGAAACATAACACAGAAAATAGATTATGAAAATAAAATGATTAAACGTATCACATATTAAATAATGGCTTTAGTGTTTTTATTCGATTATGATTAAACTCATACAATTTTCTATATATAAGTGGTAGCGCTTAAAAAAATATTCCTAAAATTTATTCCCACAGAAGTTTCAGCTAGTTACGCATTTTTAAAAAATATTATTACTATTTTTAATTTAGAATATTTTATAACATGTTAAGGATTTTTTAAGGATATTTTTCGATCAGTATAGTTTAAATTTCTCATCACATGAAAGAAAATTGCTTGGGTGTATTTTCATCGAGCATCAAACTACTTCAAAAAAATACTCATGAATTTGTTTACTGCAAATTTCTGTCACTTATGGAAAAATGAACCATCGTATAAATAAAACATCGTATAAACAGATCAAAAGCAATTTGAGAAATTAAAAGTTACCTGATACCCTAGTCATATGACAATCACTGAAACAGATATTAAAATCGTAACTATGCAACCGAAAAAATGAAAAACATTTTAATTTTTTTAGTCCGACCTGATATAAAAGCGTGCGTTTTAATTTTTAAAACTATATAACAATTATTAAAAAAGGAAAAGAAATGCTGAAACGCGAATTAAGTTAAATTAAAAAAAATCACAAAACAATTCTTTTGGAGTTTTCAAAAAAATTACAGATAGTAAATATTTTAAAGAGTAGTGAGCATAAAATATGGAAGGGATTTTTTTTTTAGAGGTAAAGGTCAGATATTTAAAATTGTAACGTTTTCAACTATTTCAAATGCAGACTTTTCACTAAGTCCAGGGATAAATATTACTTATTTAATATAACACTTTCAGATAGATTATAACACTAATATAGATTTTTAAGAGTAGGTGACGTCCAATTCAATAGGGGAAGGGGAAGCAATAGTTATATTTGGAAGAACGTAACCAAATATTCAAAACCGTACCGTTTTAGATGCGATTTTTCAGAGCCCAGAGGCAAATACTTATTTAATATAAAATTTTAAAAGTACTTACTCCTATTTTCGAATAATAGTTTCATTAAATATCTTTCTTAAGTCCAGAAACAGTTTTGTTGAGTTCGCCCCCTGGTGGTGAAATGTGAAGCTAAAAAATTCCAGAACCCCCCACCCAATTTTTTTCTTGTCGTACATGCACAGCACTTCTTCTAAACAGTACAGTAGGCAGCGGAGATTTAGTACGAGATTGAGTCTTTTTATGACATTTTGCAATACAAATTTCAGGTTTGTTTTAGAATATAATTACGGGCAGATTAGCTAGTGTGTAATATTTTGGATTTTTAAGACACGCAATAAATATCACTTTTTTTCTTCACTGTCTTTTGTAATTGCAATAAGAATGCACGTTATTCTTTTTGTAGCAAATGAAATATAATTTAAAAGTGCTACTTTTTGAAAATACATTTACTTATTTACGTACACTGTTGAATTTTTGCTCTCAAATCTGCTAAAAAAATAGAAAATCCTTTGAAGCATCCGAAAATAAAATAAAAGAATTGAATGAAAATGTACAATAATTTCTGTCACGGCACCCACGATTATAATAAAAAAAGAAAGAAATATAATAAAAAATAAAGAAAATATACTATGAAAATAACACTAGCAAACGTATTACATATTGCATGATTCGGCAATGATTCAGCTCATACAATTTTCTATATCAAAATGGTAGCGATTTAAAGAAAAATAGTTCTCGACATTTATACCCACAGAATTTTCAACTAGTTAAGCATTTTTTAAAACTCAAAATGTTTTACAAAATGGCATGAATATTTTAAATGAGATTTTACCAATAGTATAGTTTAAAATCTCTCATATCAAATAAATATACTTCGGAGCATTTTCCTCGAGCGATAAGCTAGTTAAAAAAAAATATAAAGCAGTTTACCACAAATTTCTATTACTTATGGAAAAAAGAAATTCTTGGAACATTGCGATAGATGAGAACCTGCAATGCATCTTAAACTTTCTCCAGAACTTTAGCTTTAAATTGTTTCATACCAGAAAGATATAGATTATTTTAAAAGATATTAAATTATGCATTTATGTTACATTTCATGCGTAATATCTCGATGGTGTATTATTATTTATTAGCGATGCATAAAAATATACAAAAGGATTTTAAAGATATGCAATAAATTTAACTTTTTCTTTCTTCACTGTTTTTTGCAGTAAGAATGTATTTTATTCATTTTGTAGTAAATTGAATATTTTTAAAAATGCCCCTTTATGAAAATATAGTCAATATTTTCATAAACATTCTACATAAATTGTTGAATTAAAGCGCTGCAAAAAGTAAATACTTAGAAGCATAGGAAAATATAATATAACAATAAAAAAAAACATAAAATCTTCCGTGGAACCCATGATTACAATAAAGAAATAAAGAAATATAATAAAGAAATAATGAAAATAAAATGATAAAACTTACAAATTAAATCATGGCTGTAGTGTTTTTATTTGATAATGAGTAAACTCATATAATTTTCCATAACTGAATGATAGCGATTAAAAAAAATATTTCTCGGCATTTAAAACTATAAAATTTTCAGATAGTTAACGTATTTTTTAAAATTCAGAATATTTTATAAAATGTCATTTTATGAAAGAAAAGTATTTCGAATTATATTTCTCGAGTGATAAACAAGTTCTTAAAAGTACTCAAACATCATTTGAATGAAATCCTCCAAAGCATAATTTATGGGGGGGGGGGGAGAAATTCTTAGGAAGTTACAAAAGATGAGCATTTTCAATGCATTTTTATTTTTTTTCCAAAAGTATAGTTTTAAATATAGTTTCATACACGAAACGTGTAGAATATTTTCACAGTATAAAAGTTTTTATACGCTGGTATTATATATTATGAATAATATTTCGACGGCATGCTATTGTTTGTTAACAATCTATAAATCATTCTAAAGGTGTTTTAGACTAAGCAAATTTAACTTTTTATGTTTTAAAAGATTTTTTGTATGAAGAATCTTTTGATTATCCAGTAACCATGTCATACGTCATTTAATTAAAAGCAAGTTGAATATGGTAAAAAATGCATTTTTTCAGTTTAAACAGTTTATATTAAAAAACATATATACATATTGAATAGATTATTTCATCTGCATAATTATTTGAGTGGATCCATTTTATGCTTATTATTCAAATTAATTCAAGAAATAAATTGTATATGAAAGCAATGTATCTCCTTACAATCTCAAAAACTCCCGTATCAAACCGTATAAAAACCATATCGAAATTGCCATTTTTAATTCTGTTTGCTAATATTACTGACTAAATTTAATCTTTTAAAACCTAAAACTACCTTTATTAAATTGTAAAAAAAAAAAAAAAAAAAAAAAAAAAAAAAAAAAAAAACTTACATAATTTTGTATATATAGATGATAACTATATGTAAAAAAAATCTTACTTAATACTTACAGAAATTTTACTTAACTACGCGAGCTTTTTGATTTAGAATATATTATAAAATTCAAAGGATATTTGTAATGAGATTTTCCTAGCACTATAGTTTCAAATCTTTCATCACGCCAAAGAAAAATTCTTCTAGGTATTTTTCTCAAGCGATAAACTAGTTCAGAAAAGTACTCAAACAGCAGTTAACTGCAAACTTTCATCACTTATGGGAAAAAGAAATTTTTAGAAACTACGAAAGATGAACGCCCTTTAATGCATTTGAATATTTTTTTTCCAAAACTTTCGTTTTAAATAGAGTTTCATATAAGAAACAGGATATAAAGTCAAAGTGCAAAAGTCTTCATGCGCTTGTATTATGTTTCATGTCTAATATTACAATGGGCATACAACTGTTTATTGGCAATGCATGAAAATATTCAATAGGATTTTAAAACCCAATAAAATAAACTTTTTAGGGAAAAATAAAAAAAACTTTATTATATGCACTATCAATTCTGCATACTGTTTGATAGTACTTCATTAATTTAACATTAAATACGGTTAAAAAGTGTTGTTTTAAGATGACCTGCGATATATTTAATTTTTTTTATTTATTAAGCTAAAATTTTTAAATTTTTGTGACAGTTAACTACATTATTTGCAAAGGAAATTACATAATATCTAAATTTAAATTTAAATAAGCATTTTAAAAATATTTTTTTAATTAAAAATATTTAAAATAAAATTTTAAATAAAAAAGTTATCTAACTTTTATTTAAAAAAAATTACACTTCCAAAAGTAATTTTTTAAAAATTTTCCTGAATTAAAATTAAGTAAAATAAACAAAAAACATGTTCCAAGTTTGAAGAATTTATTTTCAATGGTCCGTGAGTTATAACAATTTAAATCCGGGAAATTGTGAAAAAAACCATCATGAAGAAAAGCTCATTTTTGCAAGAAGTTATTTCCATAACAACCATTACTTAAAGATATATTTATAAAGCAAACTAAAACAAAGAAGTAATATTTCTCCTTATAATGAAGATTGAAACATGTCATTTTGTGCTTAAAAAATAACAGATAAATTTATAATGCAATTAATTTTTTTTTTTTTTTTTTTTTTTTTTTGTAAAGATTTTTATGTTTCGGTCCTCTTAAGAAAATATAGTCACTAGAACTACATTTTACTAAAATTGCAAACTATTTTTTTTTAATAAATCTTACATACTAACATAATTTTGTGTATCTAAAAGATAACAGTATGAAAACAGAATCTTACTTTATACCTACAGAACTTTTACTCAGTTAAGCAAGCTTTTTGATTCGGAATGTATTATAAAATTTGAAGGATATTTGTAATCAGATTTTCCTAACACTATAATTTCAAATCTCTCATCACATCAAAGAAAAATTCTTCTAGGTATTTTTCTCAAGCGATAAACTAGTTCAGGAAAGTACTCAAACAGCAGTTAACTGCAAACTTCCATCATTTATGGGAAAAAGAAATTTTTAGAAAGCTACGAAAGATGAACGCGTTCAATGCATTTTAAACTTTTTTTTTCAGAACTTTAGTTTTAAATAGAGTTTCATATAAGAAATGTGTGGAATATTTTAACAGGATATAAAGTTAAAGTATAAAAGTCTTCATGCGCTTGCATTATACTTTATGTGTAATATTACAAGGATATAAAACTGTTTATTGACTATGAACGAAAATATTCAATAGGATTTAAAAACTCAATAAAATAAATTTTTTAGTGAAAAAAAGTAACTTTATTATCTCTATTTTCATGCCTGTATATTGTTAGATAGTACTTCATTAATTTAATATTAAATTGAATACGGTTAAAAGTGCTGCTTTAAGGTGGTCCGGATGTTATTTTAATTTTTTTTATTTATTAAGTTAAAATGTTTCATTTTTTGTGATGATTAACTACACTATTTTAAAATAAAATCACATAATAAAACTTCTCATTTTTTTATTATTTTTTTTAATTTGTGATGAATTAAAATCATTATAAATCAAAATATTATTTGTAGAATTACATTTAAATAAACATAAATATCTAAATTTTAATTTTAATAAGCATTTTTAGAATTTTTTTAATTAAAAACATTTAAAGTAAAAATTTAAATGACAAATTATTTAACTTGTATTTAAAAAAATCTCATTTCAAAAAATAAATACAGTCGAGCCTCTATATAACGAAATCCATCGTTCCAGTAAAAAATTCGTTATATAGAGAAATTCGATGTATAGAGTATGATGTTAAAAATAGTATTTAATGTGTAAATTTTGAACAAATATTATTTTTGATCTTTTTAATTAAGAATTTGAAATGTTTAAAAGTATATATTAACCTAACATTTTATTTCTTACTTATTTAAGCAGTTTCAAAAAAGAGAAAAGACATTTATTTGAAAGCTTAATGAAAATGAAATGAGGAAGACTTACATAAATTTCAGAGGAAGAAATCTGTAATTTTTTGTTTTTTGATTTTAAAATTACAATTGTTACGCTCTCAAAAAAAATTCTCAAATTTTAGCAAGGAATGAAAAATTGTAGTTGATATTTTCCTCCATTTGAAGGTCTCTCTTATGTGCTCTCAATGATTCCTCTCTTATATGTGTAACAATTCAATTGACTGTGTTTTGAGAAGGATGTTGAAAGGTGTGTGGGAGGTGGGATGAACTTCTTAGATTTAAAGAATAAGGAGAGAAGTAATATTTACAACAAAAAACCCTCTCCACTGAACGATAAATCAAAAATAAGTGATGGAAAATTGATTCCATATGATTTCGAAGCTTTTTTAAAACTGAATAAATTAAGATCAATTTATGAAAAAATTCGTTATATGGAGATAGATATTTCGCTATATAGAGTCTGTTTTAAATGTAATCATGCGAAAAGGGGACCGTTCTTACTAAAAATTCGTTATATGGAGAAATTCGATGTATGGAGTTTCGTTATATAGCGGTTCAACTGTATATATTTTTTAAAATTCGCCGAATCAAAATTAAGAAAAATAAACAAAAAAAAAACATGTTCCAAGTTTGCAGAATTGATCTTCAATGGTTCATGAGTTATAATAATTTAAATCCCGGAAATTGTGAAAAAACCCTTCATAAAAAAAGCTCATTTTCACAAGAAGTCATTTCTATAACAAACATTGCTTTAAAGCTAGATTTATAAAACAAACTAAAACTAAGAAATAATATATCTCCTTCTCATTAACCCCTTTAAGGTCGCATTAAATTACGGTTTAAAAATTCAAATTCATTATTACCACCACTTTTTGAAAAAAAAAATATTCTTCTGATTTAATGACAAGTAAAATGATACTATAATAAAACGAATTACATTTAAGGTATCAAAAATTTTATAAAATTGGTGGGACATCAAACAATTCCGAAGAAAAGCCGTAAAGCTTTCAGCCCGGGAATATTTCGGAATAAGTGGTTAAGATAGAAACATGATTTAAATGTCATTTTGTGCTTAAAAAAAAAGATAGATAAAATATAATGCAAGTAACTTTATTTAGAAAATTTAAAGACTTTTCTGTTTTAGACCTCTTAAGAAAATATAGTCATTTTAATGAACTATAGAAATACTTAATTTTAAATAATCTTAAAAATATTTTCCAATATAAAAGAGCAAATCTTTAATAATAGAATTAAATGTTATATAGATATATATGAATAATGCATATTTGTACATGGATAATAAGCTTTTCCAAACCACCGTAGATTCCAAAAAATCATTATTTAAGTTTAAAAATTTCTGAAACTAATTTGATTTGTTTGATATACGAATATGATACTAATGTGAAAATGATACCATTCTATACGTAACGTTTCGTGATATATTTTTGCTTTTTATATGCATAAAATATTCAAATGCAATATTAAGATGCATCTAATTGAACTTTTCGTTTAAAAAAAGGCTTTTAACTCTGATATATTTTTTATGCATGAAGTCAAAATGCACTTTATTTATTTGGAAGTAAATTGATCTTGGTTATAAAGTGCTGTTTTGAAATAATAGAGTCACTTACCTTGCGAAGTAAAAAGTTGTTTTTTGAACATGTCTCAAAAGAACATTGCACTGCGAACTAGTTCGATCTGCCAATTCAAATCTTTCTTCTATCTCATGCATCTAAATGTTTCAAAAATTAGTTACAAAAGTTGTCCTTGAATATAGTTATTTCAATCAACTTCGATTTTAATCGTACATTTCCTTTTCAGTTTTGTAATCGGAGTAAAATGAGTTAATCAAGATCATGATATTTTTTAAAATCAATACTCTCTTAAAAAGTCCCTTTTTAAATCCTTGGGAACGATAGTGTAGGACGCAAAGTTTACAGAAAGCATGATATCTTAGAAGTACATTTTGGTAGTTTTCGGTAAAATTCATCATTAAGTTTGTCATGATAAAGTTTTCAAAATATTGTATTTTGACACAAAGGTATTATATTGCTGCAACATATAATAAGAAAAGAAGAAATGTCATTTTTCCTTATGTACGTTTTTTGTGTGTCGTCCCAAAAAACTTCTATGAAAAAAATATCTATTTATTAAATCTTCTTTTCTTTTTTGAACGCTAATGACAAAATCTTAGATAATTATAAAATATTAGATATACTCTTCAGATAATTATAAAATATTTTCATATTGTTTTCGGTAATTTATAGAATATAAAGCAAATACATTACTATAACTTTTCATAAATTCTTCGAAATAATTACTAAAATCAGTGTAAATGTAGAAAGAATAATTTTATTTAAACATATCTTTAAAAAAATATAAATAGCATTAACTTTCATCATGGAGATAAGTTCATTTGAGAATTAAAAACAAATAAATACTTAAGGTAATATTTATCGTCTAAAATTTACTTCCGTCATTACTTTTGAAAGTTTGCTAAAGTTTCCATCTAACATCAATTTTTATTACTCTCTTAAAAAGTCAGCCACAAAATAGCTCAAGTTGAGCTGAAATCCACTCATCTCAATGTTGAAAGGCAGCCTCTCAAAAAAGAGTTGAAATAAATCGAGTTTTAACCAATTTAATTGAAGTTGAGCTATTTAAATAACAAATTTAGATCAAGAAGATTTAATCGTTTGAAAAACAACTCTTTTATGATTGAAAAAATTACAGCTCTTTCATGAGAAGCCAAATCAGCTCTTTCGTTTTAAGAGTGTAGTTTTTCGTTATTCTGTTGTAAATGAGCTTTTTGCGAGTAATTGAATTAGAAAGTAGCAAAATTCCCTTTCTGTGCAAGCCACCGAGGAAAATAGTAATACAAATTAGTTAGAAAAAATCGCTACTACACCAATTTTTCAGCGGAAAATTTCAAATTCAAAGCGAAGATGCTTACCATAATCAAAATTATACTAAAACAAAATTGGTTCATTTATATGTATAACTTCATGCAGTTTTTAATTGTACAAAACGCCATGAAAATAGAAATTACAGCGCTCTTTTCCAGAGGCATTTTTAAAAATTTAGAGTGTATATGTATGTCAAAGCGAAAAACGGAAAATAAAAATTCAGTTACATAAATATTCATATTTCCACACACTTTTTGATACTTCAATAAAGACGGATTTTTTACAAATTCAGGAAGAGGGGGGGGGGGGCGGTGCTGCTTGCCATAGCTAAAAGATTTACCGAACTTTGGTTCATTTCAATGCATAAATTCATACAAAAGCATTCATGCATTCTAGTGGCATAATGCCGAGACACATATATTTGGGCACACAAACGGACACATCAGATATTTTGTATAAAACTGTTTTTGAGATCAATGTTTCATCCCGGAAGTCGAAATAATTTTCGATTACAATATGTTTTTAGTTTGAAGATAGAAGGAAGTAAAAAGGCAAATGTTGTTAATGTGCGATAATATACTATAATCAGAGAGGAAAATGTATAATAATCTCTTCCGAAGCATCATCGAATATAAAAAATAATATTTATCTTTAAACAAAATCATAAACTAATGTGTTTTTAAGATTTAATAAAACATTTTAAAAATATTTTACTGCGGCTTAACTTTCCTAACTCTTTTTATAATAAACAAAAAAGATTACCCAACTTGTAATACCTGTTATGCAGAAGTTTTTAATACTCAAATGAACATTTACTTGCTCTAGAAACATGCTCATACAAATATAATAATTTAATAGCATGGACATCAACATTAACATTACATATTTTGTTACTTTTCGTCACATGAGAGTAATAAGGTTTTATTTGTGTTCTTGAGAAAAATTACTTATTGATATAGATAGGTTCTATTTATATCTATGAAGGCATTTTTGCATCAAAATAATGTTATATATAATATACATATGACCTAACAGTCTTAATATAACATTATTTTAATCCAGAAATGCTTTCATAAGACACAAATGGAACTTTTCTGTATCGGTAAGTCATTTTTTTTAAATGCAGATAAAACCTTATTATTATCAGGTGACAATCTGTGTGTAGAAATACTGTTAATCAACTTAAGGAGTCTCAGGATTTATACTTTTTACATAATGGTCAGTTTTTTTTTAACATGTCATATTCATTTTTTTCGCAGTCCCTACGAATAATAAATGCATATAATTTTTAATATAGACAACTAATTCATTTTTTGGTTTTAAATACATTTTAATATTCTAACTTGAAATTTTAATTAATTTTTTTTTATGTTTGATTTTGCTAAAAAAAATTTAAATCGTTTTTAGGTGCGTTCGTAATTATGTAAATACGTAGCACCTATTGTTGTCGCTTAGTCCGTCCGTCTGTCCGTCCTTCTGTCTGTCCGTCTTCTGTCTGTCCGCATATAACAACGCAGAAAATACCCAACTGAATCGTTTGAAATTTAAAATACATAATTATAACATAATTTTTTCGAGTCATTTTAAATTTTATGAAAATCGTATGGATAGATCAGTTACAGGGACAATCAAAATGATTCCGTTACATTACGGTCAATGGAAAAAAAAGTTTCAAATGCGTTTTAATCGTTTGAAATTTAAAACATATAATTATTGCGTAATTTTGTCGAGTCATTTCAAATGTTATGAAAATCGGATGCATAGATGAATTACAGGGACAATCAAAAGGATTCTGTTACATAACGGTCAATGGGGGTAAATGTTTGAAATGCATTTTAATCGTTTGAGAACTAAAACATATAATTATTACGTTATTTGTCGAGTCATTTCAAATTTTATGAAAGTCGAATGCATAGATCATTTACAGGGACAATCAAAAGTATTCCATTACATTACGGTCAATGGGAAAAAAGTTTCAAATGTATTTTAATGATGTTACACTCATTCGAATATAATAGATTTGGCATGAATCTATGAAATATATACTAAAATATGCATTCTGTACAATCTGTGATGCAAAGAATTTTTGTTATTAAATTACAGGGCCACTACATAACGCTATACCGGGAAACATTGTTTGTGGCGTGTTTTAATTATATACAACTATTTCACATTTTATGAATAAGATACACGTTGCTGAGGTGTAATAAAAATTATTTCCTGCATATTTACACAAAGAAATACACAAAGATTTCGACTACTATACTGTATCCGAAGTACGCTCTACTTTATCAGCAAGATCTGAATATTTTTAAAACTTCGTTATCGTACGAACGCCACTTCATTTGCTACGTTCACATGCAATTTCCAGCTTGTTTGATTTGCATTCATGGCACGCATGACTGTAGAAAAACTATTGGTTCAAGAGCCCCCAAAAATATTGGTAAGGATTTAAAGCTAATGTAACATGTACTTAAATTTTATTTGTAAGCAATTTATTTATTTTTTTATTTGAAATTTAAATTGAAATTATAAAATAATCATACTTTATTGAAAAATTGGAAATTTTAATGTTCAATGCATTTCTAATGTTAAAGTTATTTTTTAATTTAAATTTATGATACTTACCATGTTTCATGCAAGTCGCTTAATTAGTTTTTGAGAAATCATGCGTGCAGTGCATGCAAGTCAAAGAAAAATTTTAACTTTTTTTTAAATAAAAATTAATGATGAAAAAATAAAATAAAATTTCAATATAGAGCTTTCAATTAAAAAATGTTTAAATAGAACATGCATTTAGTTGTCTATATTAAAAGTATCATGCATATATGTTTCTTAGAGGTCAACCCTCCTGACCCTATATTTGAACAAATGATTTCCAGAGGTATCCAGAGAAACTTTTCACGAAGCATACAAATATACTGTAAAATTAAATTTTCGTAACAAAAATTTCAGAGTTGGTACGATTTGAATATAATAACACCAGTTATTTTATTTTATTACAACAAAATTTATTTATTATATTATTTGTTAAGCATAAAATAAGAAAAACTAATTATAGTATAATATCTAGTTTTCTTTTTTCGCATGTTTAAAGTTTGGGATAAAAACATACGAGGCTATTTTTTAAATTTATAGTTCTTCATTATAATTTTTATAAATAAATCAGGACGCAATACTTTATCAGTATTACTTATTCTGTAATATGAGGCTTTATTTTTATTTTCAGCTCTTTATTGTGAGTTTTATAAATAAATTAAGACGCGAAAATGTGTTAGTATTACGTCTTCGATAATTAACTTGAATATCGCTTTCCGGCGCACTACTCTTTAAAGTTGAAATTTAAAGAATAAAAATTAGGCAATATATTTAGGCCTAGAGGAGTACAGAGGTATTGTTTTGTAAAGATTGCACTAACCATTTTAATTATACAGCTGTTGCCGAAGTGGTAACCTCCCATAAGTAAAGCATTGATAAGCGCAGTGAGAAGAGCATTGCTGTGAAGCGCGTATTACAGTAAAACATTTTACCTATTATTTAAAAACAGTAGAGTTTGATCTCTGTGATGCTGCCATCTAGAACTCATAAGAAAGATTTAAAGTAGCCATTAGAGTAGTTTTTGAAATATTCATGGAGTTTTTGTGTCTCCAAACAGGGGGAACTTAGGTGTTGCCGACCCGGCAACACTGCGCGTTAAGGGGATATTCGAACATCCGTCTATAATTTAATCCAATTTAATTGGATCTCCGATTATTCAATCAAAATATATCCTTTTTCTAGTTCATATTCTGCATAATTATGACTACACTAATAAAAAAAACTGTAAATATAAAACATTTCTACGATTTACTTTAAGAATACTTTCACTTGCATAATAGAGTGAAAAAAATATGAAGGTGAAACATATTAAATATTTTCTAGACCACCAAGTCCAAGTTTATATTTACAAAAAAGGAAAAAAAATGTTGCTTATAAATCATTTTTATGCTTTGATGTATTGACTACAGTCGGTTGGAGAGTTATCAGTGACAGAATGAAAAGTGCCCGCCAAAGTTCTTTTACCAATTTTTTTTACGCTTGAATTATTTGCAACGTTTTATACTTTACCTTTCTATACTACCCATATGAAAGTTGTGCGATAAGCAATTGCCTAATAAGCGGAAGTGTAGCTTTTTTGCTGTATCAAAGAATTAGATATTTGTTTTGTTTTTAGGGAGTATTTACTGTATAAAATATTACAAATTATATTTCATATTGAATAAAATCTGAAAAAAATAAGTAAGGTAATCGATTTAATATTATTGATTAAATCGGTAATATTTGGATTTAGAAGATCAAATTTCTTCATGTGAAACGACTCGAGACTTAATGTAGCTTTATTTATCTTTAAAAATATTCTAAACTAACGTGGTTTTGAGATTAAAACATTAAATAACTTATAATTTATATTATAATATATATCATAATATATATTATAATTTATATTATAATAATAATTTGAGAATAAAACATTAAAAAATATTTATTTTACTCTGGCTGTAATCCACAAACGTTTCCGGGCTTTTTTTATTAAAACTAAAAAAGATTTCACATCTTTGAATACATGTTTTGTACATACTATGAATTTTTGAGTAAACGTTTTCGTGCACATGAAGCGTTTTTGGACAAATATAATGCTTTAACAGCATTAATATGAACAATATCATTAAAACTGTTGCGTTCTTTTTGTATATATAAAATAAATTAATCAGCTTAATGCTCATGATTGAAAATTGCTGCATCATAAAAACCGATATTACACTTTAGAAAACTGACTAATGCACTATATTAAGACACATTCTGGTTCCTTTTCTGTATAATTGTAAGTACAAGAAAACTGTGTCAATAAAAAACACTTTTGGAACTCAAGTATAATTTTACATCCGGTAAGAGAGTGATTGAAAGTATGTAAGTGGTACATATTAAATATTTTTTAGCTGGCAAACTGAAGTTTATATTTATAAAAAATGCAGTTTATAAATCCCTTTTCCGCTTTGATGTATCGACTCCAGTTGGTTGGTGAGTTATCGATGACAGAATGAAAAGTGCCTGCCACAGCTCTTTTATCAACTTTTTTACGACTGAATTATTTGTAATGCTCTATATTCCACCTTTCTATACTAACGATGTGAAAGTTGTACGATAAACAAGTGTGTATCAAACAAAAGTTTTTTTTTTTTTTTTTTTTTACATTGAAGAATTAGATATTTATTTTCTTTTTAGGGAGTATTTACTGAATAAAACATTACAAATTATGATTCGTAATGAATGAAATGTGATAAAAATAAGTACGATATTCGCTTTAATATTATTGATTGAATCGGTAATACTTGGAGAGATATTTAGAAGGTAAAATTTCGTCATGTGAAACGTTTCGTGGTATGAAGAGTCTTAATGTAGCTTTATTTATTTTTAAAAATATCTTAATCTAACGTGGTTTTCGTGATTTAACAAAGCATTAAAAATATTTATTTTACTGTGGCTTTAAACTACAAGCATTTTCGTTTTTTTTTTTATTATTATTATAATTAAAAAAGATTTGACAACTCTGAATACAAGTTTTGTGCATACTATCAAATCTCGAGTAAACATTTTCGTGCACATGAAACATTTTCGGACAAATATAATACTTCAACACACTGTAAAAAGCTGCAGCAGAGATTTACTGCTTCATAGATTCCAGACAATGACCGTAAAAAACGGACTTTATCCTTATATCAAAGGGCTTTATCATTACATTAACGGTTTTTCGCCGTAAACCATTAAAAGTTACGGCAGTTGACCGTTTATGTGAAAAAAAGTGACATATTTCGTCAATTTACTGTATAAATCACGGTAAAGTACCATAAATTAACATTTTTTTTACAGTACAGCATTAATTTGAAGAATACCATTAAACTGTTGTGTTACTTTGTGTGTATAAATTAAACTAATCAGTTTAATGCGCTTGATTGAAAATTGTTGCACTTTAAAAAATTATCTAATGCATTATATTAAAACTCGTTCTGGTTCCTTTTCTGTATAATTGTAAGTATAGTAATAAAAAACCTGTATAAATAAAATACACAGTTGGGATTTACTTCAAGGATAACTTCAAGGAGAGTTATCGAAAATATACAGAATCTACATATTAAATATTTTTCAGCCTGGCAATATATATGGTTAAACTGAACTTTAACCCACTTCTTGGTGGCGTTTTTTCTGTCGTGCGATATCTACGCCACGCCTTGCTTTTCTTATATATATATATATAAACTTGGGTTTGCTAGGCTGAAAAATATTTAATACGTAGATAGTTCCAAATATTTTTTACGCTTTGATGTAGTGACTCTAGTTGGTTGGAGAGTTATCGATGACATAGTGAAAAGGTAGTTTTTTTATCTATTTTTTTACGCCTGAATTATTTGCAATGCTCTATATTTCACCTTTCTGTACTAGCGATATGAAAGTTGTGAGATATACAAATGTGTATCAAGCGGAAGTGTTGCTTCTTTTGCAGCATCAAAGAATTATATGTTTTTTTTTTTTTTTTTTTTTTTTTTTTTTTTTTTTTTTTTTTTTATCGAAAGTATTTACGGAATAGAATATAACAAGTTACGTTTTCTTGTGAATAAAATGTGATAAAATAAGTAAAATAGTCGATTTAGTGTTATTGATTGAATCGATACTGTTTGAATTTAGAAGATAAAATTTCTTGATATGATATGATGTCTTTTGATATTAATTATTATTTATTAAACATAAAATGAAAATTAAAATTAAATTACTGTTGAATATTTAACTTCCTTTTTTTCGTGTGTAGAAAATTTGGGTTGAAAACATTTGAAGTTTTTTAATTCACAATTCTCAATTATAATTTTTATAAATAATTCACGGGAATAAATTATATTAACATTACCACCACCCTAATTAACTTAAATATTCCAATATCCCACTATTATTTAATCAAACTTAATTGAATCTCCGAATATTTAATCAAATTATATACTTTTTCTAGTTCAATTTCTGAAAACTATGAGTACAATAATTAAAAAAATATTGTAGATGAAAACCACAGCTAGGATTCTCTTCAAGGTTACTTTTACTTCCATAAAAGAGTGAATAAAAATATGCAGGTGCTAGATATTAAATATTTTCTAGCCTGACGAACTCAAATTTTTATTTATAAAAAAAATCTGCTTATAAATCATTTCTTCGCTTTGTTGTATCGATTCAAGTTGGTTGGAGAGCTATCGATAGCAGAAAGAAAAGTGCCCGCCACAGTTCTTTTGTCACTTTTTACGCCTGAATTATTTGCAATGTTCTATATTTCACCTTTCTATACCAGTGATATAGAAATTGTGCGATAAACAATTATGTATCAAGCGGAAGTGTTACTTCTTTCGCTGCATCGAACAATTAGATATCTTTTTCTTTTTAGGAAGTTTTTGCGGAATAAATAATTGCAAACTACGTTTTGTTATGAATAAAATAGGTTAAAAATAGCTAAGATAATCGATTAATATGAGTGATTGAATCGACAATACTTGAATTTAGAAGATAAAGTTTATTCATGTGAAACGATGGGTTCTATGAGGCTAGGGCCACCTAAATCGCTTACTAATTAATCTTTGAAAGTTATAAGAGGATATTTATTAAAAATGATAAACACTTTTTATTTAATTTTATTGCGCTTCCTTGCAATTGTCACATGTTGAATTTTCCCTCATCTACACTGTAAAAAAAAAAAAAAAAAAAAAAAAAAAAAAAAAAAAAAAAAAAAAAAAATTGTAATTTTACATATGTAAAGTTGCCGAAATCTGGTTGGTTACTAATATTTTATCTGTACACTGTACATGAAAAAATGCAAATTTACAAAACTGATTTTTGAAAAGTACAAAAATCTGTAACTTTACAAACGAGTTTACTAAAATTGAAGTTACCTTACCTAAGTTTTATCTGTAACCTGGTTTGCAGTTTTATGAAAAATTCTTGGAATCCCAGTTTCCTAAAATATTCTTAGTAACCTCACAGATTTCTTTATGTTCAGTGCAAATCTGTATCTGTTACATGAAATTTAACTGTTGCCGTTACATAAAATTTCTAATAATCCCATTTTCCTAGAAAACAATTAGTAATTTTTCAGATTTTTTTTTTTTTTTTTTTTTTTTTTTTTTTTTTTACAGTGTACTAAAATTACTATTAAGAATCCAAATGCATTTTAATACAAATTTTATTTTATTTAAGAAAGGTGTTATAATAATTAAAAATGAACGACGTTGACATGTTTCGGATCTGTCTAATAAGATCCATAATCATAAAAAAAATATAAATTAAATTTCATAACATTTCACGGTCAATACAAATGACACGCGACAATGAGATATGAGCAACAAAAAACAAGAATCACGCGCTCTATTTTAAAAATATAATTAAAATAGATCATGGTCTAAAAGAATTTCCAACATGGTTCATCCCATTCAAGCTCTCACGAGGAACATGTCAATGTCATTTATTTTTAATTATTATAACACCTTCTTTAAGTAAGATAAAATTTTTATTAAAATGTTTAAATAAAAGGTGAATCTTTTAAAATCTGGTGTTTTAAAAAATATATTGGATTTAATAAAATTTTTATCATAATCCAAACGCAATACCATGTACCAATGAAAAGAATGTTACCCAAATGGTAAAAAATGAAGGTCATTTTCGGGCTTAGTGGTAAAAAATTATGAGAATCAATTATCAAAAATTTAAAAAACAACAACATTTATATCTATTTTTATGAACTAAACATTTGCTGATTTCTTTTTTTTTTTTTTTGGTAAAATTTACGATTTGCAAAATATCCTTACGCGATGGTAAAAAATGAAATCAGTTTCAGATTCAGTGGTACAGAATATACAGGGTGTTTCGCGACCAGACTGTCAAACTTTGAGTGGTGATAGTAGACATGCAGAAAAATATTATTAAATAGGAATCCATGGGGCGCAAACGTCTTCTGTAGGAGCTAGGGGCCATTAAATTTTAATGTCCAAAATTTTAAACGATGATAAAAAACGGAAAAAAGAATCGATTCGTTTGCTTTTTTCTCTAAAATCATTCTTTATATCACAAATTTCTTTTTAAAAAATTCTAAAGGTTATGTTTAAAAATTGTCGATAGAGGGCGCTTTAGACTTTAGTGTAACGAACAAATACTTTTTACAGTTCTTTTGTGCATGGGGTTGAAATTATTTTACAATTTAGATTTTAACTTAAATTTTAAGCCCAAAATCAATAACATCGGGATCGGGTAACTAGCGAAAATTAAACTATGAACCGAGGGGGAGATTTTAAACGCTCATAAACATTGGACAAACTAATCGATTTCGTTGCGGTTTGGGTGTAGATCATTCCCTTGGTAATTATTTTATTAAAAATGACGTTCAGTTTTGGTGTCCTCATTTTTTGATAGAGGGCGCTTCCGACACATCTCCGACATTTCAATGGCATTACTCCCGGGTATTTTACTACCAGACCAACATACTTCCAGGAAGTGTTAGGGATGCAAAAACGACTCGGAATCACATAGGAATGTAAAGATGAAAATGCCTTTTTTGCGAGTTATGGTTAAAAAAATATGAGAAAAACGCAACAGAAACAAGCAGAGAAACAGCAACACGTTAATGTGACAGAAAGTAGTTTATTTAAGGGCTTTATAAGAAAAAAATGTTCGAAATTACGACCAGAAGTAGTCCGGCATGCTTGACAGCGGTGCCGCATGGAATTCCTCACGCTTTGAAAGATTCCTGGCATCTTCTATAGATTTCTGGCAGTAAGAAATACAAACTGCGAGGCCTTTAACTGATGGTACTGGAATCTCATACATCCAACTTTTCATTTAACCGCAGGAGAAGAAGCCCATACTTGATGGGTCTGGCGATCTGGCAGGCCAATAAACCGGGCCACCACGACCTATCCACCGCTGTCCATATGTTACGTTGAGGTGTCGGCGAACATCAATGGTAAAATTCGTTTTTGCATCCCTAACACTTCCTGGAAGTATGTTTGTCTGGTAGTAAAACAACCACGAGTAATGCTATTGAAATGTCGGAGATATGTCGGAAGCGCCCTCTATCAAAAAATGAGGACACCAAAGCTGTACATCATTTTGAATAAAATAATTACCAAAGGAATGACCTACACCCAAACCGCAACGAAATCGATTAGTATGTCCAATGTTTATGAGCGTTTAAAATCTCCCCCTCGGTTCACAGTTTAATTTTCACTAGTTACCCGATCCCGATGTTACCGATTTTGGGATTAAAATTTAAGTTAAAATCTAAACAGAAGAATAATTTCAACCCCATGCACAAAAGAACAGTAAGTATTTGTTCGTTACTCTAAAGTCTAAAGCGCCCTCTATCGACAATTTTTGAAAATAACCTTTAGAATTTTTTAAAAAGAAATTCGTGATATAAAGACGTGATATAAAGATGATTTTAGCGAAAACCGAAAACGAATCTATCCTTTTTTCTGTTTTTTATCACCCTTTGATATTTTGGACCTTAAACTTTAATGACCCCAAGCTCCTACAGAAGACGTTTGCGTCCCTTGGTTTCCTATTTAATAATGTTTGTCTGCATGTCTACTATCACCCCTCAAAGTTTGTCGGTCTGGTAGCGAAACAGCCTGTATACGAATCATAAAAAGCAAAAAAACATGACTTAACCTATGTTTTGCAGAGTAATTTAACCTAATAACATTTAAAATTATGCATTATTTTGTAAAGTGTTGTTTATGAAAAAAATATGAGAATTTTTTTATTTGCAACTCTTTATTATAATTTTTATAAATAAATCATGATGAGGTACTACATTAGCATCCTCTACTCTGTAATTAATTTAAATATTCCAACATTCGACTATAATTTAATCAAATTTAATTGGATCTTCCATTATTCAGTGAAAATATATACTTCTTTTGGTTAATTCTCTGTATAAATATGAATACAATTATAAAAACACTCTAAATAACAATAATAAAAAGGTTGTTCAGATTTACATCAAGAATACTTTCACTTCCGAAAGACAGTGAATGAAAATATACTGGTGTTACATATTAAATATTTTCTAGGATAGAAAAACCTAAGTTTATATTTATGAAAAAAAAAAATGCAGCTTATAAATCATTTTTGTGCTTTGATGTATCGACTCCAGTTGTTTGAAGAGTTATCGATGACAGCATGAAAAGTTCCCGCCACAGTACTTTTATCAACAATTTTACGCCTGAATTATTTGCAACGCTCTATATTTCACCTTTCTATACCGGCGAAATGGAAATTGTGCGATAAACAAGTGTGTATCAAGTTGAAGAGTTGCTTCATTTGCTGCATTGAAAGGATAGTTTTTTTTTTCTTTTTGGGAAGTATTGACGGAATAAAAAATTTCAAATTACGTTTTGTTATGAACAACATAGGTTATAAATAAGTAAAATAATCGATTTAATAGGATTGATTGAATCGACAATATTTGAATTTAGAAGATAAAGTTTCTTCATGCGATACGATGCGTTGTATGAGAAGTTTTGATGTTAGGCTATCTGAATCACTTACCAATTAATCTCTCAGAATTGTAAAAGAATAGGATAAAAATACATGAAAATCACCCCAGTAGCCAAACAATATTGGACCAATATTGGCTACATCTTGGAGCAATATTGGCATATTGGCACAATATTGGAATGAAATATTGCTCCATTATTGGGATGTTTACATTTTGCCCTTATTTAGCCAATATTTGCAGCCAGTATTTTGCCAATATTGGGGTTTCATTGGAAATATTGCCAATAAAACACTAATATTGGTTAAATATTAGAATTTTGTTGGAAATATTTCCATTGAAATGCCAACATTTGTACAGTATTTGCGTCTTATTGGTTATATTTCCAATGAAACCCCAATATTGGCAAAATATTGGTTACAAATATTGGCTAAATAAGGGCAAAATGTAAACACTCCAATATTGGAGCAATGTTAACGTTTTATAGGCAATATTTTCAATAGATGAAATATTGGCGCAACGTTGGACAAATATTGGTTTGCTAATAGGGCAGTTATGAAAAGTTAAAAAAACAACATTCATATCTATTTTTTAGGAACTAAACATTCGCTGATTTCTTTTTACTATAAAATTTACGATTTGCAAAATATTTTTACGTGATGGTAAAAAATGAAAATCAATTTCGGATTCAGCAGTTCATAATACATACGAACTAATTATAAAAAGCTAAAAAACATGACTTTTGCAGAGTAATGTAACCTAAAATATTTTTAATTATGTATTATTTTGTAACGAATTGTGTATAAAAAATATGAGGATTTTTTTCAACTCTCTGTTGTAACTTTTATAAATAAATCACGAGATACTACATTAGTATTATCGCCTCTGTAATTAACTTAAATATTCCAATATACATCAATAATTTAATCAAATTTAATTGGATCTTCTATTATTCAGTCAAAATATATCCCTTTTTCTAGTTCAATTTCTGTAATAATGTGAATACAATAATAGAAACACTCTAAATAACAACAATAAAAAAGTTGTTCAGATTTACTTCAAGAATACGTTCACTTCCGTAAAAAAGTGAATGAAAATATGCAGGTGTTACATATTAAATATTTTTTAGCTTAGAAACCCAAGTTTATATTTATAAAAGGACAAAAATGCAGCTTATAAATCTTTTTGTGCTTTGATGTATCGACACCAGTTAGTTGGAGAGCTATCGATGACAGAATGAAAAGTGCCCGCCACAGTTCTTTTATCGAATTTTTTACGCCTGAATTGTTTGCAACGCTCTATATTTCGCACTTCTATACTAGCGATATGAAAGTTGTGCTATAAACAATTGTGTATCAACCGAAAGTATTGCTTCTTTTTCTGAATGAAAGAATTATATATATATTTTCTTTTGGGGAAGTATTTACAGAATAGAATATTACAAATTACGTATCGTTATGAACAAAATGTGATAAAAATAAGAAAGATAATCAATTTAATGTCATTGATTGAATCGATAATACTTGAAATTAGGAGATGAAACTTCTTTCTGTGATACGATGCGTGATATGATGAGTCTGGTTACAAATTATTATTTATTAAACATACACTGTAAAAAATATACAGTTGAATATTATGTTTCCTTTTTTTCTGGATGTGAAAGTTTGTGACAAAAACATCTGAGTCTTTTTTTTTAGCTCACAGGCTATCATAGCCTGAGAGCTTATGTGCCCGTCCGTTCTGTATGTATGTTCGTATGTACGTAACGCGATAACTCATGATAAAAATATCCGATCCACTTGAAATTTTGTATGTAGGTATATCCTGACAAGGCGCTTCCCTGATTAGTTTTTGGAGTTCATTCGATATGTATAAGAGGGGGAACGGGGGGCTCATGCCCCCCGTTAGTTGATATAGATGGGATTTTCATGCAGAATTAAGTTTTCAAAATTTAGATTAGGATCATTCTGATGAGGCGATTCCGTGACTGTTATTAGGTGTTCATTGATTAAGTATAAATAGGGGGAACAGGGGTTCTAATGCCCCCTCCCGTTAGTTGATATAGATGGGATTTTCATGCAGAATTAAGTTTTCAAAATTTAGATTAGGATCATTCTGATGAGGCGATTCCGTGACTGTTATTAGGTGTTCATTGAATAAGTATAAATAGGGGGAACAGGGGTTCTAATGCCCCCCCCCCCCGTTAGTTGATATAAATGGGATTTTCATGCAGAATTAAGTTTTCGTTCAAAATTTAGATTAGGATCATTCTGATGAGGCGATTCAGTGACTGTTATTAGTTGTTCATTGAATAAGTATAAATAGGGGGAACAGGGGTTCTAATGCCCCCCCCCCGTTAGTTGATATAAATGGGATTTTCATGCAGAATTAAGTTTTCGTTCAAAATTTAGATTAGGATCATTCTGATGAGGCGATTCCGTGACTGTTATTAGGTGTTCATTGAATAAGTATAAATTGGGGGAACAGGGGTTCTAATGCCCCCCCCCCGTTAGTTGATATAAATGGGATTTTCATGCAGAATTAAGTTTTCGTTCAAAATTTAGATTAGGATCATTCTGATGAGGCGATTCCGTGACTGTTATTAGGTGTTCATTGAATAAGTATAAATAGGGGGAACAGGGGTTCTAATGCCCCCCCCCCCCCGTTAGTTGATATAAATGGGATTTTCATGCAGAATTAAGTTTTCGTTCAAAATTTAGATTAGGATCATTCTGATGAGGCGATTCCGTGACTGTTATTAGGTGTTCATTGAATAAGTATAAATAGGGGGAACAGGGGCTCTAATGCCCCCCCCCCGTTAGTTGATATAAATGGGATTTTCATGCAGAATTAATTTTCGTTCAAAATTCAGATTAGGATCATTCTGATGAGGCGATTCCGTGACTGTTATTAGGTGTTCATTGAATAAGTATAAATAAGGGGAACAGGGGTTCTAATGTCCCCCCCCCTTAATTTATATAAATGGGTTTTTCAAGCAGAATTTTCAGATTTCGTTCAAATCTCTGAATAGTTTTGGAAGTTTAATGGTTAAGTATAAAAGAGGGGATAACTCTTTTTAAATTATATAAATGCTAAATGGGTTTTTATTAAGAATTATCTAATTTGCTCTGAATTTTGGATATAGATTTTTTATATGATAAAGCATGTCTTTGATAGTATAGGAGGTTCAATGATTAAGTATAAAAAAAGAGAAAAGGGGAGAGCTGTTTCCCCTTCTTAATTTTTTTTTTTTTTTTCGAACGGAATTAACCCTTGAAAATATAAAGCTTTAATGTGCAATTAGTATTTGTAGCCTGTGAGCTCAATGCCTTCAGTTTAACTGGGCAGTATTCTTTATTTTAAATATACAATTCTTCAATGCAATTTCTATAAATAAATCGCGACGTGATATTTTACAGATATTATCTCTTCTCTAATTAACTGATATATTTCAACATCCGTCTATAATTTAATTAAATTTAATTGGATCTACGTATATTTAGTCAAAATATATCCCTTTTTCTGGATCATTTTCTGCATAATCATGAATACAATAAGAAAACGCTGTAAATAAATAAAAAAAAACCTGTTAGGATTTACTTCAAGGATACTTTCTCATTCATAAGAGCGTAAATAAGAATATGCAGGTGCTACGTATTAAATATTTTCTAGCTTAGGAAACTCAAGTTTATATTTATAAAAAAAAAAAATGCAGCTTATAAATCATTTTTGTGCTTTGATGTATCGACTCCAGTTGTTTGGAAAGTTATCGATGACAGAATGAAAAGTGCCCACCACAGTTTTTTATCATCTTTTTTACGCCTGAATTATTTGCAATTATTTGCGTCTATATTTCACATTTCTATACTAGCGATATGAATGTTGTGCAATAAACAAGTGTGTATCAAGCGGAAGTGTTGCTTATTTTGCTGCATCGAAGAATTATGTATATTTTTCTTTTGGAGAAGTATTTACGGAATAGAATATTACAAATTACGTTTTCTTATGAATAAAATGTAATAAAAATAAGTATGATATATGATTTACTTTATCGATAATGTTTGTTTAGAAGATAAAATTTCTTGGTGTGAAATAATGCGTGATATGATGGAACTTGATGTACGGCTATATGAATCATTTACTAAAAAATCTCTGGTAACTATAAAAGAATATGTTTTTAAAATTCTGTATGTTTTTATTAACTTTTTTTGTGCATCCTTGCAATTGCCATAATTTGAATTTTTCTTCATCTAGTAAAACTGCTTGCCCTTTAACTGCTGTTAGCGGTTTCATAGACTGCTGAGTTTTTCAAGTTTGAGTGTTTAACTCGCAATTTTTAGTTTAATTATAGATGCTAGTTCAATTTTCTCCTGTTTGGAGCGTTTTTACTACTTTAAAAGACTTTTAAATAGCAGAATTTTATTTATAATAATCCTGTATATACCGTATAATACAAAAATAGTATTCTGAGAGTTAATTTAGCATTTTACTCATCTTTAGATTAGGCGGTGTGACAGACCGCTCACAGTAGTTATGCGACAATTTTTGTCACAGGGGTCATTACATGGCACCTTACATTACATTTAGTACAATTTAATGCAGTAATTTTAATAATATTATACTAAAAAATATTCATATGTAAAATTAACAGGATTTGTCAATGAAACATATCTAAAGATCAATTTGGATTGCAATTAGCTAAAAAATTGAACTGAAAATGACACTTTATATGATAACTTACATTTCTTTTTCAGAAATGTCAGTTACCATCTATACTAATAAAAGAACAAAACGCTCTGTCTCTCTGTGTGTGTGTCTGTGTGTTTGTGTGTGTCTGCAAAATCTATGTTACGTACGAGGCCCAAAATTTTTATCAGAGTAGCCCAATATCTCTCTTGATGAACCTGAAGTTTAGAATTTTAATATTTTGATTAATTTCAGATCTGTTAATTACGAAGCAGAAGTCACTTTTATCAAAAAGTCATTTTTTATGTCCGGGGAAAGAAATTCGTTTGCACATGCGCACAAACCCTTTTACGCACCTAAACGAAAGAAGAAGCATTTATCGGCGTTTATTTCAGTTTTTTGGTGATTTTGTTTAAATCCAAATCAACCAAACTGCTCGACGCAGTTAAAATTAACAGACATATTTCGAAAGATCGTACATTTAAATCTTAAATACTACAATCAATTTAAAATAATGTTGCAGTTAACCCTTTAAAAATAAATATTCAAAAAGAGTCGTTTTTCCCAAAACCATTTTTCTCCCTTTTGTCAATGCTCTTCCAGGTTGTAATTTTTAAGATGCAAACAAACAAAATAAAATATATTAAACTTGAAACTTTCTTCTAACCGATGGTGTAATTGGTTTTAAAATATTTGAATTTTAACCTTTTCAAATACACTTACAAAAGAAGGTCATTCTGCGACTTGCAGAGAGGATATTTTTTATATGCTAAAATAATATTATCGCATATATTTTAACTCAATCTTTTAAAATCTGCTCAATAGACCAAATTTATACTCCCTACAGAAAATTCGAAACGTTCGGACCGATAGAAATATTTTTACAAAATAAAATGTACGAAAATTTTGATGAAATCAATAAAAACAGATCGTTTTCATTGCGGTTTTGCCTTAGCAAAGCGCAATCCTATAGGTACCGGCAACAAAAACATTTTCTAAAAGCTTAAAAACATTATTATAATCTATGATGCAATAGGTATTTAAAATATAAGATTTAACCCTTTCAAATACACCGTCAAAAGGACGTTACTTTGCAACTCACGGATAGAATATTTTTTCTACGCTAAAATATCTAAGCGTACGTATTTCAGTATAATCTTTTAAAAGCATCTCAAAAAAAAAAATTACATCCTCTTAAAAAAATTAAAACATTCGAACGAATAGAAATATGTTTTACAAAATAAAAATTGCGAAAAATTTGACGAAATCAATAAAAACCAGATCGTTTCATAGCGATTTTGCCTTTGCATGACGCAATTCTACACGTCCTGACTAACCGAAAATATTTTTTAAAATATAAAACAGTTTTATAATCTAGGGTGCATTTGTTTAAATAAAATATGAGATTTAACCCGTTCAAATGCACCGCAAACACGAATCACATCCCGGCTCATGGATAATGCATTTTTCCTATGCTAAAAGTAACTAAATGTCTGTATTTCAGCAAAATCTTTTTAGAGCCTTTCATTAAACCAGATTTACATTACTTACAAAAATTTTGGAACTTTCGTATGGGTAAAATTATTTTTTTACAAAATAAAATATGTGAACATTTTTACGAATTTAGTAAAAACCTGAGTGTTCCTTCGCGGTTTCGTTCGATTTCGGTGCGCATAGTTTCCAAAAAATGAAATTACATAGAAAATAAAATACCAAACAGCATGTGCTTTAAACTCAATAACTTTTCGCGATTTTTCCATTTAAAAATATAAATTTTGACAAAATGGACTTAAGGATATAAAATCATAGAAATTTGAGTTTAATTTAAGGGTCATTTAGAAAATAAATAACACATTTGAAAACTGAATAACATCACGGGCCCGGGCAACGCCAGGCAGATCAGCTAGTAATGAGTATAACTGCTAAAATTTGAGAAATAACACTATAACTAGGTATTTTTCATCTAAATTGGATTTTGTATAAATTTAATTAGCAAACCATGGCAAAATTTGCATTTTGAATAATTTTTTCGCGTGCGTTATATTACTAAAATTATTGAAAATATTTCTAAATGTAACGTAAGTCACTCACAGCAGTTGAAGGTTAAAATAATTAAAATGCATTAAAATGCTATTTTACCACGTCCCCATGAAAACAATGTTATCAGAATGGTGCTTTTCGGATTCAGCAATACAAAAAATATAAAAATCAATTAATGTTTTTTTTTCTTTAAACATTTCAAAGTTTTCAAAAAAATTATGTTTGTTTATAAGAATCAAACTTTCGCTATTTTCTTCAAACCGAAAAATATACGATTTCCAAAATACCTTCACGTGATGGTAAAAAAATGAAAATTAATGTTGGATTCAGTGTTATTGAATACATAAGAATCAACTATCAGAAGCTAAAAAACATAACTTATCCGATTTTTTGCAGGCTATTGTAACCTAATAACTTTTAAAAATATGTATCATTTTGTAAAGAATTGAGGCTGCTAATATTCATTAGTGAATTTAACAACAATTCTGTGTTTTTCTTGTGTTTATGAAAAAGTGTATATTTTGCATTAATATATCAAAATGATTAAACATTAAAAAATTATATTGCAATATTAATTTTATTTTTAACCATTTTTTTTTAATTACTGACGAAATTATAATTCTACTAAATTTCTGAATGACCTTTAATTTGATGGTGCATTTGTGTCGGTCGATTATCTACACTAGGGATATAGGCCCATGGGGAGGAGTGCCCTTCGTGGGGGTCTTTCTAAGGGAAGCTAACCCGTATTTACGCAAGGTTCGAAGAAAACCACGAAGACTCCGAACGGTTAGGCCGACTGCCGCGATTGGGTTCGAACCCAGCACCTGCTGTCTACCAGTTGAGAGGTCAGAACCTTTCGGCCACTGGTCGAGCGACCTTTAATTTGAAGAAAAGAAATATGCACCATTTTGAAACAGCTATTACTCCGGAAATTTTAATCGTAAAATACGTAAAATCGTAAAAACTGGATTACTTGTCAGTGTATCAGGAAAAGTTTACGAAATACAACTTATAGAACCAGGAGACCATATATGGATTTAATTTCGTAATTAAAAAAAAGCTTTTATTGACTGAAATTGCATGTAAAATACTTATTTATTTCATTTAAAACATTTTTGTAACTAGAACTATATGACTATGATAAACGGTTAAAGAATTGGCCATTGGCCACCACTGAGAGTGGACGATTTTTATAAGGCAAAAAGTTAAAGCTAACTTGATTCACTATAGAAATGGATAAAAATAATTTTATGAACCTTAAAAATGGACTATATAATATATATATTTAAATGGACTTGTCTACTCTGCTTGTACGCCCCTCATTTATAAGCAGTTTTAGTCTGAGTAATTCGGACACCGCTCTGACAGTACCGCTCCGATATTGACACCAACTAAAGAACTAATCGTTGAGGGCCACCGTAATACTTACCCATCATGGATATGTATATGAAAATAAAACATGTGAAAACTATTTATACAATGCATAAACAAAATTTATATATTTTTTATACATAGTAATGCTATATTAAAGAACTTCTGATGTACCAATTTCGACAAATTATATAAAACGCCAAACTACTCAAGTAGTACCGAACTGCGTAAAAGAAACATCCTTATAACTCCAAAAATAATAATTTTATTAACTTACAATTAACTGCGTCGGATTAAGCGTCTCATGTCCAATTAAAATATAATTCTGAATTGAAATTTGAATGAAATAAAGGGCCATGAAAATTCGAAGAATGTGGAAAACAGGATTACAAATATCTAGGCAACTAATAATCCGATCGACTTCATTTATTATGCAAAATTTGTGTAATTCTATTGCCTTTTACGTCCATTCCTTAAAATAAAATAAAAAAAAATCAAAAATTTTTATATACCTTTCATCAGAAGGAACTTTTCGAGAGTCCGAAAAAAATGTTCCGGATAATCGAGGCTTTTAATATTAAATAGGCTTCGTCTCAGCTTTACATACTAAGTACATACAAAATTTCAAGTCTCTATCTCAATTTTTCGGGAGATAGAGCGTTTAAAGACAGACAGACAGACAGACAGATGGACGGACGGCAATTTTTTTTTTCTAAACATACGTTTTTTGGAATCTCCACTATCTGAAACTTGTAAATCCGTCAAAAAAATTTTCGGTTTTCAAAACGATTGCAAGCCTTACCCTATACTACGTATGATGGGTAAGTAATATTATATGCTAACACTTTATTAGAACTGTATGATATATTATTGAAACATTAACTTTAATGGTAATTCTGTTACCTTTTTGAAATTAATTTTACTCATTTGTTGGCAAATAAATTGCCTTTAAATATCCTTGTTTTTTGTTTTGTACATACGAAAATATTATAAAAGTAAATAAAGGATTTTATATGTAACATTACGGCTACAATATCCTCAGTATTTGATTTCTTTTCATATTTGAGACAAGATTATGTATTCGGAAATATGACGTTCAAGCATCTCTCTCTCCTTCGAATCCTGCGTTAATATTGGCGGTGAATAAGAAATGAACTGTAATGTTATCTTTCCTTCAGCTATTCTTTCTTAAAAAGTATATCAGAAGAATCTCATCTGGCAACATCTGGGAAGAAAATGTGTCTTGCAACACACAAGTGTCAAACAACTTGAGATAACCTTTTAAAAATGCAGTATTTTGAATATTTTTACAACATATGGATAGACAAAGTAGAAAACAATGTGAAACTTCCTTTAAAAAATATTGAGGTTTATTATTTTTTTACAATATACACAGGTTGCATCTTGCACAAATAAATGTAAAATAAATTTCCGACTTCACAAATTTGTAAAAGAAAGACATCTAATGTAAGAATATATCAAAATATTTTTTGATAATGTAATTTTATGAAATATCCAATGCAGCCTGCTTTAAGGGATCCCTGACTCAAAAAAAAAATACTTTGTTTTTTAATGCATAAAATGACGTTTAAATCGTGTTTATATCTCAAATAGAAGAAGAAATATTATTTTTTTCGTTTTGGTTTGCTTTACAAATCTAGAATTTAAGCAAATGTTGTCATAAAAATTACTTCTTGTAAAAATGCGTTTTTTTTTTTTTTTTTTTTTTTTTTTTTTTTTTTTTTTTTTTACAATTTCTAAAATGGAAATTTTTATAACTCAAGAACCGTTAAAGCAAAATGCTGCAGACTTGGAACATGTCAATTTTGTTCGTTTTACTTTAATTTTGATTCAGCAAATTTGAAAACATTATTTACTTTTGAAAATATGAGATTTTAAGTAAAAGTTACATATTTTTTTTTTAATTTTGCTTTAAATATTTTAAATTTTCTTTAAAATTAATAATTAAAAAATGCTGAATCAAAATTAAAATTTAGATATTTTTGTTTTTCTAAAGTAAAAAATAATCTACAAATACTGTTTTGTGTATTTCCCACTTAAAATATATATAAGGTGTCCTGGGGTAATAACGCCAGTGTGGGTAATAACGCCATGTGCTAATATTACCCATGATTATGAATGAATCCAGGAAATGGCACATGCGGGTTCTGCGCAGAGGGGATATAAGTCATCAGAATCACAAACGATCACTAAAGTTAATTTGTTCTCTTTGTTGAACTTATTGTTGTAAGAAGCACGTAGAAGTCACTGCCAGGTCTAAAATTTGAGAGTTAATTTCTGTGATCTGAAGGTTATATATTAATTAGGACATATTTTATTTATTACACAAATTTGCAGCGTATTTCATGTACTTTAAAAACGTTGCGCAACATTTTGGATAAATTTGCAAACAGTTTGTAATTTAATATATATTGCGCAATAAGTATACCGCGGTAATAATGCAATATACTGCTGTAATTACTCCGGTTGATTCTTTTTAGTTCTGGAACTACATCAGAAGAGGGTGAAGAGGGTTTATTTTCTATTTTATACTCTAGAGAGCATTACTGCCATTGTTGAAAACCAAAAATGATAAAAAGAAATTTGCATGCCCTAAGTGTTGATAATTTTTCAATATTTGTCAATTTATAGGGCTGTAGACTTTGTATCTGGAAAACTGAACAATTTATGTATCATTAATTCATCTTTTTGTATAATTTAGTTTGCATGGTGTTATTACCCAACTATATGGATAATAACGCCAAATAGCATTAGTTCAGAAATCACGCCATTACATTTTATAAATGTATATCTTCTAAAATATTTTTTCATGTATACATTGTCAATAAGTTGCTGTATCAGATTCCAAATTTGTTTGAAAGAACAAAATAAAAACCAAGCAGTAATAAGTGGTAGAACCTTAACGTGGCGTTATTACCCCAGGATACCTTATATATATATATATATATATATATATATATATATATATATATATATATATATATATATATATGTGTATATATATTAATTTGTAAATTAGAAAAATTATGAGATGTTTTATCATGTGATTATTTTAAAAAATCATATGGTTAATCATATTAACCATCACAAAAAAAAAAAAAATTAATAAATAAAAATTATTTTAAAATATGTCCCGGACTTCTTTAAAGAGTCATATTTTAAAGTTGTAATTTCACCAAATTTAAAAATTTAGATGTGAAATATTATGATATAAGGCTTGTTTACAAAATAATCCAAAGATTTCACTTTATTTATTTTTCAAACTATACCTCAATGTTTTTTTTTTCTTTTTAATTCGAGGAAGTTATGTCCAAGACGGGCTATGGTTATCATCCCTCGTTGGTCAATCTGAGAATATAAGGTATCTTGAAGTAAATCTTGAAGTAAATCCTGGAATAATAACGCCACGTTAAGATTCTACCAATTTTCACGGCTCAGTTTTAGATTGTATTTTTCAAACAAATATATGATTTGATACAGCAACTCATTTACTATCTATATAAAAAAATAATTTAACAGATATGTATTCATAAAATGTAATGGCGTGATTTCTTGACCAATGCTATTTGGCGTTATTACCCACCTATATGGGTAATAACGCCATGCAAACAAAACTATGAAATAAAATGGAATAATTGCATGTAGATTGCCCAATTCTAAAAATACAAACTCTACAAACTTAGAAATTTATAAATTGCATTCTAAGCTATTGAAAATGTTCAGTTTTTTGTGAAAGTATAAGAAAAATAAAGGTGTGGTGTGGGCAAAAGAATGGGTCAAATGGCAAAAGAGGATGAGGCAAAAGAATATCAGACCGTGAGCTTCTTTTTGCTTAAAAAGGACCGCCTAAATAGAATTACTAGAAATATTGCGCAGTTTTAACTGTGTTTATTTGAATCAGTATTTAGGATGTAGCTCGGCCACTGTAGGGAATCAACCGTGGTATTATTGCCAAGGATTAGCGTTATTACTCCGTTATAGTTATTGCGCTGTACATTTTAAATTACAAATTATCTCGGGAAGATATCCAAAATCTTTGACAACATTTTGAAAGTCCATGAAATTTACTACAAATTTATGTAATTAACAAAGTATTTCCGGATAAAAAAATAGTCTTCACATCACAAAACGTATCTCGCAAATTTTAGTTGCTTATAAAAACAATAAGACCTAAAAATGAACAAATTAACTTGAAGCTGTTTTTTGCGATTTATATGACTCAAAACCCTTCTGCGCAGAGCACATAGGTGTCATTTACCAGATTATTTCATAAGTATGCATAATATTAGCACTAGGCGTTATTGCCCCGCCTGGTGTTATTACACCAGGCCACATTATTTTTTAGCACCAATTAATTATTTTCCACTTACCAAGTCTATACCAACAGTTTTTGATATATGTTTTTGGGAAATGTCTGAGATTTAAGATTCATTTACATGCAAATTACCCAACCGGTTTTGACGAATTTTGAAATCCATATTCATTGAATTATAATTTTAAAAAAAGTCTGGGGTTAAAACTGTATATTTTATAGCCATGACAATTTTTGAGAAATTTGTTTTTTAAGTAATTATTTTTAAGCTGTCTAACTGATTGTTTTTTATTTGGTTAGTATCTTAAACAACAGTATTTGAAGGATTAATGAGAATTTTACTGAAAAGAAAATTTTCTGAGAGGTATAAATTTTGGTCACTTCTAATTTATATGCAGTCCTTATAATTTATATACACTTTTGTCAAACGGATAAATTGAATTATATATTACCAATTAAAATAAAATTCAGCTGTATTTAATAAATGAGTAAAAATAATATGAATGCACCAGATGTTCCGTTTAAGATTAATTTTGTAACATTATTTTAAATTTATTTAATTTTTTACATTATGTTGCGTTATAAAGGTATTATTACGGTTGTAAATAATCAGAGAAAAGGTCCTCGTGCAAAAATCAACTCCTTACACAGATGAAAAAAATACAGAAACAAATCATTATACTGTGATGAAGGCAATAAGCAGATTCATCTGATTGGTTAAAAAATGTAACTTAAGCTAATTTCAAACCACGCTTATTATTATACAGGGTGATTTAAAATAATGTGGACAAATTGATATGACAAATCAGGCATACCACGAGGATAAAAAATGACATAGGAACATAGGACCGCAAGCCCCTTGTTGAGTCACAAATACAGAGTGTTTCATACTAAC
>CAXHSM010000799.1:2500-154467 GCA_964019185.1 Maratus speculifer
AAATTTTTCCAAGTTTTTTCATTATAATTTTCAGAGTTCTTAATATAAAATAATATTTTTTTCAGAAAATATGACAAACAACATTGCACACAGTACCCTGTAATCAAAATTAAAAAATAATAAAAATTGTATGAAAAATGAGTAGGTTTACTGCATAATTTTTTACTGCGCACGCGTCAAAGATATCAAAATTTCATTTGCATATTATGTTAGCTAAATGTATAGAGCAACTTTTGTAAAAGTCTCAAAATCATAGCTTGCAAATTCTGAAAGTAATCGTCTATAGAAAAAGGACAAAATTCGTTGTTTCCAAAATGAAGCAAAAAAATGAGGGATTTTATCCAAATGCAGTAGTACATCCCATATTGTGTATTCTATATTGACACTATTCAATGAATATATGGATACAACCCCTCTTGTTTTTGCTTCATTTTGAGAATAACGGATTTTCGACTTATTCAATTGACGATTATTGTCAGAATTTTCAAGTTATGATTTTGTGACTTTCACAAAAGTTGCTCTATACATTTAGCTAACATAATATGCAAATGAAATTTTGATATCTTTGACGCATGCGCAGTAAAAAATTATTTAGTAAACCAACTCATTTTGTATACAATTTTCATTATTTTTTAATTCTGATTACAGGGTACTGTGTGCAATGTTGTTTGTCATATTGTCTGAAAAAAATATTATTTTATATTAAGAACTCTGAAAATTATAAGGAAAAAACTTGAAAAATTTGGGGCCATTTTTATAAACACCTTAATTACTCTGCGAGTATGCATGCTGTTTGCATAAAAATAAACACAGTGTATTACAATAAGACATTCAATCATAATCTAGAGTTTGAGCGCTTTTGCTACATTAGTTTTGACAGGGTTATTCAAAAGATATTCATTCTTTTTTAATTTGTTGACGGTCCCCTATGGAGTTTCGGTAAAAAATCTTCACGGAGATGTATGACGTATACTATTATATTTATACACTAAGAGTTTCGAGATGATTCCTCATGTATTTTTCTAGATATTTAGTAAAATGTCTAAAATCGCAAGTGTCCCATAATCAATGGCAATATAGTGTATATACATATATAAACATATGTATGTATATATATATATATACATACATATTAAACATGTATGTGGGGCATGGTGGGAAAAATGAACTTGCTCAATTTTCCTTCAGGGGGAAATCCATTTTATCCTGAGCGAGAAATCCATTTTTCCAGAGGGAGAAATCCATTTTTTCAGAGGGAGAAATCCCTTTTTCCAGAGGGAGAAATCCATTTTTCCAAAGGGGAAATCCATTTTTCCATTGCCCCCTGATAACATGAAAAATGAACCTGCCGATCACTTCCGTGAAAAATGAGCCTGCCCCTCACTTCCGTGAAAAATGAACCTGCCCCTCACTTCCGTGAAAAATGAACCTGCCCCTCACTTCCGTGAAAAATGAACCTGCCCCTCACTTCCGTGAAAAATGAACCTGCCCCTCACTTCCGTGAAAAATGAACCTGCCCCTCACTTCCGTGAAAAATGAACCTGCCCCTCACTTCCGTGAAAAGCAACCTGCCCCTCACTTCCGTGAAAAACGAACCTGCCCCTCACTTCCGTGAAAAACGAACCTGCCCCTCACTTCCGTGAAAAATGAACCTGCCCCTTACTTCCGTGAAAAATGAACCTGCCCCTCACTTCGTAAAAAATGAACGTGATCCTCATGGTGGGAAAAATTAACCTGCCCCTAATGGTGGGAAAAATGAACTTGCTCAATTTTCCTTAAGGGGGAAATCCATTTTATCCTGAGGGAGAAATCCATTTTATCCAGAGGGAGAAATCCATTTTATCCAGAGGGAGAAATCCATTTTATCCAGAGGGAGAAATCCATTTTTCCAGAGGGAGAAATCCATTTTTCCAAAGGGGAAATCCATTTTTCCAAAGGGGAAATCCATTTTTCCATTGCCCCCTGATAACATGAAAAATGTACCTGCCCCTCACTTCCGTGAAAAATGAACCTGCCCCTCACTTCCGTGAAAAATGAACCTGCCCCTCACTTCCGTGAAAAATGAACCTGCCCCTCACTTCCGTGAAAAATGAACCTGCCCCTCACTTCGTGAAAAATGAACCTGCCCCTCACTTTTGTCAAAAATGAACCTGCCCCTCTCTCCATAAAAAATGAACCTGATCCTCATGGCGGGAAAAATGAATTTGCCCAATTTTCCTTAAGGGGGGAATCCATCTTTTCCAGAGGGAGAAATCCATTTTTCCAGAGGGAACAATCCATTTTTCCAGAGGGAGAAATCCATTTTTCCAGAGGGGGAAATCCATTTTTCCAAAGGGGAAATCCATTTTTCCATTGCCCCCTAATACCATGAAAAATGAACCTGCCCCTCACTTCCGTGAAAAATGAACCAGCCCCTCACTTCCGTGAAAAATGAGCCTGCCCCTCACTTCCGTGAAAAATGAACCTGCCCCTCACTTCTGTGAAAAATGAACCTGCCCCTCACTTTCGCGAAAAATGAACATGCCCCTCACTTCCGCGAAAAATGAACCTGCCCCTCACTTCTGTGAATAATGAACCTGCCCCTCACTTCCGTGAAAAATGAACCTGCCCCTCACCTCCGTGAAAAATGAACCTGCCCCTCACCTCCGTGAAAAATGAACCTGCCCCTCACTTCTGTGGAAAATGAACCTGCCCCTCACTTCCGTGAAAAATGAACCTTCCCCTAACTTTAGTGAAAAATGAACCTGCCCCTCTCTCCGTAAAAAATGAACGTGATCCTCATGGTGGGAAAAATTAACCTGTCCCTAATGGTGGGAAAAATGAACTTGCTCAATTTTCCTTAAGGGGGAAATCCATTTTATCCTGAGGGAGAAATCCATTTTATCCAGAGGGAGAAATCCATTTTTCTAGAGGGAGAAGTCCATTTTTCTAGAGGGAGAAATCCATTTTTCTAGAGGGAGAAATCCATTTTTCCAGAGGGAGAAATCCATTTTTCCAGAGGGAGAAATCCATTTTTCCAGAGGGAGAAATCCATTTTTCCAGAGGGGGAAATCCATTTTTCCAGAGGGGGAAATCCATTTTTCCAAAGGGGAAATCCATTTTTCCATTGCCCCCAAATAACATGAAAAATGAACCTGTCCTTCACTTCCGTGAAAAAGGAAGCTGCCCCTCACTTCCGTGAAAAATGAACCTGCCCCTCACTTCCGTGAAAAACGAACCTTCCCCTCACTTCCGTGAAAAACGAACCTGCCCCTCACTTCCGTGAAAAATGAACCTGCCCCTCCCTTCCGTGAAAAATGAACCTGCACTCACTTCGTAAAAAATGAACGTGATCCTCATGGTGGGAAAAATTAACCTGCCCCTAATGGTGGGAAAAATGAACTTGCTCAATTTTCCTTAAGGGGGAAATCCATTTTTTCCAGAGGGAGAAATCCATTTTATCCAGAGGGAGAAATCCATTTTTCCAGAGGGGGAAATCCATTTTTAAAGAGGGGGAAATCCATTTTTAAAGAGGGGGAAATCCATTTTTCAGGAGGGGGAAATCCATTTTTCCAGAGGGGGAAATCCATTTTTCCAAAGGGGGAAATCCATTCTTCCATTGCTCCCTGATAACGTGAAAAATGAACCTGCCCCTCACTTCGATGAAAAATGAACCTGCCCCTCACTTCCGTGAAAAATGAACCTGCCCCTCACTTCCGTGAAAAATGAACCTGCCCCTCACTTCCGTGAAAAATGAACCTGCCCTTCTCTCCATAAAAAATGAACCTGTTCCTCATGGCGGGAAAAATGAACTTGCCCAATTTTCCTTAAGGGGGGAATCCATTTTTTCCAGAGGGAGTAATCCATTTTATCCAGAGGGACAAATCCATTTTATCCTGAGCGAGAAATCCATTTTTCCAGAGGGGGAAATCCATTTTTCCAGAGGGGGAAATCCATTTTTCCAAAGGGGGAAATCCATTTTTCCAGAGGGGGAAATCCACTTTTCCAAAGGGGGAAATCCATCTTTCCAGAGGGGGAAATCCACTTTTCCAAAAGGGGAAATCCACTTTTCCATTGCCCCCTGATAACATGAAAAATGAACCTGCCCCTCACTTCCGTGAAAAATGAACCTGCCCCTCACTTCCGTGAAAAATGAACCTGCCCCTCACTTCTGTGAAAAATGAACCTGCCCCTCACTTCCGTGAAAAATGAACCTGCCCCTCACTTCCGTGAAAAATGAACCTGCCCCTCACTTCCGTGAAAAATGAACCTGCCTCTCACTTCCGTGAAAAATGAACCTGCCCATCACTTCTGTGAAAAATGAACTTGCCCCTCACTTCCGTGAAAAATGAACCTTCCCCTAGCTTTAGTGAAAAGTGAACCTGCCCCTCTCTCCGTAAAAAATGAACGTGATCCTCATGGTGGGAAAAATTAACCTGCCCCTAATGGTGGGAAAAATGAACTTGCTCAATTTTCCTTAAGGGGGAAATCCATTTTATACAGAGGGAGAAATCCATTTTATCCAGAGGGGGAAATCCATTTTTCCAGAGGGGGAAATCCATTTTTCCAGAGGGGGAAATCCATTTTTCCAGAGGGGGAAATCCATTTTTCCAGAGGGGGAAATCCACTTTTCCAAAGGGGGAAATCCATCTTTCCAGAGGGGGAAATCCACTTTTCCAAAGGGGGAAATCCACTTTTCCAAAGGGGGAAATCCATTTTTCCATTGCCCCCTGATAACATGAAAAATGAACCTGCCCCTCACTTTTGTGAAAAATGAACCTGCCCCTCACTTCCGTGAAAAATGAACCTGCCCCTCACTTCCGTGAAAAATGAACCTGCCCCTCACTTCCGTGAAAAATGAACCTGCCCCTCACTTCCGTGAAAAATGAACCTGCCCCTCACTTCCGTGAAAAATGAACCTGCCCCTCACTTCCGTGAAAAATGAACCTGCCTCTCACTTCCGTGAAAAATGAACCTGCCCATCACTTCTGTGAAAAATGAACCTGCCCCTCACTTCCGTGAAAAATGAACCTTCCACTCACTTCCGTTAAAAATGAACCTGCCCCTTCATTTCTGTAAAAAATGAACCTGCCCCTCACTTCCATAAAAAATGAACCTGCCCCTCACTTCCATGAAAAAAGAACCTGCCCCCTCATACAGTGAAAAATGAACCTACCCTCACTTCCGTGAAAAATTACCTGCCCCTCTCTCCGTAAAAAATGAACCTGATCCTCATGGTGGGAAAAATTAACTTGCCCAATTTTCATTAAGGGAGAAGTCCATTTTTCCAGAGGGGGAAATCCATTTTTAAAGAGGGGGAAATCCATTTTTCCAGAGGGGGAAATCCATTTTTCCAGAGGGGGAAATCCATTTTTCAAAAGGGGGAAATCCATTTTCCAAAGGGGGAAATGCATTTTTCCATTGCCCCCTGATAACGTGAAAAATGAACCTGCCCCTCACTTCCGTGAAAAATTAACCTGCCCCTCACTTCCGTGAAAAATGAACCTGCCCCTCACTTCCGTGAAAAATGAACCTGCCCCTCACTTCCGTGAAAAATGAACCTGCCCCTCACTTCCGTGAAAAACGAACCTGCCCCTCACTTCCGTGAAAAATTAACCTGCCCCTCACTTCCGTTAAAAATGAACCTGCCCCTCACTTCCGTGAAAAATGAACCTGCGCTCACTTCGTAAAAAATGAACGTGATCCTCATGGTGGGAAAAATTAACCTGCCCCTAATGGTGGGAAAAATGAACTTGCTCAATTTTCCTTAAGGGGGAAATCCATTTTATCCTGAGCGAGAAATCCATTTTTCCAGAGGGAGAAATCCATTTTTCCAGAGGGAGAAATCCATTCTTCCAGAGGGAGAAATCCATTCTTCCAGAGGGAGAAATCCATTCTTCCAGAGGGAGAAATCCATTTTTCCAGAGGGAGAAATCCATTTTTCCAGAGGGGGAAATCCACTTTTCCAAAGGGGGAAATCCATTTTTCCATTGCCCCCTGATAACATGAAAAATGAACCTTCCCCTCACTTCTGTGAAAAATGAACCTGCCCCTCACTTCCGTTAAAAATGAACCTGCCCCTCACTTCCGTGAAAAATTAACCTGCCCCTCACTTCCGTGAAAAATTAACCTGCCCCTCACTTCCGTGAAAAATGAACCTGCCCCTCACTTCCGTGAAAAATTAACCTGCCCCTCACTTCCGTGAAAAATGAACCTGCCCCTCACTTCCGTGAAAAATGAACCTGCCCTCACTTCCGTGAAAAATGAACCTGCCCCTCACTTCCGTGAAAAATGAACCTGCCCCTCACTTCCGTGAAAAATGAACCTGCCCCTCACTTCCGTGAAAAATGAACCTGCCCCTCACTTCCGTGAAAAATGAACCTGCCCCTCACTTCCGAGAAAAATGAACCTGCCCCTCACTTCTGTGAAAAATGAACCTGCCCCTCACTTCCGTGGAAAATGAACTTGCCCCTCACCTCCATGAAAAATGAACCTGCCCCTCACTTCCGTGAAAAATGAACCTGCCCCTCACTTTCGTGAAAAATGAACCTGCCCCTCACTTCCGCGAAAAATGAACCTGCCCCTCACATCTGTGAAAAATGAACCTGCCCCTCACTTCCGTGAAAAATGAACCTGCCTCTCACTTCCGTGAAAAATGAACCTTCCTCTCACTTCTGTGGAAAAGAAACCTGCCCCTCACTTCAGTGAAAAATGAACCTGCAACTCTCTCCATAAAAAATGAACCTGATCCTCATGGCGGGAAAATGAACCTGCGCTTTAATGGTGAGAAAAATAAACTTGCTTAATTTTCCTTAAGGCGGCAATCCATTTTATCCTGAGGGAGAAATCCATTTTATCCAGAGGGAGAAATCCATTTTATCCAGAAGGAGAAATCCATTTTATCCAGAAGGAGAAATCCATTTTTCCAGAGGGAGAAATCCATTTTTCCAGAGGGGGAAATCCATTTTTCCAGAGGGGGAAATCCATTTTTAATGAGGAGGAAATCCATTTTTCCAGAGGGGGAAATCCATTTTTCCAGAGGGGGAAATCCATTTTTCCAAACGGGGAAATCCATTTTTCCATTGCTCCCTGATAACGTGAAAAATGATCCTGCCCCTCACTTCCGTGAAAAATGAACCTGCCCCTCACTTCCATGAAAAATGAACCTGCCCCTCACTTCCGTGAAAAATGAGCCTGCCTCTCACTTCCGTGAAAAATGAACCTGCCCTTCTCTCCATAAAAAATGAACCTGTTCCTCATGGCGGGAAAAATGAACTTGCCCAATTTTCATTAAGGGAGAAGTCCATTTTTCCAGAGGGGGAAATCCATTTTTAATGAGGAGGAAATCCATTTTTCCAGAGGGGGAAATCCATTTTTCCAGAGGGGGACATCCATTTTTCCAGAGGGGGACATCCATTTTTCCAGAGGGGGAAATCCATTTTTCCAGAGGGGGAAATCCATTTTTCCAAAGGGGGAAATCCATTTTTCCATTGCTCCCTGATAACGTGAAAAATGAACCTGCCCCTCACTTCCGTGAAAAATGAACCTGCCCCTCACTTCCATGAAAAATGAACCTGCCCCTCACTTCCGTGAAAAATGAACCTGCCTCTCACTTCCGTGAAAAATGAACCTGCCCTTCTCTCCATAAAAAATGAACCTGTTCCTCATGGCGGGAAAAATGAACTTGCCCAATTTTCATTAAGGGAGAAGTCCATTTTTCCAGAGGGGGAAATCCATTTTTTAATGAGGAGGAAATCCATTTTTCCAGAGGGGGAAATCCATTTTTCCAGAGGGGGAAATCCATTTTTCCAGAGGGGGAAATCCATTTTTCCAGAGGGGGACATCCATTTTTCCAGAGGGGGAAATCCATTTTTCCAGAGGGACAAATCCATTTTATCCTGAGCGAGAAATCCATTTTTCCACAGGGAGAAATCCATTTTTCCAAAGGGGGAAATCCATTTTTCTAGAGGGGGAAATCCACTTTTCCAAAGGGGGAAATCCACTTTTCCAAAGGGGGAAATCCATTTTTCCATTGCCCCCTGATAACATGAAAAATGAACCTGCCCCTCACTTCTGTGAAAAATGAACCTGCCCCTCACTTCCGTGAAAAATGAACCTGCCCCTCACTTCCGTGAAAAATTAACCTGCCCCTCACTTCCGTGAAAAATTAACCTGCCCCTCACTTCCGTGAAAAATTAACCTGCCCCTCACTTTCGTGAAAAATGAACCTGCCCCTCACTTCCGTGAAAAGTGAACCTGCCCCTCACTTCCGTTAAAAATGAACCTGCCCCTCACTTCCTTGAAAAATGAACCTGCCCCTCACTTCCGTGAAAAATGAACCTGCCTCTCACTTCCGTGAAAAATGAACCTTCCCCTCACTTCTGTGGAAAATGAACCTGCCTTTCACTTCCGTGAAAAATGAACCTTCCCCTAGCTTTAGTGAAAAGTGAACCTGCCCCTCTCTCCGTAAAAAATGAACGTGATCCTCATGGTGGGAAAAATGAACTTGCTCAATTTTCCTTAAGGGGGGAATCCATTTTATACAGAGGGAGAAATCCATTTTATCCAGAGGAAGAAATCCATTTTTCCAGAGGGGGAAATCCATTTTTCCAGAGGGAGAAATCCATTTTTCCAGAGGGGGAAATCCATTTTTCCATTGCCCCCTGATAACATGTAAAATGAACCTGCCCCTCACTTCCGTCAAAATTAACCTGCCCCTCACTTCCGTGAAAAATGAACCTGCCCCTCACTTCCGTGGAAAATGAACTTGCCCCTCACTTCCGTGAAAAATGAACCTTCCACTAGCTTTAGTGAAAAATGAACCTGCCCCTCACTTCTGTGAAAAATGAACCTGCCCCTAACTTCCGTGAAAAATGAACCTGCCCCTGACTTCCCTGAAAAATGAACCTGCCCCTCACTTCCATGAAAAATGAACCTGCGCCTCACTGCCGTGAAAAATGAACCTGCCCCTCACATCAGTGAAAAATGAACCTGCCCCTCACATCCGTGAAAAATGAACCTGCCCCTCACATCCGTGAAAAATGAGCCTGACCCCTCACTTCCGTGAAAAATAAACCTGCCCCTCACTTTCGTGAAAAATGAACCTGCCCCTCACTGCAGTGAAAAATGAACCTGCCCCTCTCTCCATAAAAAATGAACCTGTTCCTCATGGCGGGAAAAATGAACTTGCCCAATTTTCATTAAGGGAGAAGTCCATTTTTCCAGAGGGGGAAATCCATTTTTAATGAGGAGGAAATCCATTTTTCCAGAGGGGGAAATCCATTTTTCCAGAGGGGGAAATCCATTTTTCCAAACGGGGAAATCCATTTTTCCATTGCTCCCTGATAACGTGAAAAATGAACCTGCCCCTCACTTCCGTGAAAAATGAACCTGCCCCTCACTTCCATGAAAAATGAACCTGCCCCTCACTTCCGTGAAAAATGAGCCTGCCTCTCACTTCCGTGAAAAATGAACCTGCCCTTCTCTCCATAAAAAATGAACCTGTTCCTCATGGCGGGAAAAATGAACTTGCCCAATTTTCATTAAGGGAGAAGTCCATTTTTCCAGAGGGGGAAATCCATTTTTAATGAGGAGGAAATCCATTTTTCCAGAGGGGGACATCCATTTTTCCAGATGGGGATATCCATTTTTCCAGAGGGACAAATCCATTTTATCCTGAGCGAGAAATCCATTTTTCCACAGGGAGAAATCCATTTTTCCAAAGGGGGAAATCCATTTTTCCAGAGGGGGAAATCCACTTTTCCAAAGGGGGAAATCCACTTTTCCAAAGGGGGAAATCCATTTTTCCATTGCCCCCTGATAACATGAAAAATGAACCTGCCCCTCACTTCTGTGAAAAATGAACCTGCCCCTCACTTCCGTGAAAAATTAACCTGCCCCTCACTTCCGTGAAAAATTAACCTGCCCCTCACTTCCGTGAAAAATTAACCTGCCCCTCACTTCCGTGAAAAATTAACCTGCCCCTCACTTTCGTGAAAAATGAACCTGCCCCTCACTTCCGTGAAAAGTGAACCTGCCCCTCACTTCCGTTAAAAATGAACCTGCCCCTCACTTCCTTGAAAAATGAACCTGCCCCTCACTTCCGTGAAAAATGAACCTGCCTCTCACTTCCGTGAAAAATGAACCTTCCCCTCACTTCTGTGGAAAATGAACCTGCCTTTCACTTCCGTGAAAAATGAACCTTCCCCTACCTTTAGTGAAAAGTGAACCTGCCCCTCTCTCCGTAAAAAATGAACGTGATCCTCATGGTGGGAAAAATGAACTTGCTCAATTTTCCTTAAGGGGGAAATCCATTTTATACAGAGGGAGAAATCCATTTTATCCAGAGGAAGAAATCCATTTTTCCAGAGGGGGAAATCCATTTTTCCAGAGGGAGAAATCCATTTTTCCAGAGGGGGAAATCCATTTTTCCATTGCCCCCTGATAACATGTAAAATGAACCTGCCCCTCACTTCCGTCAAAATTAACCTGCCGATCACTTCCGTGAAAAATGAGCCTGCCCCTCACTTCCGTGAAAAATGAACCTGCCCCTAACTTCCGTGAAAAATGAACCTGCCCCTGAATTCCCTGAAAAATGAACCTGCCCCTCACATCCGTGAAAAATGAGCCTGACCCCTCACTTCCGTGAAAAATAAACCTGCCCCTCACTTTCGTGAAAAATGAACCTGCCCCTCACTTTCGTCAAAAATGAACCTGCCCCTCACTTTCGTCAAAAATGAACCTGCCCCTCACTTCAGTGAAAAATGAACCTGCCCCTCTCTCCATAAAAAATGAACCTGTTCCTCATGGCGGGAAAAATGAACTTGCCCAATTTTCCTTAAAGGGGGAATCCATTTTTTCCTTAAGTGGGGAATCCATTTTTTTAAGAGAGAGAAATCCATTTTTCCAGAGGGAGAAATCCATTTTTCCAGAGGGAGAAATCCATTTTTCCAGAGGGAGAAATCCATTTTTCCAGAGGGGGAAATCCATGTTTCCAGAGGGGGAAATCCATTTTTCCATTGCCCCCTGATAACATGAAAAATGAACCTGCCCCTCACTTCCGTGGAAAATGAACATGCCCCTCACTTCCGTGAAAAATGAACATGCCCCTCACTTCCGTGAAAAATGAACCTGCCCCTCACTTCCATGAAAAATGAACCTTCCCCTAGCTTTAGTGAAAAATGAACCTGCCCCTCTCTCCGTAAAAAATGAACGTGATCCTCATGGTGGGAAAAATTAACCTGCCCCTAATGGTGGGAAAAATGAACTTGCTCAATTTTCCTTAAGGGGGAAGTCCATTTTCTCCTGAGGGAGAAATCCATTTTTCCAGAGGGAGAAATCCATTTTTCCAGAGGGAGAAATCGATTTTTCCAGAGGGAGAAATCCATTTTTCAGAGGGGGAAATCCATTTTTCCAGAGGGGGAAATCCATTTTTCCATTGCCCCCTGATAACATGTAAAATGAACCTGCCCCTCACTTCCGTCAAAATTAACCTGCCCCTCACTTCCGTGAAAAATGAACCTGCCCCTCACTTCTGTGAAAAATGAACCTGCCCCTCACTTCCGTGGAAAATGAACTTGCCCCTCACTTCCGTGAAAAATGAACCTTCCACTAGCTTTAGTGAAAAATGAACCTGCCCCTCTCTCCGTAAAAAATGAACGTGATCCTCATGGTGGGAAAAATTAACCTGCCCCTAATGGTGGGAAAAATGAACTTGCTCAATTTTCCTTAAGGGGGAAATCCATTTTATCCTGAGGGAGAAATCCATTTTTCCAGAGGGGGAAATCCATTTTTCCAGAGGGGGAAATCCATTTTTCCAGAGGGGGAAATCCATTTTTCCAGAGGGGGAAATCCATTTTTCCAGAGGGGGAAATCCATTTTTCCAGAGGGGGAAATCCATTTTTCCAGAGGGGGAAATCCATTTTTCCAGAGGGGGAAATCCATTTTTCCAGAGGGGGAAATCCATTTTTCCAGAGGGGAAAAACCATTTTTCCAGAGGGGGAAATCCATTTTTCCCAAGGGGGAAATCCATTTTTCCATTGCCCCCTTATAACATGAAAAATGAACCTGCCCCTCACTTCCGTGAAAAAAGAACCTGCCCCTCACTTCCCTGAAAAATGAACCTGCCCCCCACTTCCGTGAAAAATGAACCTGCCCCTCACTTCCGTGAAAAATGAACCTGCCCCTCACTTCCGTGAAAAATGAACCTTCCAATAGCTTTAGTAAAAAATGAACCTGCGCCTCTCTCCGTAAAAAATGAACGTGAACCTCATGGTGGGAAAAATTAACCTGCCCCTAATGGTGGGAAAAATGAACTTGCTCAATTTTCCTTAAGGGGGAAGTCCATTTTATCCTCAGGGAGAAATCCATTTTTCCAGAGGGGGAAATCCATTTTTCCAGAGGGGGAAATCCATTTTTCCAGAGGGAGAAATCCATTTTTTCAGAGGGGGAAATCCATTTTTCCAGAGGGGGAAATCCATTTTTCCAGAGGGGGAAATCCATTTTTCCATTGCCCCCTGATAACATAAAAAATGAACCTGCCCCTCACTTCCGTGAAAAATGATCCAGCCCCTCACTTCCGTTAAAAATGAACCTGCCCCTCACTTCCGTGAAAAATGAACCTGCCCCTCACTTCCGTGAAAAATGAACCTGCCCCTCACTTCTGTCAAAAATGAACCTGCCCCTCACTTCAGTGAAAAATGAACCTGCCCTTCTCTCCATTAAAAATTAACCTGTTCCTCATGGCGGGAAAAATGAACTTGCCCAATTTTCCTTAAGGGGGGGAATCCATTTTTTCCAGAGGGAGAAATCCATTTTATCCAGAGGGACAAATCCATTTTATCCAGACGGAGAAATCCATTTTTCCAGAGGGAGAAATCCATTTTTCCAGAGGGAGAAATCCATTTTTCCAGAGGGAGAAATCCATTTTTCAAGAGGGTGAAATCCATTTTTCAAGAGGGTGAAATCCATTTTTCCATTGCCCCCTTATGACATGAAAAATGAACCTGCCCCTCACTTCCGTGGAAAATGAACATGCCCCTCACTTCCGTGAAAAATGAACATGCCCCTCACTTTCGTGAAAAATGAACATGCCCCTCACTTCCGTGAAAAATGAACCTGCCCCTCACTTCCTTAAAAAATGAACCTGCCCCTCACTTCCGTGAAACATGAACCTGCCCCTCACTTCCGTGAAACATGAACCTGCCCCTCACTTCCGTGAAAAATGAACCTGCCCCTCACTTCCGTGAAAAATGAACCTGCCCCTCACTTCCGTGCAACATGAACCTGCCCCTCACTTCCGTGAAAAATGAACCTGCCTCTCACTTCCGTGAAAAATGAACCTTCCCCTCACTTCTGTGGAAAATGAACCTGCCTTTCACTTCCGTGAAAAATGAACCTTCCCCTAGCTTTAGTGAAAAGTGAACCTGCCCCTCTCTCCGTAAAAAATGAACGTGATCCTCATGGTGGGAAAAATGAACTTGCTCAATTTTCCTTAAGGGGGAAATCCATTTTATACAGAGGGAGAAATCCATTTTATCCAGAGGAAGAAATCCATTTTTCCAGAGGGGGAAATCCACTTTTCCAAAGGGGGAAATCAACTTTTCCAAAGGGGGAAATCAACTTTTCCAAAGGGGGAAATCCACTTTTCCAAAGGGGGAAATCCACTTTTCCAAAGGGGGAAATCCACTTTTCCAAAGGGGGAAATCCATTTTTCCATTGCCCCCTGATAACATGAAAAATGAACCTGCCCCTAACTTTTGTGAAAAATGAACCTGCCCCTCACTTCCGTGAAAAATGAACCTGCCCCTCACTTCCGTGAAAAATGAACCTGCCCCTCACTTCTGTGAAAAATGAACCTGCCCCTCACTTCCGTGAAAAATGAACCTTCCCCTCACTTCCGTGAAAAATGAACCTTCCCCTCACTTCTGTGAAAAATGAACCTGCCCCTCACTTCCGTGAAAAATGAACCTGCCCCTCACTTCCGTGAAAAATGAACCTGCCCCTCACTTCCTTGAAAAATGAACCTGCCCCTCACTTCCTTGAAAAATGAACCTGCCCCTCACTTCCGTGAAAAATGAACCTGCCCCTCACTTCCGTGAAAAATGAACCTGCCCCTCACTTCCGTGAAAAATGAACCTGCCCCTCACTTCCGTTAAAAATGAACCTGCCCCTCACTTCCGTGAAAAATGAACCTGCACTCACTTCGTAAAAAATGAACGTGATCCTCATGGTGGGAAAAATTAACCTGCCCCTAATGGTGGGAAAAATGAACTTGCTCAATTTTCCTTAAGGGGGAAATCCATTTTATCCTGAGCGAGAAATCCATTTTTCCAGAGGGAGAAATCCATTTTTCCAGAGGGAGAAATCCATTTTTCCAGAGGGAGAAATCCATTTTTCCAGAGGGAGAAATCCATTTTATCCAGAGGGAAAAATCCATTTTATCCAGAGGGAGAAATCCATTTTTCCAGAGGGGGAAATCCATTTTTCCAGAGGGGGAAATCCATCTTTCCAGAGGGGGAAATCCACTTTTCCAAAGGGGGAAATCCATTTTTCCATTGCCCCCTGATAACATGAAAAATGAACCTGCCCCTCACTTCTGTGAAAAATGAACCTGCCCCTCACTTCCGTTAAAAATGAACCTGCCCCTCACTTCCGTTAAAAATGAACCTGCCCCTCACTTCCGTGAAAAATGAACCTGCCCCTCACTTCCGTGAAAAATTAACCTGCCCCTCACTTCCGTGAAAAATGAACCTGCCCCTCACTTCCGTGAAAAATGAACCTGCCCCTCACTTCCGTGAAAAATGAACCTGCCCCTCACTTCCGTGAAAAATGAACCTGCCCCTCACTTCCGTGAAAAATGAACCTGCCCTCACTTCCGTGAAAAATGAACCTGCCCCTCACTTCCGTGAAAAATGAACCTGCCCCTCACTTCCGTGAAAAATGAACCTGCCCCTCACTTCCGAGAAAAATGAACCTGCCCCTCACTTCCGTGAAAAATGAACCTGCCCCTCACTTCCGTGGAAAATGAACCTTCCCCTCACTTCAGTGAAAAATGAACCTTCCCCTCACTTCAGTGAAAAATGAACCTTCCCCTCACTTCAGTGAAAAATGAACCTGCCCCTCACTTCAGTGAAAAATGAACCTGCCCCTCACTTCAGTGAAAAATGAACCTTCCCCTCACTTCCGTGAAAAATGAACCTGCCCCTCACTTCCATGAAAAAAGAACCTGCCCCTCACTTCCGTGAAAAATGAACCTGCCCCTCACTTCCGTGAAAAATGAACCTACCCCTCACTTCCGTGAAAAATGAACCTGCCTCTCACTTCCGTGAAAAATGAACCTGCCCCTCACATCTGTGAAAAATGAACCTGCCCCTCACTTCCGTGAAAAATGAACCTGCCTCTCACTTCCGTGAAAAATGAACCTTCCTCTCACTTCTGTGGAAAAGAAACCTGCCCCTCACTTCAGTGAAAAATGAACCTGCCCCTCTCTCCATAAAAAATGAACCTGATCCTCATGGCGGGAAAATTAACCTGCGCTTAATGGTGAGAAAAATAAATTTGCTTAATTTTCCTTAAGGGGGAAATCCATTTTATCCTGAGGGAGAAATCCATTTTATCCAGAGGGAGAAATCCATTTTATCCAGAAGGAGAAATCCATTTTTCCAGAGGGAGAAATCCATTTTTCCAGAGGGGGAAATCCATTTTTCCAGAGGGGGAAATCCATTTTTCAAAAGGGGGAAATCCATTTTCCAAAGGGGGAAATGCATTTTTCCATTGCTCCCCGATAACGTGAAAAATGAACCTGCCCCTCACTTCCGTGAAAAATGAACCTGCCCCTCACTTCCATGAAAAATGAACCTGCCCCTCACTTCCGTGAAAAATGAACCTGCCCCTCACTTCCGTGAAAAATGAACCTGCCCTTCTCTCCATAAAAAATGAACCTGTTCCTCATGGCGGGAAAATTAACCTGCGCTTAATGGTGAGAAAAATAAATTTGCTTAATTTTCCTTAAGGGGGAAATCCATTTTATCCTGAGGGAGAAATCCATTTTATCCAGAGGGAGTAATCCATTTTATCCAGAGGGACAAATCCATTTTATCCTGAGCGAGAAATCCATTTTTCCAGAGGGAGAAATCCATTTTTCCATAGGGGGAAATCCATTTTTCCAAAGGGGGAAATCCATTTTTCCAGAGGGGGAAATCCATTTTCCAAAGGGGGAAATCCATTTTTCCATTGCCCCCTGATAACATGAAAAATGAACCTGCCCCTCACTTCTGTGAAAAATGAACCTGCCCCTCACTTCCGTGAAAAATGAACCTGCCCCTCACTTCCGTGAAAAATGAACCTGCCCCTCACTTCCGTGAAAAATGAACCTGCCCCTCACTTCCGTGAAAAATTAACCTGCCCCTCACTTCCGTGAAAAATTAACCTGCCCCTCACTTCCGTGAAAAATTAACCTGCCCCTCACTTCCGTGAAAAATTAACCTGCCCCTCACTTCCGTGAAAAATTAACCTGCCCCTCACTTCCGTGAAAAATGAACCTGCCCCTCACTTCCTTGAAAAATGAACCTGCCCCTCACTTCCGTGAAAAATGAACCTGCCCCTCACTTCCGTGAAAAATGAACCTGCCCCTCACTTCCGTGAAAAATGAACCTGCCCCTCACTTCCGTGAAAAATGAACCTGCCCCTCACTTCCGTGAAAAATGAACCTGCCCCTCACTTCCGTGAAAAATGAACTTGCCCCTCACTTCAGTGAAAAATGAACCTTCCCCTCACTTCAGTGAAAAATGAACCTTCCCCTCACTTCAGTGAAAAATGAACCTGCCCCTCACTTCAGTGAAAAATGAACCTGCCCCTCACTTCAGTGAAAAATGAACCTGCCCCTCACTTCAGTGAAAAATGAACCTTCCCCTCACTTCCGTGAAAAATGAACCTGCCCCTCACTTCCGTGAAAAATGAACCTGCCCCTCACTTCCGTGAAAAATGAACCTGCCCCTCACTTCCGTGAAAAATGAACCTGCCTCTCACTTCCGTGAAAAATGAACCTGCCCCTCACATCTGTGAAAAATGAACCTGCCCCTCACTTCCGTGAAAAATGAACCTGCCTCTCACTTCCGTGAAAAATGAACCTTCCTCTCACTTCTGTGGAAAAGAAACCTGCCCCTCACTTCAGTGAAAAATGAACCTGCCCCTCTCTCCATAAAAAATGAACCTGATCCTCATGGCGGGAAAATTAACCTGCGCTTAATAGTGAGAAAAATAAACTTGCTTAATTTTCCTTAAGGGGGAAATCCATTTTATCCGGAGGGAGAAATCCATTTTATCCAGAGGGAGAAATCCATTTTATCCAGAAGGAGAAATCCATTTTATCCAGAAGGAGAAATCCATTTTTCCAGAGGGAGAAATCCATTTTTCCAGAGGGGGAAATCCATTTTCCAAAGGGGGAAATGCATTTTTCCATTGCTCCCCGATAACGTGAAAAATGAACCTGCCCCTCACTTCCGTGAAAAATGAACCTGCCCCTCACTTCCATGAAAAATGAACCTGCCCCTCACTTCCGTGAAAAATGAACCTGCCCCTCACTTCCGTGAAAAATGAACCTGCCCTTCTCTCCATAAAAAATGAACCTGTTCCTCATGGCGGGAAAAATGAACTTGCCCAATTTTCCTTAAGGGGGAATCCATTTTTTCCAGAGGGAGAAATCCATTTTTCCAGAGGGAGTAATCCATTTTATCCAGAGGGACAAATCCATTTTATCCTGAGCGAGAAATCCATTTTTCCAGAGGGAGAAATCCATTTTTCCATAGGGGGAAATCCATTTTTCCAAAGGGGGAAATCCATTTTTCCAGAGGGGGAAATCCATTTTTCCATTGCCCCCTGATAACATGAAAAATGAACCTGCCCCTCACTTCTGTGAAAAATGAACCTGCCCCTCACTTCCGTGAAAAATGAACCTGCCCCTCACTTCCGTGAAAAATGAACCTGCCCCTCACTTCCGTGAAAAATGAACCTGCCCTCACTTCCGTGAAAAATTAACCTGCCCCTCACTTCCGTGAAAAATTAACCTGCCCCTCACTTCCGTGAAAAATTAACCTGCCCCTCACTTCCGTGAAAAATTAACCTGCCCCTCACTTCCGTGAAAAATTAACCTGCCCCTCACTTCCGTGAAAAATGAACCTGCCCCTCACTTCCTTGAAAAATGAACCTGCCCCTCACTTCCGTAAAAAATGAACCTGCCCCTCACTTCCGTGAAAAATGAACCTGCCCCTCACTTCCGAGAAAAATGAACCTGCCCCTCACTTCTGTGAAAAATGAACCTGCCCCTCACTTCCGTGGAAAATGAACTTGACCCTCACTTCCGTGAAAAATGAACCTTCCCCTCACTTCAGTGAAAAATGGACCTTCCCCTCACTTCAGTGAAAAATGAACCTGCCCCTCACTTCGGTGAAAAATGAACCTGCCCCTCACTTCGGTGAAAAATGAACCTGCCCCTCACTTCAGTGAAAAATGAACCTTCCCCTCACTTCCGTGAAAAATGAACCTGCCCCTCACTTCCATGAAAAATGAACCTGCCCCTCACTTCCGTGAAAAATGAACCTGCCCCTCACTTCCGTGAAAAATGAACCTGCCTCTCACTTCCGTGAAAAATGAACCTGCCCCTCACATCTGTGAAAAATGAACCTGCCCCTCACTTCCGTGAAAAATGAACCTGCCTCTCACTTCCGTGAAAAATGAACCTTCCTCTCACTTCTGTGAAAAAGAAACCTGCCCCTCACTTCAGTGAAAAATGAACCTGCCCCTCTCTACATAAAAAATGAACCTGATCCTCATGGCGGGAAAATTAACCTGCGCTTAATGGTGAGAAAAATAAATTTGCTTAATTTTCCTTAAGGGGGAAATCCATTTTATCCTGAGGGAGAAATCCATTTTATCCAGAGGGAGAAATCCATTTTATCCAGAAGGAGAAATCCATTTTTCCAGAGGGAGAAATCCATTTTTCCAGAGGGGGAAATCCATTTTTCAAAAGGGGGAAATCCATTTTCCAAAGGGGGAAATGCATTTTTCCATTGCTCCCCGATAACGTGAAAAATGAACCTGCCCCTCACTTCCGTGAAAAATGAACCTGCCCCTCACTTCCATGAAAAATGAACCTGCCCCTCACTTCCGTGAAAAATGAACCTGCCCCTCACTTCCGTGAAAAATGAACCTGCCCTTCTCTCCATAAAAAATGAACCTGTTCCTCATGGCGGGAAAAATGAACTTGCCCAATTTTCCTTAAGGGGGGAATCCATTTTTTCCAGAGGGAGAAATCCATTTTTCCAGAGGGAGTAATCCATTTTATCCAGAGGGACAAATCCATTTTATCCTGAGCGAGAAATCCAATTTTCCAGAGGGAGAAATCCATTTTTCCATAGGGGGAAATCCATTTTTCCAAAGGGGGAAATCCATTTTTCCAGAGGGGGAAATCCATTTTCCAAAGGGGGAAATCCATTTTTCCATTGCCCCCTGATAACATGAAAAATGAACCTGCCCCTCACTTCTGTGAAAAATGAACCTGCCCCTCACTTCCGTGAAAAATGAACCTGCCCCTCACTTCCGTGAAAAATTAACCTGCCCCTCACTTCCGTGAAAAATTAACCTGCCCCTCACTTCCGTGAAAAATTAACCTGCCCCTCACTTCCGTGAAAAATTAACCTGCCCCTCACTTCCGTGAAAAATTAACCTGCCCCTCACTTAAGTGAAAAATTAACCTGCCCCTCACTTCCGTGAAAAATTAACCTGCCCCTCACTTCCGTGAAAAATGAACCTGCCCCTCACTTCCTTGAAAAATGAACCTGCCCCTCACTTCCGTGAAAAATGAACCTGCCCCTCACTTCCGTGAAAAATGAACCTGCCCCTCACTTCCGTGAAAAAAGAACCTTCCCCTCACTTCCGTGAAAAATGAACCTGCCCCTCACTTCCGTGAAAAATTAACCTGCCCCTCACTTCCGTGAAAAATGAACCTGCCCCTCACTTCAGTGAAAAATGAACCTTCCCCTCACTTCCGTGAAAAATGAACCTGCCCCTCACTTCCATGAAAAATGAACCTGCCCCTCACTTCCGTGAAAAATGAACCTGCCCCTCACTTCCGTGAAAAATGAACCTGCCTCTCACTTCCGTGAAAAATGAACCTGCCCCTCACATCTGTGAAAAATGAACCTGCCCCTCACTTCCGTGAAAAATGAACCTGCCTCTCACTTCCGTGAAAAATGAACCTTCCTCTCACTTCTGTGGAAAAGAAACCTGCCCCTCACTTCAGTGAAAAATGAACCTGCCCCTCTCTCCATAAAAAATGAACCTGATCCTCATGGCGGGAAAATTAACCTGCGCTTAATGGTTAGAAAAATAAACTTGCTTAATTTTCCTTAAGGGGGAAATCCATTTTATCCGGAGGGAGAAATCCATTTTATCCAGAAGGAGAAATCCATTTTTCCAGAGGGAGAAATCCATTTTTCCAGAGGGGGAAATCCATTTTTAATGAGGAGGAAATCCATTTTTCCAGAGGGGGAAATCCATTTTTCCAGAGGGGGAAATCCATTTTTCCAGAGGGGGACATCCATTTTTCCAGAGGGGGAAATCCATTTTTCCAGAGGGGGAAATCCATTTTTCCAGAGGGGGAAATCCATTTTTCCAAAGGGGGAAATCCATTTTTCCATTGCTTCCTGATAACGTGAAAAATGAACCTGCCCCTCACTTCCGTGAAAAATGAACCTGCCCTTCTCTCCATAAAAAATGAACCTGTTCCTCATGGCGGGAAAAATGAACTTGCCCAATTTTCATTAAGGGAGAAGTCCATTTTTCCAGAGGGGGAAATCCATTTTTCCAGAGGGGGAAATCCATTTTTCCAGAGGGGGAAATCCATTTTTCCAGAGGGGGACATCCATTTTTCCAGAGGCGGAAATCCATTTTTCCAGAGGGACAAATCCATTTTATCCTGAGCGAGAAATCCATTTTTCCACAGGGAGAAATCCATTTTTCCATAGGGGGAAATCCATTTCATCGAGAGGGAGAAATCCATTTTATCCAGAGGGAGAAATCCATTTTTCCAGAGGGGGAAATCCACTTTTCCAAAGGGGGAAATCCATTTTTCCATTGCCCCCTGATAACATGAAAAATGAACCTGCCCCTCACTTCTGTGAAAAATGAACCTGCCCCTCACTTCCGTGAAAAATTAACCTGCCCCTCACTTCCGTGAAAAATTAACCTGCCCCTCACTTCCGTGAAAAATTAACCTGCCCCTCACTTCCGTGAAAAATTAACCTGCCCCTCACTTCCGTGAAAAATGAACCTGCCCCTCACTTCCGTGAAAAATGAACCTGCCCCTCACTTCCGTGAAAAGTGAACCTGCCCCTCACTTCCGTGAAAAATGAACCTGCCCCTCACTTCCTTGAAAAATGAACCTGCCCCTCACTTCCGTGAAAAATGAACCTTCCCCTCACTTCCGTGAAAAATGAACCTTCCCCTCACTTCCGTGAAAAATGAACTTTCCCCTCACTTCCGTGAAAATGAACCTGCCCCTCACTTCCGTGAAAAATGAACCTGCCCCTCACTTCCGTGAAAAATGAACCTGCCTCTCACTTCCGTGAAAAATGAACCTTCCCCTCACTTCTGTGGAAAATGAACCTGGCTTTCACTTCCGTGAAAAATGAACCTTCCCCTAGCTTTAGTGAAAAGTGAACCTGCCCCTCTCCCCGTAAAAAATGAACGTGATCCTCATGGCGGGAAAAATGAACTTGCCCAATTTTCATTAAGGGAGAAGTCCATTTTTCCAGAGGGGGAAATCCATTTTTAATGAGGAGGAAATCCATTTTTCCAGAGGGGGAAATCCATTTTTCCAGAGGGGGACATCCATTTTTCCAGAGGGGGACATCCATTTTTCCAGAGGGGGAAATCCATTTTTCCAGAGGGGGAAATCCATTTTTCCAAAGGGGGAAATCCATTTTTCCATTGCCCCCTGATAACATGAAAAATGAACCTGCCCCTCACTTCCGTGAAAAATGAACCAGCCCCTCACTTCCATGAAAAATGAACCTGCCCCTCACTTCTGTGAAAAATGAACCTGCCCCTAACTTCCGTGAAAAATGAACCTGCCCCTGACTTCCCTGAAAAATGAACCTGCCCCTCACTTCCATGAAAAATGAACCTGCGCCTCACTGCCGTGAAAAATGAACCTGCCCCTCACATCAGTGAAAAATGAACCTGCCCCTCACATCCGTGAAAAATGAACCTGCCCCTCACATCCGTGAAAAATGAGCCTGACCCCTCACTTCCGTGAAAAATAAACCTGCCCCTCACTTTCGTGAAAAATGAACCTGCCCCTCACTTTCGTCAAAAATGAACCTGCCCCTCACTTCAGTGAAAAATGAACCTGCCCCTCTCTCCATAAAAAATGAACCTGTTCCTCATGGCGGGAAAAATGAACTTGCCCAATTTTCCTTAAAGGGGGAATCCATTTTTTCCTTAAGTGGGGAATCCATTTTTTCAAGAGAGAGAAATCCATTTTTCCAGAGGGAGAAATCCATTTTTCCAGAGGGAGAAATCCATTTTTCCAGAGGGGGAAATCCATGTTTCCAGAGGGGGAAATCCATTTTTCCATTGCCCCCTGATAACATGAAAAATGAACCTGCCCCTCACTTCCGTGGAAAATGAACATGCCCCTCACTTCCGTGAAAAATGAACATGCCCCTCACTTCCGTGAAAAATGAACCTGCCCCTCACTTCCATGAAAAATGAACCTTCCCCTAGCTTTAGTGAAAAATGAACCTGCCCCTCTCTCCGTAAAAAAATGAACGTGATCCTCATGGTGGGAAAAATTAACCTGCCCCTTAATGGTGGGAAAAATGAACTTGCTCAATTTTCCTTAAGGGGGAAGTCCATTTTCTCCTGAGGGAGAAATCCATTTTTCCAGAGGGAGAAATCCATTTTTCCAGAGGGAGAAATCCATTTTTCCAGAGGGAGAAATCCATTTTTCCAGAGGGAGAAATCCATTTTTCCAGAGGGAGAAATCCATTTTTCCAGAGGGAGAAATCCATTTTTCCAGAGGGAGAAATCCATTTTTCAGAGGGGGAAATCCATTTTTCCAGAGGGGGAAATCCATTTTTCCATTGCCCCCTGATAACATGTAAAATGAACCTGCCCCTCACTTCCGTCAAAATTAACCTGCCCCTCACTTCCGTGAAAAATGAACCTGCCCCTCACTTCTGTGAAAAATGAACCTGCCCCTCACTTCCGTGGAAAATGAACTTGCCCGTCACTTCCGTGAAAAATGAACCTTCCACTAGCTTTAGTGAAAAATGAACCTGCCCCTCTCTCCGTAAAAAATGAACGTGAACCTCATGGTGGGAAAAATTAACCTGCCCCTAATGGTGGGAAAAATGAACTTGCTCAATTTTCCTTAAGGGGGAAATCCATTTTATCCTGAGGGAGAAATCCATTTTTCCAGAGGGGGAAATCCATTTTTCCAGAGGGGGAAATCCATTTTTCCAGAGGGGGAAATCCATTTTTCCAGAGGGGGAAATCCATTTTTCCAGAGGGGGAAATCCATTTTTCCAGAGGGGGAAATCCATTTTTCCAGAGGGGGAAATCCATTTTTCCAGAGGGGGAAATCCATTTTTCCAGAGGGGGAAATCCATTTTTCCAGAGGGGGAAATCCATTTTTCCAGAGGGGGAAATCCATTTTTCCAGAGGGGGAAATCCATTTTTCCCTAGGGGGAAATCCATTTTTCCCAAGGGGGAAATCCATTTTTCCATTGCCGCCTGATAACATGAAAAATGAACATGCCCCTCACTTCCGTGAAAAATGAACCTTCCCCTCACTTCCCTGAAAAAAGAACCTGCCCCTCACTTCCCTGAAAAATGAACATGCCCCTTACTTCCGTGAAAAATGAACCTGCCCCTCACTTCCGTGAAAAATGAACCTGCCCCTCACTTCCGTGAAAAATGAACCTGCCCCTCACTTCCGAGAAAAATGAACCTGCCCCTCACTTCTGTGAAAAATGAACCTGCCCCTCACTTCCGTGGAAAATGAACTTGCCCCTCACTTCTGTGAAAAATGAACCTTCCCCTAGCTTTAGTGAAAAATGAACCTGCCCCTCTCTCCGTAAAAAATGAATGTGATACTCATGGTGGGAAAAATTAACCTGCCCCTAATGGTGGGAAAAATGAACTTGCTCAATTTTCCTTAAGGGGGAAATCCATTTTATCCTGAGGGAGAAATCCATTTTTCCAGAGGGGGAAATCCATTTTTCCAGAGGGGGAAATCCATTTTTCCAGAGGGGGAAATCCATTTTTCCAGAGGGGAAAATGCATTTTTCCAGAGGGGGAAATCCATTTTTCCCAAGGGGGAAATCCATTTTTCCATTGCCCCCTTATAACATGAAAAATGAACCTGCCCCTCACTTCCGTGAAAAATGAACCTGCCCCTCACTTCCCTGAAAAATGAACCTGCCCCCCACTTCCGTGAAAAATGAACCTGCCCCTCACTTCCGTGAAAAATAAACCTGCCCCTCACTTCCGTGAAAAATGAACCTACCCCTCACTTCCGTGAAAAATTAACCTGCCTCTCACTTCCGTGAAAAATGAACCTGCCCCTCACTTCCGTGAAAAATGAACCTGCCCCTCACTTCCGTGAAAAATGAACCTTCCCCTAGCTTTAGTGAAAAATGAACCTGCGCCTCTCTCCGTAAAAAATGAACGTGAACCTCATGGTGGGAAAAATTAACCTGCCCCTAATGGTGGGAAAAATGAACTTGCTCAATTTTCCTTAAGGGGGAAGTCCATTTTATCCTCAGGGAGAAATCCATTTTTCCAGAGGGGGAAATCCATTTTTCCAGAGGGAGAAATCCATTTTTTCAGAGGGGGAAATCCATTTTTCCAGAGGGGGAAATCCATTTTTCCAGAGGGGGAAATCCATTTTTCCAGAGGGGGAAATCCATTTTTCCAGAGAGGGAAATCCATTTTTCCATTGCCCCCTGATAACATAAAAAATGAACCTGCCCCTCACTTCCGTGAAAAATGAACCAGCCCCTCACTTCCGTTAAAAATGAACCTGCCCCTCACTTCCGTGAAAAATGAACCTGCCCCTCACTTCTGTCAAAAATGAACCTGCCCCTCACTTCAGTGAAAAATGAACCTGCCCTTCTCTCCATTAAAAATTAACCTGTTCCTCATGGCGGGAAAAATGAACTTGCCCAATTTTCCTTAAGGGGGGGAATCCATTTTTTCCAGAGGGAGAAATCCATTTTATCCAGAGGGACAAATCCATTTTATCCAGACGGAGAAATCCATTTTTCCAGAGGGAGAAATCCATTTTTCCAGAGGGAGAAATCCATTTTTCCAGAGGGAGAAATCCATTTTTCCAGAGGGAGAAATCCATTTTTCCAGAGGGAGAAATCCATTTTTCCAGAGGGAGAAATCCATTTTTCCAGAGGGAGAAATCCATTTTTCCAGAGGGAGAAATCCATTTTTCAAGAGGGTGAAATCCATTTTTCCATTGCCCCCTGATGACATGAAAAATGAACCTGCCCCTCACTTCCGTGGAAAATGAACATGCCCCTCACTTCCGTGAAAAATGAACATGCCCCTCACTTTCGTGAAAAATGAACATGCCCCTCACTTCCGTGAAAAATGAACCTGCCCCTCACTTCCTTGAAAAATGAACCTGCCCCTCATTTCCGTGAAAAATGAACCTGCCCCTCACTTCCGTGAAAAATGAACCTGCCCCTCACTTCCGTGAAAAATGAACCTGCCCCTCACTTCCGTGAAAAATGAACCTGCCCCTCACTTCCGTGAAAAATGAACCTGCCTCTCACTTCCGCGAAAAATGAACCTTCCCCTCACTTCTGTGGAAAATGAACCTGCCTTTCACTTCCGTGAAAAATGAACCTTCCCCTAGCTTTAGTGAAAAGTGAACCTGCCCCTCTCTCCGTAAAAAATGAACGTGATCCTCATGGTGGGAAAAATGAACTTGCTCAATTTTCCTTAAGGGGGAAATCCATTTTATACAGAGGGAGAAATCCATTTTATCCAGAGGAAGAAATCCATTTTTCCAGAGGGGGAAATCCACTTTTCCAAAGGGGGAAATCCACTTTTCCAAAGGGGGAAATCCACTTTTCCAAAGGGGGAAATCCACTTTTCCAAAGGGGGAAATCCATTTTTCCATTGCCCCCTGATAACATGAAAAATGAACCTGCCCCTCACTTTTGTGAAAAATGAACCTGCCCCTCACTTCCGTGAAAAATGAACCTGCCCCTCACTTCCGTGAAAAATGAACCTGCCCCTCACTTCTGTGAAAAATGAACCTGCCCCTCACTTCCGTGAAAAATGAACCTTCCCCTCACTTCTGTGAAAAATGAACCTGCCCCTCACTTCCGTGAAAAATGAACCTGCCCCTCACTTCCGTGAAAAATGAACCTGCCCATCACTTCCGTGAAAAATGAACCTGCCTCTCACTTCCGTGAAAAATGAACCTGCCCATCACTTCCGTGAAAACTGAACCTGCCCCTCACTTCTGTGAAAAATGAACCTTCCACTCACTTCCGTTAAAAATGAACCTGCCCCTTCATTTCTGTAAAAAATGAACCTGCCCCTCGCTTCCATGAAAAATGAACCTGCCCCTCACTTCCATGAAAAATGAACCTGCCCCCTCATACAGTGAAAAATGAACCTTCCCCTCATGGCGGGAAAAATGAACCTGCCCCCTCATTTCCGTGAAAAATGAACCTACCCTCACTTCCGTGAAAATTAACCTGCCCCTCTCTCCGTAAAAAATGAACCTGATCCTCATGGTGGGAAAAATTAACTTGCCCAATTTTCATTAAGGGAGAAGTCCATTTTTCCAGAGTGGGAAATCCAATTTTCCAGAGGGTGAAATCCATTTTTCCATTGCCCCCTGATAACATGAAAAATGAACCTGCCCCTCACTTCCGAGGAAAATGAACATGCCCCTCACTTACGTGAAAAATGAACATGCCCCTCACTTCCGTGAAAAATGAACATGCCCCTCACTTTCGTGAAAAATGAACATGCCCCTCACTTCCGTGAAAAATGAACCTGCCCCTCTCTCCATAAAAAATGAACCTGATCCTCATGGCGGGAAAATTAACCTGCGCTTAATGGTGAGAAAAATAAACTTGCTTAATTTTCCTTAAGGGGGAAATCCATTTTATCCTTAGGGAGAAATCCATTTTATCCAGAGGGAGAAATCCATTTTATCCAGAAGGAGAAATCCATTTTTCCAGAGGGAGAAATCCATTTTTCCAGAGGGGGAAATCCATTTTTAATGAGGAGGAAATCCATTTTTCCAGAGGGGGAAATCCATTTTTCCAGAGGGGGAAATCCATTTTTCCAGAGGGGGAAATCCATTTTTCCATTGCCCCCTTATAACATGAAAAATAAACCTGCCCCTCACTTCCGTGAAAAATTAACCTGCCCCTCACTTCCGTGAAAAATTAACCTGCCCCTCACTTCCGTGAAAAATTAACCTGCCCCTCACTTCCGTGAAAAATGAACCTGCCCTTCTCTCCATAAAAAATGAACCTGTTCCTCATGGCGGGAAAAATGAACTTGCCCAATTTTCCTTAAGGGGGGAATCCATTTTTTCCAGAGGGAGAAATCCATTTTTCCAGAGGGAGTAATCCATTTTATCCAGAGGGACAAATCCATTTTATCCTGAGCGAGAAATCCATTTTTCCAGAGGGAGAAATCCATTTTTCCATAGGGGGAAATCCATTTTTCCAAAGGGGGAAATCCATTTTTCCAGAGGGGGAAATCCATTTTCCAAAGGGGGAAATCCATTTTTCCATTGCCCCCTGATAACATGAAAAATGAACCTGCCCCTCACTTCTGTGAAAAATGAACCTGCCCCTCACTTCCGTGAAAAATGAACCTGCCCCTCACTTCCGTGAAAAATTAACCTGCCCCTCACTTCCGTGAAAAATTAACCTGCCCCTCACTTCCGTGAAAAATTAACCTGCCCCTCACTTCCGTGAAAAATTAACCTGCCCCTCACTTCCGTGAAATATTAACCTGCCCCTCACTTCCGTGAAAAATTAACCTGCCCCTCACTTCCTTGAAAAATGAACCTGGCCCTCACTTCCGTGAAAAATGAACCTGCCCCTCACTTCCTTGAAAAATGAACCTGCCCCTCACTTCCGTGAAAAATGAACCTGCCCCTCACTTCCGTGAAAAATGAACCTGCCCCTCACTTCCGTGAAAAAAGAACCTTCCCCTCACTTCCGTGAAAAATGAACCTGCCCCTCACTTCCGTGAAAAATTAACCTGCCCCTCACTTCCGTGAAAAATGAACCTGCCCCTCACTTCCGTGAAAAATGAACCTGCCCCTCACTTCCGTGAAAAATGAACCTGCCCCTCACTTCCGTGAAAAATGAACCTGCCCCTCACTTCCGTGAAAAATGAACCTGGCCCTCACTTCCGTGAAAAATGAACCTGCCCCTCACTTCCGTGAAAAATGAACCTGCCCCTCACTTCCGTGAAAAATGAACCTGCCCCTCACTTCCGTGAAAAATGAACCTGCCCCTCACTTCCGTGAAAAATGAACCTGCCCCTCACTTCCGTGAAAAATGAACCTGCCCCTCACTTACGTGAAAAATTAACCTGCCCCTCACTTCCGTGAAAAATGAACTTGCCCCTCACTTCAGTGAAAAATGAACCTTCCCCTCACTTCAGTGAAAAATGAACCTTCCCCTCACTTCAGTGAAAAATGAACCTGCCCCTCACTTCAGTGAAAAATGAACCTGCCCCTCACTTCAGTGAAAAATGAACCTGCCCCTCACTTCAGTGAAAAATGAACCTGCCCCTCACTTCAGTGAAAAATGAACCTGCCCCTCACTTCAGTGAAAAATGAACCTTCCCCTCACTTCCGTGAAAAATGAACCTGCCCCTCACTTCCATGAAAAATGAACCTGCCCCTCACTTCCGTGAAAAATGAACCTGCCCCTCACTTCCGTGAAAAATGAACCTGCCTCTCACTTCCGTGAAAAATGAACCTGCCCCTCACATCTGTGAAAAATGAACCTGCCCCTCACTTCCGTGAAAAATGAACCTGCCTCTCACTTCCGTGAAAAATGAACCTTCCTCTCACTTCTGTGGAAAAGAAACCTGCCCCTCACTTCAGTGAAAAATGAACCTGCCCCTCTCTCCATAAAAAATGAACCTGATCCTCATGGCGGGAAAATTAACCTGCGCTTAATGGTGAGAAAAATAAACTTGCTTAATTTTCCTTAAGGGGGAAATCCATTTTATCCGGAGGGAGAAATCCATTTTATCCAGAGGGAGAAATCCATTTTATCCAGAAGGAGAAATCCATTTTATCCAGAAGGAGAAATCCATTTTTCCAGAGGGAGAAATCCATTTTTCCAGAGGGGGAAATCCATTTTTAATGAGGAGGAAATCCATTTTTCCAGAGGGGGAAATCCATTTTTCCAGAGGGGGACATCCATTTTTCCAGAGGGGGACATCCATTTTTCCAGAGGGGGACATCCATTTTTCCAGAGGGGGAAATCCATTTTTCCAGAGGGGGAAATCCATTTTTCCATTGCTTCCTGATAACGTGAAAAATGAACCTGCCCCTCACTTCCGTGAAAAATGAACCTGCCCCTCACTTCCGTGAAAAATGAACCTGCCCCTCACTTCCGTGAAAAATGAACCTGCCCCTCACTTCCGTGAAAAATGAACCTGCCCCTCACTTCCGTGAAAAATTAACCTGCCCCTCACTTCCGTGAAAAATTAACCTGCCCCTCACTTCCGTGAAAAATTAACCTGCCCCTCACTTCCGTGAAAAATGAACCTGCCCCTCACTTCCGTGAAAAATGAACCTGCCCCTCACTTCCGTGAAAAATGAACCTGCCCCTCACTTCCGTGAAAAATGAACCTGCCCCTCACTTCCGTGAAAAATGAACCTGCCCCTCACTTCCGTGAAAAATGAACCTGCCCTCACTTCCGTGAAAAATGAACCTGCCCCTCACTTCCGTGAAAAATGAACCTGCCCCTCACTTCCGTGAAAAATGAACCTGCCCCTCACTTCCGAGAAAAATGAACCTGCCCCTCACTTCTGTGAAAAATGAACTTGCCCCTCACTTCCGTGGAAAATGAACTTGACCCTCACTTCCGTGAAAAATGAACCTTCCCCTCACTTCAGTGAAAAATGGACCTTCCCCTCACTTCAGTGAAAAATGAACCTGCCCCTCACTTCAGTGAAAAAAAAACCTGCCCCTCACTTCAGTGAAAAATGAACCTTCCCCTCACTTCCGTGAAAAATGAACCTGCCCCTCACTTCCATGAAAAATGAACCTGCCCCTCACTTCCGTGAAAAATGAACCTGCCCCTCACTTCCGTGAAAAATGAACCTGCCTCTCACTTCCGTGAAAAATGAACCTGCCCCTCACATCTGTGAAAAATGAACCTGCCCCTCACTTCCGTGAAAAATGAACCTGCCTCTCACTTCCGTGAAAAATGAACCTTCCTCTCACTTCTGTGAAAAAGAAACCTGCCCCTCACTTCAGTGAAAAATGAACCTGCCCCTCTCTCCATAAAAAATGAACCTGATCCTCATGGCGGGAAAATTAACCTGCGCTTAATGGTGAGAAAAATAAATTTGCTTAATTTTCCTTAAGGGGGAAATCCATTTTATCCTGAGGGAGAAATCCATTTTATCCAGAGGGAGAAATCCATTTTATCCAGAAGGAGAAATCCATTTTTCCAGAGGGAGAAATCCATTTTTCCAGAGGGGGAAATCCATTTTTCAAAAGGGGGAAATCCATTTTCCAAAGGGGGAAATGCATTTTTCCATTGCTCCCCGATAACGTGAAAAATGAACCTGCCCCTCACTTCCGTGAAAAATGAACCTGCCCCTCACTTCCATGAAAAATGAACCTGCCCCTCACTTCCGTGAAAAATGAACCTGCCCCTCACTTCCGTGAAAAATGAACCTGCCCTTCTCTCCATAAAAAATGAACCTGTTCCTCATGGCGGGAAAAATGAACTTGCCCAATTTTCCTTAAGGGGGGAATCCATTTTTTCCAGAGGGAGAAATCCATTTTTCCAGAGGGAGTAATCCATTTTATCCAGAGGGACAAATCCATTTTATCCTGAGCGAGAAATCCATTTTTCCAGAGGGAGAAATCCATTTTTCCATAGGGGGAAATCCATTTTTCCAAAGGGGGAAATCCATTTTTCCAGAGGGGGAAATCCATTTTCCAAAGGGGGAAATCCATTTTTCCATTGACCCCTGATAACATGAAAAATGAACCTGCCCCTCACTTCTGTGAAAAATGAACCTGCCAGTCACTTCTGTGAAAAATGAACCTGCCCCTCACTTCCGTGAAAAATGAACCTGCCCCTCACTTCCGTGAAAAATTAACCTGCCCCTCACTTCCGTGAAAAATTAACCTGCCCCTCACTTCCGTGAAAAATTAACCTGCCCCTCACTTCCGTGAAAAATTAACCTGCCCCTCACTTCCGTGAAAAATTAACCTGCCCCTCACTTCCGTGAAAAATTAACCTGCCCCTCACTTCCGTGAAAAATTAACCTGCCCCTCACTTCCGTGAAAAATGAACCTGCCCCTCACTTCCTTGAAAAATGAACCTGCCCCTCACTTCCGTGAAAAATGAACCTGCCCCTCACTTCCGTGAAAAATGAACCTGCCCCTCACTTCTGTGAAAAATGAACCTGCCCCTCACTTCCGTGAAAAATGAACCTGCCCTCACTTCCGTGAAAAATGAACCTGATCCTCATGGCGGGAAAATTAACCTGCGCTTAATGGTGAGAAAAATAAACTTGCTTAATTTTCCTTAAGGGGGAAATCCATTTTATCCGGAGGGAGAAATCCATTTTTCCAGAGGGGGAAATCCATTTTTAATGAGGGGGAAATCCATTTTTCCAGAGGGGGAAATCCATTTTTCCAGAGGGGGAAATCCATTTTTCCATTGCTTCCTGATAACGTGAAAAATGAACCTGCCCCTCACTTCCGTGAAAAATGAACCTGCCCCTCACTTCCATGAAAAATGAACCTGCCCCTCACTTCCGTGTAAAATGAACCTGCCCCTCACTTCCGTGAAAAATTAACCTGCCCCTCACTTCCGTGAAAAATGAACCTGCCCCTCACTTCCGTGAAAAATGAACCTGCCCCTCACTTCCGTGAAAAATGAACCTGCCCCTCACTTCCGTGAAAAATGAACCTGCCCCTCACTTCCGTGAAAAATGAACCTGCCCTCACTTCCGTGAAAAATGAACCTGCCCCTCACTTCCGTAAAAAATGAACCTGCCCCTCACTTCCGTGAAAAATGAACCTGCCCCTCACTTCCGAGAAAAATGAACCTGCCCCTCACTTCTGTGAAAAATGAACCTGCCCCTCACTTCCGTGGAAAATGAACTTGACCCTCACTTCCGTGAAAAATGAACCTTCCCCTCACTTCAGTGAAAAATGGACCTTCCCCTCACTTCAGTGAAAAATGAACCTGCCCCTCACTTCAGTGAAAAATGAACCTGCCCCTCACTTCAGTGAAAAATGAACCTGCCCCTCACTTCAGTGAAAAATGAACCTTCCCCTCACTTCCGTGAAAAATGAACCTGCCCCTCACTTCCATGAAAAATGAACCTGCCCCTCACTTCCGTGAAAAATGAACCTGCCCCTCACTTCCGTGAAAAATGAACCTGCCTCTCACTTCCGTGAAAAATGAACCTGCCCCTCACATCTGTGAAAAATGAACCTGCCCCTCACTTCCGTGAAAAATGAACCTGCCTCTCACTTCCGTGAAAAATGAACCTTCCTCTCACTTCTGTGAAAAAGAAACCTGCCCCTCACTTCAGTGAAAAATGAACCTGCCCCTCTCTACATAAAAAATGAACCTGATCCTCATGGCGGGAAAATTAACCTGCGCTTAATGGTGAGAAAAATAAATTTGCTTAATTTTCCTTAAGGGGGAAATCCATTTTATCCTGAGGGAGAAATCCATTTTATCCAGAAGGAGAAATCCATTTTTCCAGAGGGAGAAATCCATTTTTCCAGAGGGAGAAATCCATTTTTCCAGAGGGGGAAATCCATTTTTCAAAAGGGGGAAATCCATTTTCCAAAGGGGGAAATGCATTTTTCCATTGCTCCCCGATAACGTGAAAAATGAACCTGCCCCTCACTTCCGTGAAAAATGAACCTGCCCCTCACTTCCATGAAAAATGAACCTGCCCCTCACTTCCGTGAAAAATGAACCTGCCCCTCACTTCCGTGAAAAATGAACCTGCCCTTCTCTCCATAAAAAATGAACCTGTTCCTCATGGCGGGAAAAATGAACTTGCCCAATTTTCCTTAAGGGGGGAATCCATTTTTTCCAGAGGGAGAAATCCATTTTTCCAGAGGGAGTAATCCATTTTATCCAGAGGGACAAATCCATTTTATCCTGAGCGAGAAATCCATTTTTCCAGAGGGAGAAATCCATTTTTCCATAGGGGGAAATCCATTTTTCCAAAGGGGGAAATCCATTTTTCCAGAGGGGGAAATCCATTTTCCAAAGGGGGAAATCCATTTTTCCATTGCCCCCTGATAACATGAAAAATGAACCTGCCCCTCACTTCTGTGAAAAATTAACCTGCCCCTCACTTCCGTGAAAAATTAACCTGCCCCTCACTTCCGTGAAAAATTAACCTGCCCCTCACTTCCGTGAAAAATTAACCTGCCCCTCACTTCCGTGAAAAATTAACCTGCCCCTCACTTCCGTGAAAAATTAACCTGCCCCTCACTTCCGTGAAAAATTAACCTGCCCCTCACTTCCGTGAAAAATTAACCTGCCCCTCACTTCCGTGAAAAATGAACCTGCCCCTCACTTCCTTGAAAAATGAACCTGCCCCTCACTTCCGTGAAAAATGAACCTGCCCCTCACTTCCGTGAAAAATGAACCTGCCCCTCACTTCCGTGAAAAAAGAACCTTCCCCTCACTTCCGTGAAAAATGAACCTGCCCCTCACTTCCGTGAAAAATTAACCTGCCCCTCACTTCCGTGAAAAATGAACCTGCCCCTCACTTCAGTGAAAAATGAACCTTCCCCTCACTTCCGTGAAAAATGAACCTGCCCCTCACTTCCATGAAAAATGAACCTGCCCCTCACTTCCGTGAAAAATGAACCTGCCCCTCACTTCCGTGAAAAATGAACCTGCCTCTCACTTCCGTGAAAAATGAACCTGCCCCTCACATCTGTGAAAAATGAACCTGCCCCTCACTTCCGTGAAAAATGAACCTGCCTCTCACTTCCGTGAAAAATGAACCTTCCTCTCACTTCTGTGGAAAAGAAACCTGCCCCTCACTTCAGTGAAAAATGAACCTGCCCCTCTCTCCATAAAAAATGAACCTGATCCTCATGGCGGGAAAATTAACCTGCGCTTAATGGTGAGAAAAATAAACTTGCTTAATTTTCCTTAAGGGGGAAATCCATTTTATCCGGAGGGAGAAATCCATTTTATCCAGAAGGAGAAATCCATTTTTCCAGAGGGAGAAATCCATTTTTCCAGAGGGGGAAATCCATTTTTAATGAGGAGGAAATCCATTTTTCCAGAGGGGGAAATCCATTTTTCCAGAGGGGGACATCCATTTTTCCAGAGGGGGAAATCCATTTTTCCAGAGGGGGAAATCCATTTTTCCAGAGGGGGAAATCCATTTTTCCAAAGGGGGAAATCCATTTTTCCATTGCTTCCTGATAACGTGAAAAATGAACCTGCCCCTCACTTCCGTGAAAAATGAACCTGCCCTTCTCTCCATAAAAAATGAACCTGTTCCTCATGGCGGGAAAAATGAACTTGCCCAATTTTCATTAAGGGAGAAGTCCATTTTTCCAGAGGGGGAAATCCATTTTTCCAGAGGGGGAAATCCATTTTTCCAGAGGGGGAAATCCATTTTTCCAGAGGGGGACATCCATTTTTCCAGAGGCGGAAATCCATTTTTCCAGAGGGACAAATCCATTTTATCCTGAGCGAGAAATCCATTTTTCCACAGGGAGAAATCCATTTTTCCATAGGGGGAAATCCATTTCATCGAGAGGGAGAAATCCATTTTATCCAGAGGGAGAAATCCATTTTTCCAGAGGGGGAAATCCACTTTTCCAAAGGGGGAAATCCATTTTTCCATTGCCCCCTGATAACATGAAAAATGAACCTGCCCCTCACTTCTGTGAAAAATGAACCTGCCCCTCACTTCCGTGAAAAATGAACCTGCCCCTCACTTCCGTGAAAAATGAACCTGCCCCTCACTTCCGTGAAAAATTAACCTGCCCCTCACTTCCGTGAAAAATTAACCTGCCCCTCACTTCCGTGAAAAATGAACCTGCCCCTCACTTCCGTGAAAAATGAACCTGCCCCTCACTTCCGTGAAAAGTGAACCTGCCCCTCACTTCCGTGAAAAATGAACCTGCCCCTCACTTCCTTGAAAAATGAACCTGCCCCTCACTTCCGTGAAAAATGAACCTTCCCCTCACTTCCGTGAAAAATGAACCTTCCCCTCACTTCCGTGAAAAATGAACCTTCCCCTCACTTCCGTGAAAATGAACCTGCCCCTCACTTCCGTGAAAAATGAACCTGCCCCTCACTTCCGTGAAAAATGAACCTGCCTCTCACTTCCGTGAAAAATGAACCTTCCCCTCACTTCTGTGGAAAATGAACCTGCCTTTCACTTCCGTGAAAAATGAACCTTCCCCTAGCTTTAGTGAAAAGTGAACCTGCCCCTCTCCCCGTAAAAAATGAACGTGATCCTCATGGCGGGAAAAATGAACTTGCCCAATTTTCATTAAGGGAGAAGTCCATTTTTCCAGAGGGGGAAATCCATTTTTAATGAGGAGGAAATCCATTTTTCCAGAGGGGGAAATCCATTTTTCCAGAGGGGGACATCCATTTTTCCAGAGGGGGACATCCATTTTTCCAGAGGGGGAAATCCATTTTTCCAGAGGGGGAAATCCATTTTTCCAAAGGGGGAAATCCATTTTTCCATTGCCCCCTGATAACATGAAAAATGAACCTGCCCCTCACTTCCGTGAAAAATGAACCAGCCCCTCACTTCCGTTAAAAATGAACCTGCCCCTCACTTCCATGAAAAATGAACCTGCCCCTCACTTCTGTGAAAAATGAACCTGCCCCTAACTTCCGTGAAAAATGAACCTGCCCCTGACTTCCCTGAAAAATGAACCTGCCCCTCACTTCCATGAAAAATGAACCTGCGCCTCACTGCCGTGAAAAATGAACCTGCCCCTCACATCAGTGAAAAATGAACCTGCCCCTCACATCCGTGAAAAATGAACCTGCCCCTCACATCCGTGAAAAATGAGCCTGACCCCTCACTTCCGTGAAAAATAAACCTGCCCCTCACTTTCGTGAAAAATGAACCTGCCCCTCACTTTCATCAAAAATGAACCTGCCCCTCACTTCAGTGAAAAATGAACCTGCCCCTCTCTCCATAAAAAATGAACCTGTTCCTCATGGCGGGAAAAATGAACTTGCCCAATTTTCCTTAAAGGGGGAATCCATTTTTTCCTTAAGTGGGGAATCCATTTTTTCAAGAGAGAGAAATCCATTTTTCCAGAGGGAGAAATTCATTTTTCCAGAGGGAGAAATCCATTTTTCCAGAGGGGGAAATCCATGTTTCCAGAGGGGGAAATCCATTTTTCCATTGCCCCCTGATAACATGAAAAATGAACCTGCCCCTCACTTCCGTGGAAAATGAACTTGCCCCTCACTTCTGTGAAAAATGAACCTTCCCCTAGCTTTAGTGACAAAATGAACCTGCCCCTCTCTCCGTAAAAAATGAATGTGATCCTCATGGTGGGAAAAATTAACCTGCCCCTAATGGTGGGAAAAATGAACTTGCTCAATTTTCCTTAAGGGGGAAATCCATTTTATCCTGAGGGAGAAATCCATTTTTCCAGAGGGGGAAATCCATTTTTCCAGAGGGGGAAATCCATTTTTCCAGAGGGGAAAATGCATTTTTCCAGAGGGGGAAATCCATTTTTCCCAAGGGGGAAATCCATTTTTCCATTGCCCCCTTATAACATGAAAAATGAACCTGCCCCTCACTTCCGTGAAAAATGAACCTGCCCCTCACTTCCCTGAAAAATGAACCTGCCCCCCACTTCCGTGAAAAATGAACCTGCCCCTCACTTCCGTGAAAAATAAACCTGCCCCTCACTTCCGTGAAAAATGAACCTACCCCTCACTTCCGTGAAAAATTAACCTGCCTCTCACTTCCGTGAAAAATGAACCTGCCCCTCACTTCCGTGAAAAATGAACCTGCCCCTCACTTCCGTGAAAAATGAACCTTCCCCTAGCTTTAGTGAAAAATGAACCTGCGCCTCTCTCCGTAAAAAATGAACGTGAACCTCATGGTGGGAAAAATTAACCTGCCCCTAATGGTGGGAAAAATGAACTTGCTCAATTTTCCTTAAGGGGGAAGTCCATTTTATCCTCAGGGAGAAATCCATTTTTCACGAGGGAGAAATCCATTTTTCCAGAGGGGGAAATCCATTTTTCCAGAGGGAGAAATCCATTTTTTCAGAGGGGGAAATCCATTTTTCCAGAGGGGGAAATCCATTTTTCCAGAGGGGGAAATCCATTTTTCCAGAGGGGGAAATCCATTTTTCCATTGCCCCCTGATAACATAAAAAATGAACCTGCCCCTCACTTCCGTGAAAAATGAACCAGCCCCTCACTTCCGTTAAAAATGAACCTGCCCCTCACTTCCGTGAAAAATGAACCTGCCCCTCACTTCCGTGAAAAATGAACCTGCCCTTCTCTCCATAAAAAATGAACCTGTTCCTCATGGCGGGAAAAATGAACTTGCCCAATTTTCCTTAAGGGGGGAATCCATTTTTTCCAGAGGGAGAAATCCATTTTTCCAGAGGGAGTAATCCATTTTATCCAGAGGGACAAATCCATTTTATCCTGAGCGAGAAATCCATTTTTCCAGAGGGAGAAATCCATTTTTCCATAGGGGGAAATCCATTTTTCCAAAGGGGGAAATCCATTTTTCCAGAGGGGGAAATCCATTTTCCAAAGGGGGAAATCCATTTTTCCATTGCCCCCTGATAACATGAAAAATGAACCTGCCCCTCACTTCTGTGAAAAATGAACCTGCCCCTCACTTCCGTGAAAAATTAACCTGCCCCTCACTTCCGTGAAAAATTAACCTGCCCCTCACTTCCGTGAAAAATTAACCTGCCCCTCACTTCCGTGAAAAATTAACCTGCCCCTCACTTCCGTGAAAAATTAACCTGCCCCTCACTTCCGTGAAAAATTAACCTGCCCCTCACTTCCGTGAAAAATTAACCTGCCCCTCACTTCCGTGAAAAATGAACCTGCCCCTCACTTCCTTGAAAAATGAACCTGCCCCTCACTTCCGTGAAAAATGAACCTGCCCCTCACTTCCGTGAAAAATGAACCTGCCCCTCACTTCCGTGAAAAAAGAACCTTCCCCTCACTTCCGTGAAAAATGAACCTGCCCCTCACTTCCGTGAAAAATTAACCTGCCCCTCACTTCCGTGAAAAATGAACCTGCCCCTCACATCTGTGAAAAATGAACCTGCCCCTCACTTCCGTGAAAAATGAACCTGCCTCTCACTTCCGTGAAAAATGAACCTTCCTCTCACTTCTGTGGAAAAGAAACCTGCCCCTCACTTCAGTGAAAAATGAACCTGCCCCTCTCTCCATAAAAAATGAACCTGATCCTCATGGCGGGAAAATTAACCTGCGCTTAATGGTGAGAAAAATAAACTTGCTTAATTTTCCTTAAGGGGGAAATCCATTTTATCCGGAGGGAGAAATCCATTTTATCCAGAAGGAGAAATCCATTTTTCCAGAGGGAGAAATCCATTTTTCCAGAGGGGGAAATCCATTTTTAATGAGGAGGAAATCCATTTTTCCAGAGGGGGAAATCCATTTTTCCAGAGGGGGACATCCATTTTTCCAGAGGGGGAAATCCATTTTTCCAGAGGGGGAAATCCATTTTTCCAGAGGGGGAAATCCATTTTTCCAAAGGGGGAAATCCATTTTTCCATTGCTTCCTGATAACGTGAAAAATGAACCTGCCCCTCACTTCCGTGAAAAATGAACCTGCCCTTCTCTCCATAAAAAATGAACCTGTTCCTCATGGCGGGAAAAATGAACTTGCCCAAATTTCATTAAGGGAGAAGTCCATTTTTCCAGAGGGGGAAATCCATTTTTCCAGAGGGGGAAATCCATTTTTCCAGAGGGGGAAATCCATTTTTCCAGAGGGGGACATCCATTTTTCCAGAGGCGGAAATCCATTTTTCCAGAGGGACAAATCCATTTTATCCTGAGCGAGAAATCCATTTTTCCACAGGGAGAAATCCATTTTTCCATAGGGGGAAATCCATTTCATCGAGAGGGAGAAATCCATTTTATCCAGAGGGAGAAATCCATTTTTCCAGAGGGGGAAATCCACTTTTCCAAAGGGGGAAATCCATTTTTCCATTGCCCCCTGATAACATGAAAAATGAACCTGCCCCTCACTTCTGTGAAAAATGAACCTGCCCCTCACTTCCGTGAAAAATGAACCTGCCCCTCACTTCCGTGAAAAATGAACCTGCCCCTCACTTCCGTGAAAAATTAACCTGCCCCTCACTTCCGTGAAAAATTAACCTGCCCCTCACTTCCGTGAAAAATGAACCTGCCCCTCACTTCCGTGAAAAATGAACCTGCCCCTCACTTCCGTGAAAAGTGAACCTGCCCCTCACTTCCGTGAAAAATGAACCTGCCCCTCACTTCCTTGAAAAATGAACCTGCCCCTCACTTCCGTGAAAAATGAACCTTCCCCTCACTTCCGTGAAAAATGAACCTTCCCCTCACTTCCGTGAAAAATGAACCTTCCCCTCACTTCCGTGAAAATGAACCTGCCCCTCACTTCCGTGAAAAATGAACCTGCCCCTCACTTCCGTGAAAAATGAACCTGCCTCTCACTTCCGTGAAAAATGAACCTTCCCCTCACTTCTGTGGAAAATGAACCTGCCTTTCACTTCCGTGAAAAATGAACCTTCCCCTAGCTTTAGTGAAAAGTGAACCTGCCCCTCTCCCCGTAAAAAATGAACGTGATCCTCATGGCGGGAAAAATGAACTTGCCCAATTTTCATTAAGGGAGAAGTCCATTTTTCCAGAGGGGGAAATCCATTTTTAATGAGGAGGAAATCCATTTTTCCAGAGGGGGAAATCCATTTTTCCAGAGGGGGACATCCATTTTTCCAGAGGGGGACATCCATTTTTCCAGAGGGGGAAATCCATTTTTCCAGAGGGGGAAATCCATTTTTCCAAAGGGGGAAATCCATTTTTCCATTGCCCCCTGATAACATGAAAAATGAACCTGCCCCTCACTTCCGTGAAAAATGAACCAGCCCCTCACTTCCGTTAAAAATGAACCTGCCCCTCACTTCCATGAAAAATGAACCTGCCCCTCACTTCTGTGAAAAATGAACCTGCCCCTAACTTCCGTGAAAAATGAACCTGCCCCTGACTTCCCTGAAAAATGAACCTGCCCCTCACTTCCATGAAAAATGAACCTGCGCCTCACTGCCGTGAAAAATGAACCTGCCCCTCACATCAGTGAAAAATGAACCTGCCCCTCACATCCGTGAAAAATGAACCTGCCCCTCACATCCGTGAAAAATGAGCCTGACCCCTCACTTCCGTGAAAAATAAACCTGCCCCTCACTTTCGTGAAAAATGAACCTGCCCCTCACTTTCATCAAAAATGAACCTGCCCCTCACTTCAGTGAAAAATGAACCTGCCCCTCTCTCCATAAAAAATGAACCTGTTCCTCATGGCGGGAAAAATGAACTTGCCCAATTTTCCTTAAAGGGGGAATCCATTTTTTCCTTAAGTGGGGAATCCATTTTTTCAAGAGAGAGAAATCCATTTTTCCAGAGGGAGAAATTCATTTTTCCAGAGGGAGAAATCCATTTTTCCAGAGGGGGAAATCCATGTTTCCAGAGGGGGAAATCCATTTTTCCATTGCCCCCTGATAACATGAAAAATGAACCTGCCCCTCACTTCCGTGGAAAATGAACTTGCCCCTCACTTCTGTGAAAAATGAACCTTCCCCTAGCTTTAGTGACAAAATGAACCTGCCCCTCTCTCCGTAAAAAATGAATGTGATCCTCATGGTGGGAAAAATTAACCTGCCCCTAATGGTGGGAAAAATGAACTTGCTCAATTTTCCTTAAGGGGGAAATCCATTTTATCCTGAGGGAGAAATCCATTTTTCCAGAGGGGGAAATCCATTTTTCCAGAGGGGGAAATCCATTTTTCCAGAGGGGAAAATGCATTTTTCCAGAGGGGGAAATCCATTTTTCCCAAGGGGGAAATCCATTTTTCCATTGCCCCCTTATAACATGAAAAATGAACCTGCCCCTCACTTCCGTGAAAAATGAACCTGCCCCTCACTTCCCTGAAAAATGAACCTGCCCCCCACTTCCGTGAAAAATGAACCTGCCCCTCACTTCCGTGAAAAATAAACCTGCCCCTCACTTCCGTGAAAAATGAACCTACCCCTCACTTCCGTGAAAAATTAACCTGCCTCTCACTTCCGTGAAAAATGAACCTGCCCCTCACTTCCGTGAAAAATGAACCTGCCCCTCACTTCCGTGAAAAATGAACCTTCCCCTAGCTTTAGTGAAAAATGAACCTGCGCCTCTCTCCGTAAAAAATGAACGTGAACCTCATGGTGGGAAAAATTAACCTGCCCCTAATGGTGGGAAAAATGAACTTGCTCAATTTTCCTTAAGGGGGAAGTCCATTTTATCCTCAGGGAGAAATCCATTTTTCACGAGGGAGAAATCCATTTTTCCAGAGGGGGAAATCCATTTTTCCAGAGGGAGAAATCCATTTTTTCAGAGGGGGAAATCCATTTTTCCAGAGGGGGAAATCCATTTTTCCAGAGGGGGAAATCCATTTTTCCAGAGGGGGAAATCCATTTTTCCATTGCCCCCTGATAACATAAAAAATGAACCTGCCCCTCACTTCCGTGAAAAATGAACCAGCCCCTCACTTCCGTTAAAAATGAACCTGCCCCTCACTTCCGTGAAAAATGAACCTGCCCCTCACTTCTGTCAAAAATGAACCTGCCCCTCACTTCAGTGAAAAATGAACCTGCCCTTCTCTCCATTAAAAATTAACCTGTTCCTCATGGCGGGAAAAATGAACTTGCCCAATTTTCCTTAAGGGGGGGAATCCATTTTTTCCAGAGGGAGAAATCCATTTTATCCAGAGGGACAAATCCATTTTATCCAGACGGAGAAATCCATTTTTCCAGAGGGAGAAATCCATTTTTCCAGAGGGAGAAATCCATTTTTCCAGAGGGAGAAATCCATTTTTCAAGAGGGTGAAATCCATTTTTCCATTGCCCCCTGATGACATGAAAAATGAACCTGCCCCTCACTTCCGTGGAAAATGAACATGCCCCTCACTTCCGTGAAAAATGAACATGCCCCTCACTTTCGTGAAAAATGAACATGCCCCTCACTTCCGTGAAAAATGAACCTGCCCCTCACTTCCTTGAAAAATGAACCTGCCCCTCACTTCCGTGAAAAATGAACCTGCCCCTCACTTCCGTGAAAAATGAACCTGCCCCTCACTTCCGTGAAAAATGAACCTGCCCCTCACTTCTGTGAAAAATGAACCTGCCCCTCACTTCCGTGAAAAATGAACCTGCCTCTCACTTCCGCGAAAAATGAACCTTCCCCTCACTTCTGTGGAAAATGAACCTGCCTTTCACTTCCGTGAAAAATGAACCTTCCCCTAGCTTTAGTGAAAAGTGAACCTGCCCCTCTCTCCGTAAAAAATGAACGTGATCCTCATGGTGGGAAAAATGAACTTGCTCAATTTTCCTTAAGGGGGAAATCCATTTCATACAGAGGGAGAAATCCATTTTATCCAGAGGAAGAAATCCATTTTTCCAGAGGGGGAAATCCACTTTTCCAAAGGGGGAAATCCACTTTTCCAAAGGGGGAAATCCACTTTTCCAAAGGGGGAAATCCACTTTTCCAAAGGGGGAAATCCACTTTTCCAAAGGGGGAAATCCATTTTTCCATTGCCCCCTGATAACATGAAAAATGAACCTGCCCCTCACTTTTGTGAAAAATGAACCTGCCCCTCACTTCCGTGAAAAATGAACCTGTCTCTCACTTCCGTGAAAAATGAACCTGCCCCTCACTTCCGTGAAAAATGAACCTGCCCCTCTCTTCCGTGAAAAATGAACCTGCCCCTCTCTTCCGTGAAAAATGAACCTGCCCCTCACATCCGTGAAAAATGAGCCTGACCCCTCACTTCCGTGAAAAATAAACCTGCCCCTCACTTTCGTGAAAAATGAACCTGCCAATCACTTTCGTCAAAAATGAACCTTCCCCTAACTTTAGTGAAAAATGAACCTGCCCCTCTCTCCGTAAAAAATGAACGTGATCCTCATGGTGGGAAAAATTAACCTGCCCCTAATGGTGGGAAAAATGAACTTGCTCAATTTTCCTTAAGGGGGAAGTCCATTTTCTCCTGAGGGAGAAATCCATTTTTCCAGAGGGGGAAATCCATTTTTCCAGAGGGGGAAATCCATTTTTCTCGAGGGGGAAATCCATTTTTCCCAAGGGTGAAATCCATTTTTCCCAAGGGGGAAATCCATTTTTCCATTGCCGCCGGATAACATGAAAAATGAACCTGCCCCTCACTTCCGTGAAAAATGAACCTTCCCCTCACTTCCCTGAAAAATGAACCTTCCCCTCACTTCCCTGAAAAATGAACCTTCCCCTCACTTCCCTGAAAAAAGAACCTGCCCCTCACTTCCCTGAAAAATGAACATGCCCCTCACTTCCGTGAAAAATGAACCTGCCCCTCACTTCCGTGAAAAATGAACCTGCCCCTCACTTCCGTGAAAAATGAACCTGCCCCTCACTTCCAAGAAAAATGAACCTGCCCCTCACTTCTGTGAAAAATGAACCTGCCCCTCACTTCCGTGGAAAATGAACTTGCCCGTCACTTCTGTGAAAAATGAACCTTCCCCTAGCTTTAGTGAAAACTGAACCTGCCCCTCTCTCCGAAAAAAATGAATGTGATCCTCATGGTGGGAAAAATTAACCTGCCCCTAATGGTGGGAAAAATGAACTTGCTCAATTTTCCTTAAGGGGGAAGTCCATTTTATCCTGAGGGAGAAATCCATTTTTCCAGAGGGGGAAATTCATTTTTCCAGAGGGGGAAATCCATTTTTCCAGAGGGGAAAATCCATTTTTCCAGAGGGGGAAATCCATTTTTCCCAAGGGGGAAATCCATTTTTCCATTGCCCCCTTATAACATGAAAAATGAACCTGCCCATCACTTCCGTGAAAAATGAAACTGCCCCTCACTTCCCTGAAAAATGAACCTGCCCCCCACTTCCGTGAAAAATGAACCTGCCCCTCACTTCCGAGGAAAATGAACATGCCCCTCACTTCCGTGAAAAATGAACATGCCCCTCACTTCCGTGAAAAATGAACATGCCCCTCACTTTCGTGAAAAATGAACATGCCCCTCACTTCCGTGAAAAATGAACCTGCCCCTCTCTCCATAAAAAATGAACCTGATCCTCATGGCGGGAAAATTAACCTGCGCTTAATGGTGAGAAAAATAAACTTGCTTAATTTTCCTTAAGGGGGAAATCCATTTTATCCTGAGGGAGAAATCCATTTTATCCAGAGGGAGAAATCCATTTTATCCAGAAGGAGAAATCCATTTTTCCAGAGGGAGAAATCCATTTTTCCAGAGGGAGAAATCCATTTTTCCAGAGGGGGAAATCCATTTTTAATGAGGAGGAAATCCATTTTTCCAGAGGGGGAAATCCATTTTATCAAAGGGGGAAATCCATTTTTCCATTGCCCCCTTATAACATGAAAAATAAACCTGCCCCTCACTTCCGTGAAAAATTAACCTGCCCCTCACTTCCGTGAAAAATTAACCTGCCCCTCACTTCCGTGAAAAATTAACCTGCCCCTCACTTCCGTGAAAAATTAACCTGCCCCTCACTTCCGTGAAAAATTAACCTGCCCCTCACTTCCGTGAAAAATGAACCTGCCCCTCACTTCCGTGAAAAATGAACCTGCCCCTCACTTCCGTGAAAAATGAACTTGCCCCTCACTTCCGTGAAAAATGAACCTTCCCCTCACTTCAGTGAAAAATGAACCTTCCCCTCACTTCAGTGAAAAATGAACCTGCCCCTCACTTCAGTGAAAAATGAACCTGCCCCTCACTTCAGTGAAAAATGAACCTTCCCCTCACTTCCGTGAAAAATGAACCTGCCCCTCACTTCCATGAAAAATGAACCTGCCCCTCACTTCCGTGAAAAATGAACCTGCCCCTCACTTCCGTGAAAAATGAACCTGCCTCTCACTTCCGTGAAAAATGAACCTGCCCCTCACATCTGTGAAAAATGAACCTGCCCCTCACTTCCGTGAAAAATGAACCTGCCTCTCACTTCCGTGAAAAATGAACCTTCCTCTCACTTCCATGAAAAATGAACCTGCCCCTCACTTCCGTGAAAAATGAACCTGCCCCTCACTTCCGTGAAAAATGAACCTGCCTCTCACTTCCGTGAAAAATGAACCTGCCCCTCACATCTGTGAAAAATGAACCTGCCCCTCACTTCCGTGAAAAATGAACCTGCCTCTCACTTCCGTGAAAAATGAACCTTCCTCTCACTTCTGTGGAAAAGAAACCTGCCCCTCACTTCAGTGAAAAATGAACCTGCCCCTCTCTCCATAAAAAATGAACCTGATCCTCATGGCGGGAAAATTAACCTGCGCTTTAATGGTGAGAAAAATAAACTTGCTTAATTTTCCTTAAGGGGGAAATCCATTTTATCCTGAGGGAGAAATCCATTTTATCCAGAGGGAGAAATCCATTTTATCCAGAAGGAGAAATCCATTTTTCCAGAGGGAGAAATCCATTTTTCCAGAGGGAGAAATCCATTTTTCCAGAGGGGGAAATCCATTTTTCCAGAGGGGGAAATCCATTTTTCCAGAGGGGGAAATCCATTTTTCCAGAGGGGGAAATCCATTTTTCCAGAGGGGGACATCCATTTTTCCAGAGGGGGAAATCCATTTTTCCAGAGGGGGAAATCCATTTTTCCATTGCTCCCTGATAACGTGAAAAATGAACCTGCCCCTCACTTCCGTGAAAAATGAACCTGCCCCTCACTTCCATGAAAAATGAACCTGCCCCTCACTTCCGTGAAAAATGAACCTGCCTCTCACTTCCGTGAAAAATGAACCTGCCCTTCTCTCCATAAAAAATGAACCTGTTCCTCATGGCGGGAAAAATGAACTTGCCCAATTTTCATTAAGGGAGAAGTCCATTTTTCCAGAGGGGGATATCCATTTTTCCAGAGGGGGAAATCCATTTTTCCAGAGGGGGACATCCATTTTTCCAGAGGGAGAAATCCATTTTTCAAGAGGGTGAAATCCATTTTTCCATTGCCCCCTGATGACATGAAAAATGAACCTGCCCCTCACTTCCGTGGAAAATGAACATGCCCCTCACTTCCGTGTAAAATGAACTTGCCCCTCACTTCCATGAAAAATGAACCTGCCCCTCACTTCCGTGAAAAATGAACCTGCCCCTCACTTCGGTGAACATGAACCTGCCCCTCACTTCCGAGAAAAATGAACCTGCCCCTCACTTCCGTGAAAAATGAACCTGATCCTCATGGCGGGAAAATTAACCTGCTCTTAATGGTGGGAAAAATGAACTTGCTCAATTTTCCTGAAGGGGGAAATCCATTTTATGCAGAGGGAGAAATCCATTTTATCCAGAGGGAGAAATCCATTTTTTCCAGAGGGGGAAATCCTTTTTTCCAGAGGGGGAAATCCTTTTTTCCAGAGGGGGAAATCCTTTTTTCCAGAGGGGGAAATCCATTTTTCCAGAGGGGGAAATCCATTTTTCCAAAGGGGGAAATCCATCTTTCCAGAGGGGGAAATCCACTTTTCCAAAGGGGGAAATCCACTTTTCCAAAGGGAGAAATCCATTTTTCCATTGCCCCCTGATAACATGAAAAATTAACCTGCCCCTCACTTTTGTGAAAAATGAACCTGCTCCTCACTTCCGTGAAAAATGAACCTGCCCCTCACTTCCGTGAAAAATGAACCTGCCCCTCACTTCTGTGAAAAATGAACCTGCCCCTCACTTCCGTGAAAAATGAACCTTCCCCTCACTTCTGTGAAAAATGAACCTGCCCCTCACTTCCGTGAAAAATGAACCTGCCCCTCACTTCCGTGAAAAATGAACCTGCCCATCACTTCCGTGAAAAATGAACCTGCCTCTCACTTCCGTGAAAAATGAACCTGCCCATCACTTCCGTGAAAACTGAACCTGCCCCTCACTTCCGTGAAAAATGAACCTTCCACTCACTTCCGTTAAAAATGAACCTGCCCCTTCATTTCTGTAAAAAATGAACCTGCCCCTCACTTCCATGAAAAATGAACCTGCCCCCTCATACAGTTAAAAATGAACCTTCCCCTCATGGCGGGAAAAATGAACCTGCCCTCTCATTTCCGTGAAAAATGAACCTACCCTCACTTCCGTGAAAATTAACCTGCCCCTCTCTCCGTAAAAAATGAACCTGATCCTCATGGTGGGAAAAATTAACTTGCCCAATTTTCATTAAGGGAGAAGTCCATTTTTCCAGAGTGGGAAGTCCATTTTTCCAGAGTGGGAAATCCATTTTTAAAGAGGGTGAAATCCATTTTTCCAGAGGGTGAAATCCATTTTTCCAGAGGGTGAAATCCATTTTTCCATTGCCCCCTGATAACATGAAAAATGAACCTGCCCCTCACTTCCGAGGAAAATGAACATGCCCCTCACTTCCGTGAAAAATGAACATGCCCCTCACTTCCGTGAAAAATGAACATGCCCCTCACTTTCGTGAAAAATGAACATGCCCCTCACTTCCGTGAAAAATAAACCTGCCCCTCTCTCCATAAAAAATGAACCTGATCCTCATGGCGGGAAAATTAACCTGCGCTTAATGGTGGGAAAAATAAACTTGCTCAATTTTCCTTAAGGGGGAAATCCATTTTATCCAGAGGGAGAAATCCATTTTATCCAGAGGGAGAAATCCATTTTATCCAGAGGGAGAAATCCATTTTATCCAGAGGGGGAAATCCATTTTTCCAGAGGGGGAAATCCATTTTTCCAGAGGGGGAAATCCATTTTTCCAGAGGGGGAAATCCATTTTATCAAAGGGGGAAATCCATTTTTCCATTGCCCCCTTATAACATGAAAAATAAACCTGTCCCTCACTTCCGTGAAAAATGAACCTGCCCCTCACTTCCGTGAAAAATGAACCTGATCCTTATGGCGGGAAAAATTAACCTGCCCTTAATGGTGGAAAAAATGAACTTGCCCAATTTTCCTTAAGGGGGGAATCCATTTTTTCCTTAAGGGGGGAATACATTTTTTCCAGACGGAGAAATCCATTTTTCCAGAGGGAGAAATCCATTTTTCCAGAGGGAGAAGCCATTTTTCTCAAGGGGGAAATCCATTTTTCCATTGCCCCCTGATAACATGAAAAATGAACCTGCCCCTCACTTCCCTGAAAAATGAACCTGCCCCTCACTTCCCAGAAAAATGAACCTGCCCCTCGCTTCCGTGAAAAATGAACCTGCCCCTCACTTTCATGAAAAATGAACCTGCCCCTCACTTCCGTGAAAAATGAACCTTCCACTCACTTCCGTTAAAAATGAACCTGCCCCTTCATTTCTGTAAAAAATGAACCTGCCCCTCACTTCCATGAAAAATGAACCTGCCCCTCACTTCCATGAAAAATGAACCTGCCCCCTCATACAGTGAAAAATGAACCTTCCCCTCATGGCGGGAAAAATGAACCTGCCCCCTCATTTCCGTGAAAAATGAACCTACCCTCACTTCCGTGAAAATTAACCTGCCCCTCTCTCCGTAAAAAATGAACCTGATCCTCATGGTGGGAAAAATTAACTTGCCCAATTTTCATTAAGGGAGAAGTCCATTTTTCCAGAGGGGGAAATCCATTTTTAAAGAGGGTGAAATCCATTTTTCCAGAGGGTGAAATCCATTTTTCCATTGCCCCCTGATAACATGAAAAATGAACCTGCCCCTCACTTCCGAGGAAAATGAACATGCCCCTCACTTCCATGAAAAATGAACATGCCCCTCACTTCCGTGAAAAATGAACATGCCCCTCACTTTCGTGAAAAATGAACATGCCCCTCACTTCCGTGAAAAATGAACCTGCCCCTCACTTTCGTCAAAAATGAACCTGCCCCTCACTTCAGTGAAAAATGAACCTGCCCCTCTCTCCATAAAAAATGAACCTGATCCTCATGGCGGGAAAAATTAACCTGCCCTTAATGGTGGAAAAAATGAACTTGCCCAATTTTCCTTAAGGAGGGAATCCATTTTTTCCAGAGGGAGAAATCCATTTTATCCAGAAGGAAAAATCCATTTTTCCAGAGGGAGAAATCCAATTTTCCAGAGGGTGAAATCCATTTTTCCAGTGGGTGAAATCCATTTTTCCATTGCCCCCTGATAACATGAAAAATGAACCTGCCCCTCACTTTCGTGAAAAAAGAACCTGCCCCTCACTTCCGTGAAAAATGAACCTGCCCCTCACTTCCGTTAAAAATGAACCTGCCCCTTCATTTCTGTAAAAAATGAACCTGCCCCTCACTTCCATGAAAAATGAACCTGCCCCTCACTTCCATGAAAAATGAACCTGCCCCCTCATACAGTGAAAAATGAACCTTCCCCTCATGGCGGGAAAAATGAACCTGCCCCCTCATTTCCGTGAAAAATGAACCTACCCTCACTTCCGTGAAAATTAACCTGCCCCTCTCTCCGTAAAAAATGAACCTGATCCTCATGGTGGGAAAAATTAACTTGCCCAATTTTCATTAAGGGAGAAGTCCATTTTTCCAGAGGGGGAAATCCATTTTTAAAGAGGGTGAAATCCATTTTTCCAGAGGGTGAAATCCATTTTTCCATTGCCCCCTGATAACATGAAAAATGAACCTGCCCCTCACTTCCGAGGAAAATGAACATGCCCATCACTTCCATGAAAAATGAACATGCCCCTCACTTCCGTGAAAAATGAACATGCCCCTCACTTTCGTGAAAAATGAACATGCCCCTCACTTCCGTGAAAAATGATCCTGCCCCTTACTTTCGTCAAAAATGAACCTGCCCCTCACTTCAGTGAAAAATGAACCTGCCCCTCTCTCCATAAAAAATGAACCTGATCCTCATGGCGGGAAAAATTAACCTGCCCTTAATGGTGGAAAAAATGAACTTGCCCAATTTTCCTTAAGGAGGGAATCCATTTTTTCCAGAGGGAGAAATCCATTTTATCCAGAAGGAAAAATCCATTTTTCCAGAGGGAGAAATCCATTTTTCCAGAGGGTGAAATCCATTTTTCCAGTGGGTGAAATCCATTTTTCCATTGCCCCCTGATAACATGAAAAATGAACCTGCCCTCACTTCCGTGAAAAATGAACCTGCCCCTATATCCGTGAAAAATGAACGTGATCCTCATTGTGGGAAAAATTAACCTGCCCCAAATGGTGGGAAAAATGAACTTGCTCAATTTTCCTTAAGGGGGAAATCCATTTTATCCAGAGGGAGAAATCCATTTTATCCTCAGGGAGAAATCCACTTTTCACGAGGGAGAAATCCATTTTTCACGAGGGAGAAATCCATTTTTCACGAGGGAGAAATCCATTTTTCACGAGGGAGAAATCCATTTTTCACGAGGGAGAAATCCATTTTTCACGAGGGAGAAATCCATTTTTCACGAGGGAGAAATCCATTTTTCCAGAGGGGGAAATCCATTTTTCCAGAGGGGGAAATCCATTTTTCCCGAGGGGGAAATCCATTTTTCCCAAGGGTGAAATCCATTTTTCCCCAAGGGGGAAATCCATTTTTCCATTGCCGCCGGATAACATGAAAAATGAACCTGCCCCTCACTTCCGTGAAAAATGAACCTTCCCCTCACTTCCCTGAAAAATGAACCTTCCCCTCACTTCCCTGAAAAATGAACCTTCCCCTCACTTCCCTGAAAAAAGAACCTGCCCCTCACTTCCCTGAAAAATGAACATGCCCCTCACTTCCGTGAAAAATGAACCTGCCCCTCACTTCCGTGAAAAATGAACCTGCCCCTCACTTCCGAGAAAAATGAACCTGCCCCTCACTTCTGTGAAAAATGAACCTGCCCCTCACTTCCGTGAAAAATGAACCTGCCCCTCACTTCCGTGAAAAATGAACCTGCCCTCACTTCCATGAAAAATGAACCTGCCCCTCACTTCCGTGAAAAATGAACCTGCCCCTCACTTCCGTGAAAAATGAACCTGCCCCTCTCTTCCGTGAAAAATGAACCTGCCCCTCTCTTCCGTGAAAAATGAAAATGCCCCTCACATCCGTGAAAAATGAGCCTGACCCCTCACTTCCGTGAAAAATAAACCTGCCCCTCACTTTCGTGAAAAATGAACCTGCCAATCACTTTCGTCAAAAATGAACCTTCCCCTAACTTTAGTGAAAAATGAACCTGCCCCTCTCTCCGTAAAAAATGAACGTGATCCTCATGGTGGGAAAAATTAACCTGCCCCTAATGGTGGGAAAAATGAACTTGCTCAATTTTCCTTAAGGGGGAAGTCCATTTTCTCCTGAGGGAGAAATCCATTTTTCCAGAGGGGGAAATCCATTTTTCCAGAGGGGGAAATCCATTTTTCCAGAGGGGGAAATCCATTTTTCCCGAGGGGGAAATCCATTTTTCCCAAGGGGGAAATCCATTTTTCCATTGCCGCCGGATAACATGAAAAATGAACCTGCCCCTCACTTCCGTGAAAAATGAACCTTCCCCTCACTTCCCTGAAAATGAACCTTCCCCTCACTTCCCTGAAAAATGAACCTTCCCCTCACTTCCCTGAAAAAAGAACCTGCCCCTCACTTCCCTGAAAAATGAACATGCCCCTCACTTCCGTGAAAAATGAACCTGCCCCTCACTTCCGTGAAAAATGAACCTGCCCCTCACTTCCAAGAAAAATGAACCTGCACCTCACTTCTGTGAAAAATGAACCTGCCCCTCACTTCCGTGGAAAATGAACTTGCCCGTCACTTCTGTGAAAAATGAACCTTCCCCTAGCTTTAGTGAAAAATGAACCTGCCCCTCTCTCCGAAAAAAATGAATGTGATCCTCATGGTGGGAAAAATTAACCTGCCCCTAATGGTGGGAAAAATGAACTTGCTCAATTTTCCTTAAGGGGGAAGTCCATTTTATCCTGAGGGAGAAATCCATTTTTCCAGAGGGGGAAATTCATTTTTCCAGAGGGGGAAATCCATTTTTCCAGAGGGGGAAATCCATTTTTCCAGAGGGGGAAATCCATTTTTCCAGAGGGGGAAATCCATTTTATCAAAGGGGGAAATCCATTTTTCCATTGCACCCTTATAACATGAAAAATAAACCTGTCCCTCACTTCCGTGAAAAATGAACCTGCCCCTCACTTCCGTGAAAAATGAACCTGCCCCTCACTTCCGTGAAAAATGAACCTGCCCCTCACTTTCGTCAAAAATGAACCTGCCCCTCACTTTCGTCAAAAATGAACCTGCCCCTCACTTTCGTCAAAAATGAACCTGCCCCTCACTTTCGTCAAAAATGAACCTGCCCCTCACTTCAGTGAAAAATGAACCTGATCCTTATGGCGGGAAAAATTAACCTGCCCTTAATGGTGGAAAAAATGAACTTGCCCAATTTTCCTTAAGGGGGGAATCCATTTTTTCCTTAAGGGGGGAATACATTTTTTCCAGACGGAGAAATCCATTTTTCCAGAGGGAGAAATCCATTTTTCCAGAGGGAGAAGCCATTTTTCTCAAGGGGGAAATCCATTTTTCCATTGCCCCCTGATAACATGAAAAATGAACCTGCCCCTCACTTCCCTGAAAAATGAACCTGCCCCTCACTTCCCAGAAAAATGAACCTGCAACTCGCTTCCGTGAAAAATGAACCTGCCCCTCACTTTCATGAAAAATGAACCTGCCCCTCACTTCCGTGAAAAATGAACCTTCCACTCACTTCCGTTAAAAATGAACCTGCCCCTTCATTTCTGTAAAAAATGAACCTGCCCCTCACTTCCATGAAAAATGAACCTGCCCCTCACTTCCATGAAAAATGAACCTGCCCCCTCATACAGTGAAAAATGAACCTTCCCCTCATGGCGGGAAAAATGAACCTGCCCCCTCATTTCCGTGAAAAATGAACCTACCCTCACTTCCGTGAAAATTAACCTGCCCCTCTCTCCGTAAAAAATGAACCTGATCCTCATGGTGGGAAAAATTAACTTGCCCAATTTTCATTAAGGGAGAAGTCCATTTTTCCAGAGGGTGAAATCCATTTTTCCATTGCCCCCTGATAACATGAAAAATGAACCTGCCCCTCACTTCCGAGGAAAATGAACATGCCCCTCACTTCCATGAAAAATGAACATGCCCCTCACTTCCGTGAAAAATGAACATGCCCCTCACTTTCGTGAAAAATGAACATGCCCCTCACTTCCGTGAAAAATGAACCTGCCCCTCACTTTCGTCAAAAATGAACCTGCCCCTCACTTCAGTGAAAAATGAACCTGCCCCTCTCTCCATAAAAAATGAACCTGATCCTCATGGCGGGAAAAATTAACCTGCCCTTAATGGTGGAAAAAATGAACTTGCCCAATTTTCCTTAAGGAGGGAATCCATTTTTTCCAGAGGGAGAAATCCATTTTATCCAGAAGGAAAAATCCATTTTTCCAGAGGGAGAAATCCATTTTTCCAGAGGGTGAAATCCATTTTTCCAGTGGGTGAAATCCATTTTTCCATTGCCCCCTGATAACATGAAAAATGAACCTGCCCCTCACTTTCGTGAAAAAAGAACCTGCCCCTCACTTCCGTGAAAAATGAACCTGCCCCTCACTTCCCTGAAAAATGAACCTTCCCCTCACTTCCCTGAAAAAAGAACCTGCCCCTCACTTCCGTGAAAAATGAACCTGCCCCTCACTTCGGTGAAACATGAACCTGCCCCTCACTTCCGTGAAAAATGAACCTGCCCCTCACTTCCGTGAAAAATGAACCTGATCCTCATGGCGGGAAAATTAACCTGCTCTTAATGGTGGGAAAAATGAACTTGCTCAATTTTCCTGAAGGGGGAAATCCATTTTATGCAGAGGGAGAAATCCATTTTATCCAGAGGGAGAAATCCATTTTTTCCAGAGGGGGAAATCCTTTTTTCCAGAGGGGGAAATCCTTTTTTCCAGAGGGGGAAATCCATTTTTCCAGAGGGGGAAATCCATTTTTCCAAAGGGGGAAATCCACTTTTCCAAAGGGGGAAATCCATCTTTCCAGAGGGGGAAATCCACTTTTCCAAAGGGGGAAATCCACTTTTCCAAAGGGGGAAATCCATTTTTCCATTGCCCCCTGATAACATGAAAAATGAACCTGCCCTTCACTTTTGTGAAAAATGAACCTGCCCCTCACTTCCGTGAAAAATGAAACTGCCCCTCACTTCCGTGAAAAATGAACCTGCCCCTCACTTCCGTGAAAAATGAACCTGTCCCTCACTTCCGTGAAAAATGAACCTGCCCCTCACTTCCGTGAAAAATGAACCTGCCCCTCACTTCCTTGAAAAATGAACCTGCCTCTCACTTCCGTGAAAAATGAACCTGCCCATCACTTCTGTGAAAAATGAACCTGCCCCTCACTTCCGTGAAAAATGAACCTTCCTCTCACTTCCGTTAAAAATGAACCTGCCCCTTCATTTCTGTAAAAAATGAACCTGCCCCTCACTTCCATGAAAAATGAACCTGCCCCCTCATACAGTGAAAAATGAACCTTCCCCTCATGGCGGGAAAAATGATCCTGCCCCCTCATTTCCGTGAAAAATGAACCTGATCCTCATGGTGGGAAAAATTAACTTGCCCAATTTTCATTAAGGGAGAAGTCCATTTTTCCAGAGGGGGAAATCCATTTTTCCAGAGGGGGAAATCCATTTTTCAAAAGGGGGAAATTCATTTTCCAAAGGGGGAAATCCATTTTTCCATTGCCCCCTGATAACGTGAAAAATGAACCTGCCCCTCACTTCCGTGAAAAATGAACCTACCCCTCACTTCCGTGAAAAATGAACCTGCCCCTCACTTCCGTGAAAAATGAACCTGCCCCTCACTTCCGTGAAAAATGAACCTGCCCCTCACTTCCGTGAAAAATGAACCTGCCCCTCACTTCCGTGAAAAATGAACCTGCCCCTCACTTCCGTGAAAAATGAACCTGCCCCTCACTTCCGTGAAAAATGAACCTGCCCTCACTTCCATGAAAAATGAACCTGCCCCTCACTTCCGTGAAAAATGAACCTGCCCCTCACTTCCGTGAAAAATGAACCTACCCCTCACTTCCGTGAAAAATGAACCTGCCCCTCTCTTCCGTGAAAAATGAACCTGCCCCTCTCTTCCGTGAAAAATGAACCTGCCCCTCTCTTCCGTGAAAAATGAACCTGCCCCTCACTTCCGTGAAAAATGAACCTGCCCCCACTTCCGTGAAAAATGAACCTGCCCCTCACTTCTGTCAAAAATGAACCTGCCCCTCACTTCAGTGAAAAATGAACCTGCCCTTCTCTCCATAAAAAATTAACCTGTTCCTCATGGCGAGAAAAATGAACTTGCCCAATTTTCCTTAAGGGGGGAATCCATTTTTTCCAGAGGGAGCAATTCATTTTATCCAGAGGGACAAATCCATTTTATCCAGACAGAGAAATCCATTTTTCCAGAGGGAGAAATCCATTTTTCCAGAGGGAGAAATCCATTTTGTCCAGAGGGAGAAATCCATTTTGTCCAGAGGGAGAAATCCATTTTGTCCAGAGGGGGAAATCCTTTTTTCCAGAGGGGGAAATCCTTTTTTCCAGAGGGGGAAATCCTTTTTTCCAGAGGGGGAAATCCATTTTTCCAGAGGGGGAAATCCATTTTTCCAAAGGGGGAAATCCACTTTTCCAAAGGGGGAAATCCATCTTTCCAGAGGGGGAAATCCACTTTTCCAAAGGGGGAAATCCATTTTTCCATTGCCCCCTGATAACATGAAAAATGAACCTGCCCTTCACTTTTGTGAAAAATGAACCTGCCCCTCACTTCCGTGAAAAATGAAACTGCCCCTCACTTCCGTGAAAAATGAACCTGCCCCTCACTTCCGTGAAAAATGAACCTGCCCCTCACTTCCGTGAAAAATGAACCTGTCCCTCACTTCCGTGAAAAATGAACCTGCCCCTCACTTCCGTGAAAAATGAACCTGCCCCTCACTTCCGTGAAAAATGAACCTGCCTCTCACTTCCGTGAAAAATGAACCTGCCCATCACTTCTGTGAAAAATGAACCTGCCCCTCACTTCCGTGAAAAATGAACCTTCCTCTCACTTCCGTTAAAAATGAACCTGCCCCTTCATTTCTGTAAAAAATGAACCTGCCCCTCACTTCCATGAAAAATGAACCTGCCCCTCACTTCCATGAAAAATGAACCTGCCCCCTCATACAGTGAAAAATGAACCTTCCCCTCATGGCGGGAAAAATGATCCAGCCCCCTCATTTCCGTGAAAAATGAACCTACCCTCACTTCCGTGAAAAATGAACCTGCCCTTCTCTTCCGTGAAAAATGAACCTGCCCCTCACTTCTGTCAAAAATGAACCTGCCCTTCTCTCCATAAAAAATGAACCTGATCCTCATGGCGGGAAAATTATCCTGCTCTTTAATGGTGGGAAAAATGAACTTGCTCAAATTCACTTCCGTGAAAAATGAACCTGCCTCTCACTTCCGTGAAAAATTAACCTGCCCCTCACTTCCGTGAAAAATTAACCTGCCCCTCACTTCCGTGAAAAATGAACCTGCCCCTCACTTCTGTGAAAAATGAACCTGCCCCTCACTTCCGTGAAAAATGAACCTGCCCTCACTTCCGTGAAAAATGAACCTGCCCCTCACTTCCGTGAAAAATGAACCTGCCCCTCACTTCCGTGAAAAATGAACCTGCCCCTCACTTCCGTGAAAAATGAACCTGCCCCTCACTTCCGAGAAAAATGAACCTGCCCCTCACTTCTGTGAAAAATTAACCTGCCCCTCACTTCCGTGGAAAATGAACTTGCCCCTCACTTCCGTGAAAAATGAACCTTCCCCTCACTTCAGTGAAAAATGAACCTTAACCTCACTTCAGTGAAAAATGAACCTGCCCCTCACTTCAGTGAAAAATGAACCTGCCCCTCACTTCAGTGAAAAATGAACCTTCCCCTCACGTCCGTGAAAAATGAACCTGCCCCTCACTTCAGTGAAAAATGAACCTTAACCTCACTTCAGTGAAAAATGAACCTGCCCCTCACTTCAGTGAAAAATGAACCTTCCCCTCACGTCCGTGAAAAATGAACCTGCCCTTCACATCTGTGAAAAATGAACCTACCCCTCACTTCCGTGAAAAATGAACCTGCCTCTCACTTCCGTGAAAAATGAACCTTCCTCTCACTTCTGTGGAAAAGAAACCTGCCCCTCACTTCAGTGAAAAATGAACCTGCCCCTCTCTCCATAAAAAATGAACCTGATCCTCATGGCGGGAAAATTAACCTGCGCTTAATGGTGAGAAAAATAAACTTGCTTAATTTTCCTTAAGGGGGAAATCCATTTTATCCTGAGGGAGAAATCCATTTTATGCAGAGGGAGAAATCCATTTTATCCAGAAGGAGAAATCCATTTTTCCAGAGGGAGAAATCCATTTTTCCAGAGGGGGAAATCCATTTTTCCAGAGGGGGAAATCCATTTTTCAAAAGGGGGAAATCCATTTTCCAAAGGGGGAAATGCATTTTTCCATTGCTCCCTGATAACGTGAAAAATGAACCTGCCCCTCACTTCCGTGAAAAATGAACCTGCCCCTCACTTCCATGAATAATGAACCTGCCCCTCACTTCCGTGAAAAATGAACCTGCCCCTCACTTCCGGTAAAAATTAACCTGCCCTTCTCTCCATAAAAAATGAACCTGTTCCTCATGGCGGGAAAAATGAACTTGCCCAATTTTCATTAAGGGAGAAGTCCATTTTTCCAGAGGGGGAAATCCATTTTTAATGAGGGGGAAATACATTTTTCCAGAGGGGGTAATCCATTTTTCCAGAGGGAAAAATCCATTTTTCCAGAGGGGGAAATCCATTTTTCCAGAGGGGGAAATCCATTTTTCCAGAGGGGGACATCCATTTTTCCAGAGGGGGAAGTCCATTTTTCCAGAGGGGGAAATCCATTTTTCCAAAGGGGGAAATCCAGTTTTCCATTGCTCCCTGATAACGTGAAAAATGAACCTGCCCCTCACTTCCGTGAAAAATGAACCTGCCCCTCACTTCCATGAAAAATGAACCTGCCCCTCACTTCCATGAAAATGAACCTGCCCCTCAATTCCGTGAAAAATGAACCTGCCCTTCTCTCCATAAAAAATGAACCTGTTCCTCATGGCGGGAAAAATGAACTTGCCCAATTTTCCTTAAGGGGGGAATCCATTTTTTCCAGAGGGAGAAATCCATTTTTCCAGAGGGAGTAATCCATTTTATCCAGAGGGACAAATCCATTTTATCCTGAGCGAGAAATCCATTTTTCCAGAGGGAGAAATCCATTTTTCCATAGGGGGAAATCCATTTCATCGAGAGGGAGAAATCCATTTTATCCAGAGGGAGAAATCCATTTTTCCAGAGGGGGAAATCCATTTTTCCAAAGGGGAAATCCATTTTTCCAGAGGGGGAAATCCTTTTTTCCAAAGGGGGAAATCCATTTTTCCATTGCCCCCTGATAACATGAAAAATGAACCTGCCCCTCACTTCTGTGAAAAATGAACCTGCCCCTCTCTTCCGTGAAAAATGAACCTTCCCCTCACTTCCTTGAAAAATGAACCTGCCCCTCACTTCCGTGAAAAATGAACCTGCCCCTCACTTCCGTGAAAAATGAACCTGCCCCTCACTTCCGTGAAAAATGAACCTGCCCCTCACTTCCGTGAAAAATGAACCTGCCCCTCACTTCCTTGAAAAATGAACCTGCCCCTCACTTCCGTGAAAAATGAACCTGCCCCTCACTTCCGTGAAAAATGAACCTGCCCCTCACTTCCGTGAAAAATGAACCTGCCCCTCACTTCCGTGAAAAAACAACCTTCCCCTCACTTCCGTGAAAAAAGAACCTTCCCCTCACTTCAGTGAAAAATGAACCTGCCCCTCACTTCCGTGAAAAATGAACCTGCCCCTCACTTCCGTGAAAAACTAACCTGCCCCTCACTTCCGTGAAAAATGAACCTGCCCATCACTTCCGAGAAAAATGAACCTGCCTCTCACTTCCGTGAAAAATGAACCTGCCCATCACTTCCGTGAAAACTGAACCTGCCCCTCACTACCGTGAAAAATGAACCTTCCACTCACTTCCGTTAAAAATGAACCTGCCCCTTCATTTCTGTAAAAAATGAACCTGCCCCTCACTTCCATGAAAAATGAACCTGCCCCTCACTTCCATGAAAAATGAACCTGCCCCCTCATACAGTGAAAAATGAACCTTCCCCTCATGGCGGGAAAAATGAACCTGCCCCCTCATTTCCGTGAAAAATGAACCTACCCTCACTTCCGTGAAAATTAACCTGCCCCTCTCTCCGTAAAAAATGAACCTGATCCTCATGGTGGGAAAAATTAACTTGCCCAATTTTCATTAAGGGAGAAGTCCATTTTTCCAGAGGGGGAAATCCATTTTTAAAGAGGGTGAAATCCATTTTTCCAGAGGGTGAAATCCATTTTTCCATTGCCCCCTGATAACATGAAAAATGAACCTGCCCCTCACTTCCGAGGAAAATGAACATGCCCCTCACTTCCATGAAAAATGAACATGCCCCTCACTTCCGTGAAAAATGAACATGCCCCTCACTTTCGTGAAAAATGAACATGCCCCTCACTTTCGTCAAAAATGAACCTGCCCCTCACTTCAGTGAAAAATGAACCTGCCCCTCTCTCCATAAAAAATGAACCTGATCCTCATGGCGGGAAAAATTAACCTGCCCTTAATGGTGGAAAAAATGAACTTGCCCAATTTTCCTTAAGGAGGGAATCCATTTTTTCCAGAGGGAGAAATCCATTTTATCCAGAAGGAGAAATCCATTTTTCCAGAGGGAGAAATCCATTTTTCCAGAGGGTGAAATCCATTTTTCCATTGCCCCCTGATAACATGAAAAATGAACCTGCCCCTCACTTTCGTGAAAAAAGAACCTGCCCCTCACTTCCGTGAAAAATGAACCTGCCCCTCACTTCAGTGAAAAATGAACCTGCCCCTCACTTCCGTGAAAAATGAACCTGCCCCTCACTTCCGTGAAAAATGAACCTGCCCTTCTCTCCATTAAAAATTAACCTGTTCCTCATGGCGGGAAAAATGAACTTGCCCAATTTTCCTTAAGGGGGGGAATCCATTTTTTCCAGAGGGAGAAATCCATTTTATCCAGAGGGAGAAATCCATTTTTCCAGAGGGAGAAATCCATTTTTCCAGAGGGAGAAATCCATTTTTCCAGAGGGAGAAATCCATTTTTCCAGAGGGAGAAATCCATTTTTCCAGAGGGAGAAATCCATTTTTCCATTGCCCCCTGATGACATGAAAAATGAACCTGCCCCTCACTTCCGTGGAAAATGAACATGCCCCTCACTTCCGTGAAAAATGAACTTGCCCCTCACTTCCATGAAAAATGAACCTGCCCCTCACTTCCTTGAAAAATGAACCTGCCCCTCACTTCCGTGAAAAATGAACCTGCCCCTCACTTCGGTGAAACATGAACCTGCCCCTCACTTCCGTGAAAAATGAACCTGCCCCTCACTTCCGTGAAAAATGAACCTGCCCCTCACTTCCGTGAAAAATGAACCTGATCCTCATGGCGGGAAAATTAACCTGCTCTTAATGGTGGGAAAAATGAACTTGCTCAATTTTCCTGAAGGGGGAAATCCATTTTATGCAGAGGGAGAAATCCATTTTATCCAGAGGGAGAAATCCATTTTTTCCAGAGGGGGAAATCCTTTTTTCCAGAGGGGGAAATCCTTTTTTCCAGAGGGGGAAATCCTTTTTTCCAGAGGGGGAAATCCATTTTTCCAGAGGGGGAAATCCATTTTTTAAAAGGGGGAAATTCATTTTCCAAAGGGGGAAATCCATTTTTCCTTTGCCCCCTGATAACATGAAAAATGAACCTGCCCTTCACTTTTGTGAAAAATGAACCTGCCCCTCACTTCCGTGAAAAATGAAACTGCCCCTCACTTCCGTGAAAAATGAACCTGCCCCTCACTTCCGTGAAAAATGAACCTGTCCCTCACTTCCGTGAAAAATGAACCTGCCCCTCACTTCCGTGAAAAATGAACCTGCCCCTCACTTCCGTGAAAAATGAACCTGCCTCTCACTTCCGTGAAAAATGAACCTGCCCATCACTTCTGTGAAAAATGAACCTGCCCCTCACTTCCGTGAAAAATGAACCTTCCTCTCACTTCCGTTAAAAATGAACCTGCCCCTTCATTTCTGTAAAAAATGAACCTGCCCCTCACTTCCATGAAAAATGAACCTGCCCCTCACTTCCATGAAAAATGAACCTGCCCCCTCATACAGTGAAAAATGAACCTTCCCCTCATGGCGGGAAAAATGATCCTGCCCCCTCATTTCCGTGAAAAATGAACCTACCCTCACTTCCGTGAAAAATGAACAAGCCCTTCTCTTCCGTGAAAAATGAACCTGCCCCTCACTTCCGTGAAAAATGAACCTGCCCCTCACTTCCGTGAAAAACTAACCTGCCCCTCACTTCCGTGAAAAATGAACCTGCCCATCACTTCCGAGAAAAATGAACCTGCCTCTCACTTCCGTGAAAAATGAACCTGCCCATCACTTCCGTGAAAACTGAACCTGCCCCTCACTACCGTGAAAAATGAACCTTCCACTCACTTCCGTTAAAAATGAACCTGCCCCTTCATTTCTGTAAAAAATGAACCTGCCCCTCACTTCCATGAAAAATGAACCTGCCCCTCACTTCCATGAAAAATGAACCTGCCCCTCATGGCGGGAAAAATGATCCTGCCCCCTCATTTCCGTGAAAAATGAACCTACCCTCACTTCCGTGAAAAATGAACCTGCCCTTCTCTTCCGTGAAAAATGAACCTGCCCCTCACTTCCGTGAAAAATGAACCTTCCACTCACTTCCGTTAAAAATGAACCTGCCCCTTCATTTCTGTAAAAAATGAACCTGCCCCTCACTTCCATGAAAAATGAACCTGCCCCTCACTTCCATGAAAAATGAACCTGCCCCCTCATACAGTGAAAAATGAACCTTCCCCTCATGGCGGGAAAAATGAACCTGCCCCCTCATTTCCGTGAAAAATGAACCTACCCTCACTTCCGTGAAAATTAACCTGCCCCTCTCTCCGTAAAAAATGAACCTGATCCTCATGGTGGGAAAAATTAACTTGCCCAATTTTCATTAAGGGAGAAGTCCATTTTTCCAGAGGGGGAAATCCATTTTTAAAGAGGGTGAAATCCATTTTTCCAGAGGGTGAAATCCATTTTTCCATTGCCCCCTGATAACATGAAAAATGAACCTGCCCCTCACTTCCGAGGAAAATGAACATGCCCCTCACTTCCATGAAAAATGAACATGCCCCTCACTTCCGTGAAAAATGAACATGCCCCTCACTTTCGTGAAAAATGAACATGCCCCTCACTTTCGTCAAAAATGAACCTGCCCCTCACTTCAGTGAAAAATGAACCTGCCCCTCTCTCCATAAAAAATGAACCTGATCCTCATGGCGGGAAAAATTAACCTGCCCTTAATGGTGGAAAAAATGAACTTGCCCAATTTTCCTTAAGGAGGGAATCCATTTTTTCCAGAGGGAGAAATCCATTTTATCCAGAAGGAGAAATCCATTTTTCCAGAGGGAGAAATCCATTTTTCCAGAGGGTGAAATCCATTTTTCCATTGCCCCCTGATAACATGAAAAATGAACCTGCCCCTCACTTTCGTGAAAAAAGAACCTGCCCCTCACTTCCGTGAAAAATGAACCTGCCCCTCACTTCAGTGAAAAATGAACCTGCCCCTCACTTCCGTGAAAAATGAACCTGCCCCTCACTTCCGTGAAAAATGAACCTGCCCTTCTCTCCATTAAAAATTAACCTGTTCCTCATGGCGGGAAAAATGAACTTGCCCAATTTTCCTTAAGGGGGGGAATCCATTTTTTCCAGAGGGAGAAATCCATTTTATCCAGAGGGAGAAATCCATTTTTCCAGAGGGAGAAATCCATTTTTCCAGAGGGAGAAATCCATTTTTCCAGAGGGAGAAATCCATTTTTCCATTGCCCCCTGATGACATGAAAAATGAACCTGCCCCTCACTTCCGTGGAAAATGAACATGCCCCTCACTTCCGTGAAAAATGAACTTGCCCCTCACTTCCATGAAAAATGAACCTGCCCCTCACTTCCTTGAAAAATGAACCTGCCCCTCACTTCCGTGAAAAATGAACCTGCCCCTCACTTCGGTGAAACATGAACCTGCCCCTCACTTCCGTGAAAAATGAACCTGCCCCTCACTTCCGTGAAAAATGAACCTGCCCCTCACTTCCGTGAAAAATGAACCTGATCCTCATGGCGGGAAAATTAACCTGCTCTTAATGGTGGGAAAAATGAACTTGCTCAATTTTCCTGAAGGGGGAAATCCATTTTATGCAGAGGGAGAAATCCATTTTATCCAGAGGGAGAAATCCATTTTTTCCAGAGGGGGAAATCCTTTTTTCCAGAGGGGGAAATCCTTTTTTCCAGAGGGGGAAATCCTTTTTTCCAGAGGGGGAAATCCATTTTTCCAGAGGGGGAAATCCATTTTTCAAAAGGGGGAAATTCATTTTCCAAAGGGGGAAATCCATTTTTCCATTGCCCCCTGATAACATGAAAAATGAACCTGCCCTTCACTTTTGTGAAAAATGAACCTGCCCCTCACTTCCGTGAAAAATGAAACTGCCCCTCACTTCCGTGAAAAATGAACCTGCCCCTCACTTCCGTGAAAAATGAACCTGTCCCTCACTTCCGTGAAAAATGAACCTGCCCCTCACTTCCGTGAAAAATGAACCTGCCCCTCACTTCCGTGAAAAATGAACCTGCCTCTCACTTCCGTGAAAAATGAACCTGCCCATCACTTCTGTGAAAAATGAACCTGCCCCTCACTTCCGTGAAAAATGAACCTTCCTCTCACTTCCATGAAAAATGAACCTGCCCCTCACTTCCATGAAAAATGAACCTGCCCCCTCATACAGTGAAAAATGAACCTTCCCCTCATGGCGGGAAAAATGATCCTGCCCCCTCATTTCCGTGAAAAATGAACCTACCCTCACTTCCGTGAAAAATGAACCTGCCCTTCTCTTCCGTGAAAAATGAACCTGCCCCTCACTTCTGTCAAAAATGAACCTGCCCTTCTCTCCATAAAAAATGAACCTGATCCTCATGGCGGGAAAATTAACCTGCTCTTAATGGTGGGAAAAATGAACTTGCTCAAATTCACTTCCGTGAAAAATGAACCTGCCTCTCACTTCCGTGAAAAATTAACCTGCCCCTCACTTCCGTGAAAAATGAACCTGCCCCTCACTTCTGTGAAAAATGAACCTGCCCCTCACTTCCGTGAAAAATGAACCTGCCCTCACTTCCGTGAAAAATGAACCTGCCCCTCACTTCCGTGAAAAATGAACCTGCCCCTCACTTCCGTGAAAAATGAACCTGCCCCTCACTTCCGTGAAAAATGAACCTGCCCCTCACTTCCGTGAAAAATGAACCTGCCCCTCACTTCCGAGAAAAATGAACCTGCCCCTCACTTCTGTGAAAAATGAACCTGCCCCTCACTTCCGTGGAAAATGAACTTGCCCCTCACTTCCGTGAAAAATGAACCTTCCCCTCACTTCAGTGAAAAATGAACCTTCCCCTCACTTCAGTGAAAAATGAACCTGCCCCTCACTTCAGTGAAAAATGAACCTGCCCCTCACTTCAGTGAAAAATGAACCTGCCCCTCACTTTCATGAAAAATGAACCTGCCCCTCACTTCCGTGAAAAATGAACCTTCCACTCACTTCCGTTAAAAATGAACATGCCCCTTCATTTCTGTAAAAAATGAACCTGCCCCTCACTTCCATGAAAAATGAACCTGCCCCTCACTTCCATGAAAAATGAACCTGCCCCCTCATACAGTGAAAAATGAACCTTCCCCTCATGGCGGGAAAAATGAACCTGCCCCCTCATTTCCGTGAAAAATGAACCTACCCTCACTTCCGTGAAAATTAACCTGCCCCTCTCTCCGTAAAAAATGAACCTGATCCTCATGGTGGGAAAAATTAACTTGCCCAATTTTCATTAAGGGAGAAGTCCATTTTTCCAGAGGGGGAAATCCATTTTTAAAGAGGGTGAAATCCATTTTTCCAGAGGGTGAAATCCATTTTTCCAGAGGGTGAAATCCATTTTTCCATTGCCCCCTGATAACATGAAAAATGAACCTGCCCCTCACTTCCATGAAAAATGAACATGCCCCTCACTTTCGTGAAAAATGAACATGCCCCTCACTTCCGTGAAAAATGAACCTGCCCCTCTCTCCATAAAAAATGAACCTGATCCTCATGGCGGGAAAATTAACCTGCGCTTAATGGTGGGAAAAATAAACTTGCTCAATTTTCCTTAAGGGGGAAATCCATTTTATCCAGAGGGAGAAATCCATTTTATCCAGAGGGAGAAATCCATTTTATCCAGAGGGAGAAATCCATTTTTCCAGAGGGGGAAATCCATTTTTCCAGAGGGGGAAATCCATTTTTTCAAAGGGGGAAATCCATTTTTCCATTGCCCCCTTATAACATGAAAAATAAACCTGTCCCTCACTTCCGTGAAAAATGAACCTGCCCCTCACTTCCGTGAAAAATGAACCTGCCCCTCACTTCCGTCAAAAATGAACCTGCCCCTCACTTCCGTCAAAAATGAACCTGCCCCTCACTTCCGTCAAAAATGAACCTGCCCCTCACTTTCGTCAAAAATGAACCTGCCCCTCACTTCAGTGAAAAATGAACCTGCCCCTCTCTCCATAAAAAATGAACCTGATCCTCATGGCGGGAAAAATTAACCTGCCCTTAATGGTGGAAAAAATGAACTTGCCCAATTTTCCTTAAGGAGGGAATCCATTTTTTCCAGAGGGAGAAATCCATTTTTCCAGAGGGAGAAATCCATTTTTCCAGAGGGTGAAATCCATTTTTCCAGAGGGTGAAATCCATTTTTCCATAGCCCCCTGATAACATGAAAAATGAACCTGCCCCTCACTTTCGTGAAAAAAGAACCTGCCCCTCACTTCCGTGAAAAATGAACCTGCCCCTCACTTCAGTGAAAAATGAACCTGCCCCTCACTTCAGTGAAAAATGAACCTGCCCCTCACTTCAGTGAAAAATGAACCTGCCCCTCTCTCCGTAAAAAGTGAACGTGATCCTCATTGTGGGAAAAATTAACCTGCCCCTAATGGTGGGAAAAATGAACTTGCTCAATTTTCCTTAAGGGGGAAATCCATTTTATCCAGAGGGAGAAATCCATTTTATCCAGAGGGAGAAATCCATTTTTTCCAGAGGGAGAAATCCATTTTTTCCAGAGGGAGAAATCCATTTTTCCAAAGGGGGAAATCCATTTTTCCATTGCCCCCTGATAACATAAAAAATGAACCTGCCCCTCACTTCCGTGAAAAATGAACCAGCCCCTCACTTCCCTTAAAATTGAACCTGCCCCTCACTTCCGTGAAAAATGAACCTGCCCCTCACTTCCGTGAAAAATGAACCTGCCCCTGACTTCCGTGAAAAATGAACCTGCCCCTGACTTCCCTGAAAAATGAACCTGCCCCTCACTGCCGTGAAAAATGAACCTGCCCCTCACTTCCGTGAAAAATGAACCTGCCCCTCACTTCCGTGAAAAATGAGCCTGCCCCTCACTTCCGTGAAAAATAAACCTGCCCCTCACTTCCGTGAAAAATGAACCTGCCCCTCACTTTCGTCAAAAATGAACCTGCCCCTCACTTCAGTGAAAAATGAACCTGCCCCTCTCTCCATAAAAAATTAACCTGCCCCTAATGGTGGGAAAAATGAACTTGCTCAATTTTCCTTAAGGGGGAAGTCCATTTTCTCCTGAGGGAGAAATCCATTTTTCCAGAGGGAGAAATCCATTTTTCCAGAGGGAGAAATCCATTTTTCCAGAGGGAGAAATCCATTTTTCAGAGGGGGAAATCCATTTTTCCAGAGGGGGAAATCCATTTTTCCATTGCCCCCTGATAACATGTAAAATGAACCTGCCCCTCACTTCCGTCAAAATTAACCTGCCCCTCACTTCCGTGAAAAATGAACCTGCCCCTCACTTCCGTGAAAAATGAACCTGCCCCTCACTTCCGTGGAAAATGAACTTGCCCCTCACTTCCGTGAAAAATGAACCTTCCACTAGCTTTAGTGAAAAATGAACCTGCCCCTCTCTCCGTAAAAAATGAACGTGATCCTCATGGTGGGAAAAATTAACCTGCCCCTAATGGTGGGAAAAATGAACTTGCTCAATTTTCCTTAAGGGGGAAATCCATTTTATCCTGAGGGAGAAATCCATTTTTCCAGAGGGAGAAATCCATTTTTCCAGAGGGAGAAATCCATTTTTCCAGAGGGAGAAATCCATTTTTCCAGAGGGAGAAATCCATTTTTAATGAGGGGGAAATACATTTTTCCAGAGGGGGAAATACATTTTTCCAGAGGGGGAAATCCATTTTTCCAGAGGGGGAAATCCATTTTTCCAGAGGGGGAAATCCATTTTTCCAGAGGGGGAAATCCATTTTTCCAGAGGGGGAAATCCATTTTTCCAGAGGGGGACATCCATTTTTCCAGAGGGGGACATCCATTTTTCCAGAGGGGGAAGTCCATTTTTCCAGAGGGGGAAATCCATTTTTCCAAAGGGGGAAATCCAGTTTTCCATTGCTCCCTGATAACGTGAAAAATGAACCTGCCCCTCACTTCCGTGAAAAATGAACCTGCCCCTCACTTCCATGAAAAATGAACCTGCCCCTCACTTCCATGAAAATGAACCTGCCCCTCAATTCCGTGAAAAATGAACCTGCCCTTCTCTCCATAAAAAATGAACCTGTTCCTCATGGCGGGAAAAATGAACTTGCCCAATTTTCCTTAAGGGGGGAATCCATTTTTTCCAGAGGGAGAAATCCATTTTTCCAGAGGGAGTAATCCATTTTATCCAGAGAGACAAATCCATTTTATCCTGAGCGAGAAATCCATTTTTCCAGAGGGAGAAATCCATTTTTCCATAGGGGGAAATCCATTTCATCGAGAGGGAGAAATCCATTTTATCCAGAGGGGGAAATCCATTTTTCCAGAGGGGGAAATCCATTTTTCCAAAGGGGGAAATCCATTTTTCCAGAGGGGGAAATCCACTTTTCCAAAGGGGGAAATCCATTTTTCCATTGCCCCCTGATAACATGAAAAATGAACCTGCCCCTCACTTCTGTGAAAAATGAACCTGCCCCTCACTTCCTTGAAAAATGAACCTGCCCCTCACTTCCGTGAAAAATGAACCTGCCCCTCACTTCCGTGAAAAATGAACCTGCCCCTCACTTCCTTGAAAAATGAACCTGCCCCTCACTTCCGTGAAAAATGAACCTGCCCCTCACTTCCGTGAAAAATGAACCTGCCCCTCACTTCCGTGAAAAATGAACCTGCCCCTCACTTCCGTGAAAAAAGAACCTTCCCCTCACTTCTGTGAAAAAAGAACCTTCCCCTCACTTCTGTGAAAAATGAACCTGCCCCTCACTTCCGTGAAAAATGAACCTGCCCCTCACTTCCGTGAAAAACTAACCTGCCCCTCACTTCCGTGAAAAATGAACCTGCCCATCACTTCCGTGAAAAATGAACCTGCCTCTCACTTCCGTGAAAAATGAACCTGCCCATCACTTCCGTGAAAACTGAACCTGCCCCTCACTTCCGTGAAAAATGAACCTTCCACTCACTTCCGTTAAAAATGAACCTGCCCCTTCATTTCTGTAAAAAATGAACCTGCCCCTCACTTCCATGAAAAATGAACCTGCCCCTCACTTCCATGAAAAATGAACCTGCCCCCTCATACAGTGAAAAATGAACCTTCCCCTCATGGCGGGAAAAATGAACCTGCCCCCTCATTTCCGTGAAAAATGAACCTACCCTCACTTCCGTGAAAATTAACCTGCCCCTCTCTCCGTAAAAAATGAACCTGATTCTCATGGTGGGAAAAATTAACTTGCCCAATTTTCATTAAGGGAGAAGTCCATTTTTCCAGAGGGGGAAATAAATTTTTAAAGAGGGTGAAATCCATTTTTCCAGAGGGTGAAATCCATTTTTCCAGAGGGTGAAATCCATTTTTCCAGAGGGTGAAATCCATTTTTCCATTGCCCCCTGATAACATGAAAAATGAACCTGCCCCTCACTTCCGAGGAAAATGAACATGCCCCTCACTTCCGTGAAAAATGAACATGCCCCTCACTTCCGTGAAAAATGAACATGCCCCTCACTTTCGTGAAAAATGAACATGCCCCTCACTTCCGTGAAAAATGAACCTGCCCCTCTCTCCATAAAAAATGAACCTGATCCTCATGGCGGGAAAATTAACCTGCGCTTAATGGTGGAAAAAATAAACTTGCTCAAATTTCCTTAAGGGGGAAATCCATTTTATCCAGAGGGAGAAATCCATTTTATCCAGAGGGAGAAATCCATTTTATCCAGAGGGGGAAATCCATTTTTCCAGAGGGGGAAATCCATTTTTTCAAAGGGGGAAATCCATTTTTCCATTGCCCCCTTATAACATGAAAAATAAACCTGTCCCTCACTTCCGTGAAAAATGAACCTGCCCCTCACTTCCGTGAAAAATGAACCTGCCCCTCACTTCCGTGAAAAATGAACCTGCCCCTCACTTCCGTGAAAAATGAACCTGCCCCTCACTTCCGTCAAAAATGAACCTGCCCCTCACTTTCGTCAAAAATGAACCTGCCCCTCACTTTCGTCAAAAATGAACCTGCCCCTCACTTCAGTGAAAAATGAACCTGCCCCTCTCTCCATAAAAAATGAACCTGATCCTCATGGCGGGAAAAATTAACCTGCCCTTAATGGTGGAAAAAATGAACTTGCCCAATTTTCCTTAAGGGGGGAATCCATTTTTTCCTTTAGGGGGGAATACATTTTTTCCAGACGGAGAAATCCATTTTTCCAGAGGGAGAAATCCATTTTTCCAGAGGGAGAAGCCATTTTTCTCAAGGGGGAAATCCATTTTTCCATTGCCCCCTGATAACATGAAAAATGAACCTGCCCCTCACTTCCCTGAAAAATGAACCTGCCCCTCACTTCCCAGAAAAATGAACCTGCCCCTCACTTCCCAGAAAAATGAACCTGCCCCTCACTTCCGTGAAAAATGAACCTGCCCCTCACTTTCATGAAAAATGAACCTGCCCCTCACTTCCGTGAAAAATGAACCTTCCACTCACTTCCGTTAAAAATGAACATGCCCCTTCATTTCTGTAAAAAATGAACCTGCCCCTCACTTCCATGAAAAATGAACCTGCCCCTCACTTCCATGAAAAATGAACCTGCCCCCTCATACAGTGAAAAATGAACCTTCCCCTCATGGCGGGAAAAATGAACCTGCCCCCTCATTTCCGTGAAAAATGAACCTACCCTCACTTCCGTGAAAATTAACCTGCCCCTCTCTCCGTAAAAAATGAACCTGATCCTCATGGTGGGAAAAATTAACTTGCCCAATTTTCATTAAGGGAGAAGTCCATTTTTCCAGAGGGGGAAATCCATTTTTAAAGAGGGTGAAATCCATTTTTCCAGAGGGTGAAATCCATTTTTCCAGAGGGTGAAATCCATTTTTCCATTGCCCCCTGATAACATGAAAAATGAACCTGCCCCTCACTTCCATGAAAAATGAACATGCCCCTCACTTTCGTGAAAAATGAACATGCCCCTCACTTCCGTGAAAAATGAACCTGCCCCTCTCTCCATAAAAAATGAACCTGATCCTCATGGCGGGAAAATTAACCTGCGCTTAATGGTGGGAAAAATAAACTTGCTCAATTTTCCTTAAGGGGGAAATCCATTTTATCCAGAGGGAGAAATCCATTTTATCCAGAGGGAGAAATCCATTTTATCCAGAGGGAGAAATCCATTTTTCCAGAGGGGGAAATCCATTTTTCCAGAGGGGGAAATCCATTTTTTCAAAGGGGGAAATCCATTTTTCCATTGCCCCCTTATAACATGAAAAATAAACCTGTCCCTCACTTCCGTGAAAAATGAACCTGCCCCTCACTTCCGTGAAAAATGAACCTGCCCCTCACTTCCGTCAAAAATGAACCTGCCCCTCACTTCCGTCAAAAATGAACCTGCCCCTCACTTCCGTCAAAAATGAACCTGCCCCTCACTTTCGTCAAAAATGAACCTGCCCCTCACTTCAGTGAAAAATGAACCTGCCCCTCTCTCCATAAAAAATGAACCTGATCCTCATGGCGGGAAAAATTAACCTGCCCTTAATGGTGGAAAAAATGAACTTGCCCAATTTTCCTTAAGGAGGGAATCCATTTTTTCCAGAGGGAGAAATCCATTTTTCCAGAGGGAGAAATCCATTTTTCCAGAGGGTGAAATCCATTTTTCCAGAGGGTGAAATCCATTTTTCCATAGCCCCCTGATAACATGAAAAATGAACCTGCCCCTCACTTTCGTGAAAAAAGAACCTGCCCCTCACTTCCGTGAAAAATGAACCTGCCCCTCACTTCAGTGAAAAATGAACCTGCCCCTCACTTCAGTGAAAAATGAACCTGCCCCTCACTTCCGTGAAAAATGAACCTGCCCCTCTCTCCGTAAAAAGTGAACGTGATCCTCATTGTGGGAAAAATTAACCTGCCCCTAATGGTGGGAAAAATGAACTTGCTCAATTTTCCTTAAGGGGGAAATCCATTTTATCCAGAGGGAGAAATCCATTTTATCCAGAGGGAGAAATCCATTTTTTCCAGAGGGAGAAATCCATTTTTTCCAGAGGGAGAAATCCATTTTTCCAAAGGGGGAAATCCATTTTTCCATTGCCCCCTGATAACATAAAAAATGAACCTGCCCCTCACTTCCGTGAAAAATGAACCAGCCCCTCACTTCCCTTAAAATTGAACCTGCCCCTCACTTCCGTGAAAAATGAACCTGCCCCTCACTTCCGTGAAAAATGAACCTGCCCCTGACTTCCGTGAAAAATGAACCTGCCCCTGACTTCCCTGAAAAATGAACCTGCCCCTCACTGCCGTGAAAAATGAACCTGCCCCTCACTTCCGTGAAAAATGAACCTGCCCCTCACTTCCGTGAAAAATGAGCCTGCCCCTCACTTCCGTGAAAAATAAACCTGCCCCTCACTTCCGTGAAAAATGAACCTGCCCCTCACTTTCGTCAAAAATGAACCTGCCCCTCACTTCAGTGAAAAATGAACCTGCCCCTCTCTCCATAAAAAATTAACCTGCCCCTAATGGTGGGAAAAATGAACTTGCTCAATTTTCCTTAAGGGGGAAGTCCATTTTCTCCTGAGGGAGAAATCCATTTTTCCAGAGGGAGAAATCCATTTTTCCAGAGGGAGAAATCCATTTTTCCAGAGGGAGAAATCCATTTTTCAGAGGGGGAAATCCATTTTTCCAGAGGGGGAAATCCATTTTTCCATTGCCCCCTGATAACATGTAAAATGAACCTGCCCCTCACTTCCGTCAAAATTAACCTGCCCCTCACTTCCGTGAAAAATGAACCTGCCCCTCACTTCCGTGAAAAATGAACCTGCCCCTCACTTCCGTGGAAAATGAACTTGCCCCTCGCTTCCGTGAAAAATGAACCTTCCACTAGCTTTAGTGAAAAATGAACCTGCCCCTCTCTCCGTAAAAAATGAACGTGATCCTCATGGTGGGAAAAATTAACCTGCCCCTAATGGTGGGAAAAATGAACTTGCTCAATTTTCCTTAAGGGGGAAATCCATTTTATCCTGAGGGAGAAATCCATTTTTCCAGAGGGAGAAATCCATTTTTCCAGAGGGAGAAATCCATTTTTCCAGAGGGAGAAATCCATTTTTCCAGAGGGAGAAATCCATTTTTCCAGAGGGAGAAATCCATTTTTCCAGAGGGAGAAATCCATTTTTCCAGAGGGGGAAATCCATTTTTCCAGAGGGGGAAATCCATTTTTCCAGAGGGGGAAATCCATTTTTCCAGAGGGGGAAATCCATTTTTCCAGAGGGGGAAATCCATTTTTCCAGAGGGGGAAATCCATTTTTCCAGAGGGGGAAATCCATTTTTCCAGAGGGGGAAATCCATTTTTCCAGAGGGGGAAATCCATTTTTCCCGAGGGGGAAATCCATTTTTCCCGAGGGGGAAATCCATTTTTCCCGAGGGGGAAATCCATTTTTCCCGAGGGGGAAATCCATTTTTCCCGAGGGGGAAATCCATTTTTCCTGAGGGGGAAATCCATTTTTCCCGAGGGGGAAATCCATTTTTCCCAAGGGGGAAATCCATTTTTCCCAAGGGGGAAATCCATTTTTCCATTGCCGCCTGATAACATGAAAAATGAACCTTCCCTCACTTCCCTGAAAAATGAACCTTCCCCTCACTTCCCTGAAAAAAGAACCTGCCCCTCACTTCCCTGAAAAATGAACATGCCCCTTACTTCCGTGAAAAATGAACCTGCCCCTCACTTCCGTGAAAAATGAACCTGCCCCTCACTTCCGTGAAAAATGAACCTGCCCCTCACTTCCGAGGAAAATGAACCTGCCCCTCACTTCTGTGAAAAATGAACCTGCCCCTCACTTCCGTGGAAAATGAACTTGCCCCTCACTTCCGTGAAAAATGAACCTTCCCCTAGCTTTAGTGAAAAATGAACCTGCCCCTCTCTCCGTAAAAAATGAATGTGATCCTCATGGTGGGAAAAATTAACCTGCCCCTAATGGTGGGAAAAATGAACTTGCTCAATTTTCCTTAAGGGGGAAATCCATTTTATCCTGAGGGAGAAATCCATTTTTCCAGAGGGAGAAATCCATTTTTCCAGAGGGGGAAATCCATTTTTCCAGAGGGGGAAATCCATTTTTCCCAAGGGGGAAATCCATTTTTCCATTGCCCCCTTATAACATGAAAAATGAACCTGCCCCTTACTTCCCTGAAAAATGAACCTGCCCCCCACTTCCGTGAAAACTGAACCTGCCCCTCACTTCCGTGAAAAATAAACCTGCCCCTCACTTCCGTGAAAAATGAACCTGCCCCTCACTTCCGTGAAAAATGAACCTGCCCCTCACTTCCGTGAAAAATGAACCTGCCCCTCACTTCCGTGAAAAATGAACCTTCCCCTAGCTTTAGTGAAAAATGAACCTGCGCCTCTCTCCGTAAAAAATGAACGTGAACCTCATGGTGGGAAAAATTAACCTGCCCTTAATGGTGGGAAAAATGAACTTGCTCAATTTTCCTTAACCTTCCGTCTACCAGACAAAACACCCATTTATCTACGGCAACACCTAATTTTAATTCCAAACTTGCAAACGGCACCAGTAATATTTTAATATAATTTTGCTTTTACAATAAAAGCTTAAATTAAGGAATTCGTAATATCTAGACAAGTCCTTTATAAATTCCGGTGTCAATCGACAATTTCTCATTTTACCATTGACACCAGAAATATTGCTGTCGGGTCCAATGGACCCGTCTGGTAGACGGAAGGTTAAGGGGGAAGTCCATTTTATCCTCAGGGAGAAATCCATTTTTCACGAGGGAGAAATCCATTTTTCCAGAGGAGGAAATCCATTTTTCCATTGCCCCCTGATAACATAAAAAATGAACCTGCCCCTCACTTCCGTGAAAAATGAACCAGCCCCTCACTTCCGTTAAAAATGAACCTGCCCCTCACTTCCGTGAAAAATGAACCTGCCCCTCACTTCCGTGAAAAATGAACCTGCCCCTCACTTCTGTCAAAAATGAACCTGCCCCTCACTTCAGTGAAAAATGAACCTGCCCTTCTCTCCATTAAAAATTAACCTGTTCCTCATGGCGGGAAAAATGAACTTGCCCAATTTTCCTTAAGGGGGGGAATCCATTTTTTCCAGAGGGAGAAATCCATTTTATCCAGAGGGACAAATCCATTTTATCCAGAGGGAGAAATCCATTTTTCCAGAGGGAGAAATCCATTTTTCCAGAGGGAGAAATCCATTTTTCCAGAGGGAGAAATCCATTTTTCCAGAGGGAGAAATCCATTTTTCTAGAAGGAGAAATCCATTTTTCAAGAGGGTGAAATCCATTTTTCAAGAGGGTGAAATCCATTTTTCCATTGCCCCCTGATGACATGAAAAATGAACCTGCCCCTCACTTCCGTGGAAAATGAACCTGCCCCTCACTTCCATGAAAAATGAACCTGCCCCTCACTTCCGTGAGAAATGAACCTGCCCCTCACTTCCGTGAAACATGAACCTGATCCTCATGGCGGGAAAATTAACCTGCTCTTAATGGTGGGAAAAATGAACTTGCTCAATTTTCCTGAAGGGGGAAATCCATTTTAAGCAGAGGGAGAAATCCATTTTATCCAGAGGGAGAAATCCATTTTTTCCAGAGGGGGAAATCCATTTTTTCCAGAGGGGGAAATCCTTTTTTCCAGAGGGGGAAATCCTTTTTTCCAGAGGGGGAAATCCATTTTTCCAGAGGGGGAAATCCATTTTTCCAGAGGGGGAAATCCATTTTTCCAAAGGGGGAAATCCACTTTTCCAAAGGGGGAAATCCATCTTTCCAGAGGGGGAAATCCACTTTTCCAAAGGGGGAAATCCACTTTTCCAAAGGGGGAAATCCATTTTTCCATTGCCCCCTGATAACATGAAAAATGAACCTGCCCCTCACTTTTGTGAAAAATGAACCTGCCCCTCACTTCCGTGAAAAATGAAACTGCCCCTCACTTCCGTGAAAAATGAACCTGCCCCTCACTTCCGTGAAAAATGAACCTGCCCCTCACTTCCGTGAAAAATGAACCTGCCCCTCACTTCCGTGAAAAATGAACCTGCCCCTCACTTCCGTGAAAAATGAACCTTCCTCTCACTTCCGTTAAAAATGAACCTGCCCCTTCATTTCTGTAAAAAATGAACCTGCCCCTCACTTCCATGAAAAATGAACCTGCCCCTCACTTCCATGAAAAATGAACCTGCCCCTCACTTCCATGAAAAATGAACCTGCCCCCTCATACATTGAAAAATGAACCTTCCCCTCATGGCGGGAAAAATGAACCTGCCCCCTCATTTCCGTGAAAAATGAACCTACCCTCACTTCCGTGAAATATTAAACTGCCCCTCTCTCCGTAAAAAATGAACCTGATCCTCATGGTGGGAAAAATTAACTTGCCCAATTTTCATTAAGGGAGAAGTCCATTTTTCCAGAGGGGGAAATCCATTTTTAAAGAGGGGGAAATCCATTTTTCCAGAGGGGGAAATCCATTTTTCAAAAGGGGGAAATTCATTTTCCAAAGGAGGAAATCCATTTTTCCATTGCCCCCTGATAACGTGAAAAATGAACCTGCCCCTCACTTCCGTGAAAAATGAACCTGCCCCACACTTCCGTGAAAAATGAACCTGCCCCTAGCTTTAGTGAAAAATGAACCTGCGCCTCTCTCCGTAAAAAATGAACGTGAACCTCATGGCGGGAAAAATTAACTTGCCCAATTTTCCTTAAGGGGGGGAATCCATTTTTTCCAGAGGGAGAAATCCATTTTATCCAGAGGGACAAATCCATTTTATCCAGAGGGAGAAATCCATTTTTCCAGAGGGAGAAATCCATTTTTCCAGAGGGAGAAATCCATTTTTCCAGAGGGAGAAATCCATTTTTCCAGAGGGAGAAATCCATTTTTCCAGAGGGAGAAATCCATTTTTCTAGAGGGAGAAATCCATTTTTCAGGAGGGTGAAATCCATTTTTCAAGAGGGTGAAATCCATTTTTCCATTGCCCCCTGATGACATGAAAAATGAACCTGCCCCTCACTTCCGTGGAAAATGAACCTGCCCCTCACTTCCATGAAAAATGAACCTGCCCCTCACTTCCGTGAGAAATGAACCTGCCCCTCACTTCCGTGAAACATGAACCTGATCCTCATGGCGGGAAAATTAACCTGCTCTTAATGGTGGGAAAAATGAACTTGCTCAATTTTCCTGAAGGGGGAAATCCATTTTATGCAGAGGGAGAAATCCATTTTATCCAGAGGGAGAAATCCATTTTTTCCAGAGGGGGAAATCCATTTTTTCCAGAGGGGGAAATCCTTTTTTCCAGAGGGGGAAATCCTTTTTTCCAGAGGGGGAAATCCATTTTTCCAGAGGGGGAAATCCATTTTTCCAGAGGGGGAAATCCATTTTTCCAAAGGGGGAAATCCACTTTTCCAAAGGGGGAAATCCATCTTTCCAGAGGGGGAAATCCACTTTTCCAAAGGGGGAAATCCATTTTTCCATTGCCCCCTGATAACATGAAAAATGAACCTGCCCCTCACTTTTGTGAAAAATGAACCTGCCCCTCACTTCCGTGAAAAATGAAACTGCCCCTCACTTCCGTGAAAAATGAACCTGCCCCTCACTTCCGTGAAAAATGAACCTGCCCCTCACTTCCGTGAAAAATGAACCTGCCCCTCACTTCCGTGAAAAATGAACCTGCCCCTCATTTCCGTGAAAAATGAACCTACCCTCACTTCCGTGAAATATTAAACTGCCCCTCTCTCCGTAAAAAATGAACCTGATCCTCATGGTGGGAAAAATTAACTTGCCCAATTTTCATTAAGGGAGAAGTCCATTTTTCCAGAGGGGGAAATCCATTTTTAAAGAGGGGGAAATCCATTTTTCCAGAGGGGGAAATCCATTTTTCAAAAGGGGGAAATTCATTTTCCAAAGGAGGAAATCCATTTTTCCATTGCCCCCTGATAACGTGAAAAATGAACCTGCCCCTCACTTCCGTGAAAAATGAACCTGCCCCTCACTTCCGTGAAAAATGAACCTGCCCCTAGCTTTAGTGAAAAATGAACCTGCGCCTCTCTCCGTAAAAAATGAACGTGAACCTCATGGTGGGAAAAATTAACCTGCCCCTAATGGTGGGAAAAATGAACTTGCTCAATTTTCCTTAAGGGGGAAGTCCATTTTATCCTCAGGGAGAAATCCATTTTTCCAGAGGGAGAAATCCATTTTTCACGAGGGAGAAATCCATTTTTCACGAGGGAGAAATCCATTTTTCCAGAGGGGGAAATCCATTTTTCCAGAGGGAAAAATCCATTTTTTCAGAGGGGGAAATCCATTTTTTCAGAGGGGGAAATCCATTTTTCCAGAGGGGGAAATCCATTTTTCCAGAGGGGGAAATCCATTTTTCCAGAGGGGGAAATCCATTTTTCCATTGCCCCCTGATAACATAAAAAATGAACCTGCCCCTCACTTCCGTGAAAAATGAACCAGCCCCTCACTTCCGTGAAAAATGAACCTACCCCTCACTTCCGTGAAAAATGAACCTGCCCCTCACTTCCGTGAAAAATGAACCTGCCCCTGACTTCCCTGAAAATGAACCTGCCCCTCACTTCCGTGAAAAATGAACCTGCGCCTCACTTCCGTGAAAAATGAACCTGCCCCTCACTTCCATGAAAAATGAACTTTCCCCTAGCTTTAGTGAAAAATGAACCTGCCCCTCACTTCCGTGAAAAATGAACCTGCCCCTCACTTCCGTGAAAAATGAACCTGCCTCTCACTTCCGTGAAAAATGAACCTTCCTCTCACTTCTGTGGAAAAGAAACCTGCCCCTCACTTCCATGAAAAATGAACCTGCCCCTCACTTCCATGAAAAATGAACCTGCCCCCTCATACAGTGAAAAATGAACCTTCCCCTCATGGCGGGAAAAATGAACCTGCCCCCTCATTTCCGAGGAAAATGAACATGCCCCTCACTTCCGTGAAAAATGAACATGCCCCTCACTTCCGTGAAAAATGAACATGCCCCTCACTTCCGTGAAAAATGAACATGCCCCTCACTTTCGTGAAAAATGAACATGCCCCTCACTTCCGTGAAAAATGAACCTGCCCCTCTCTCCATAAAAAATGAACCTGATCCTCATGGCGGGAAAATTAACCTGCGCTTAATGGTGGGAAAAATAAACTTGCTCAATTTTCCTTAAGGGGGAAATCCATTTTATCCAGAGGGAGAAATCCATTTTATCCAGAGAGAGAAATCCATTTTTCCAGAGGGTGAAGCCATTTTTCTCAAGGGGGAAATCCATTTTTCCATTGCCCCCTGATAACATGAAAAATGAACCTGCCCCTCACTTCCCTGAAAAATGAACCTGCCCCTCACTTCCCAGAAAAATGAACCTGCCCCTCGCTTCCGTGAAAAATGAACCTGCCCCTCACTTTCATGAAAAATGAACCTGCCCCTCACTTTCATGAAAAATGAACCTGCCCCTCAATTCCGTGAAAAATGAACCTTCCCCTCACTTCCGTGAAAAATGAACCTGCCTCTCACTTCCGTGAAAAATGAATCTGCCCCTCACTTCCGTGAAAAATGAACCTGCACCTCTCTCCATAAAAAATGAACCTGATCCTGATGGCGGGGAAAATGAACTTGCTCAATTTTCCTTAAGGAGGGAATCCATTTTTTCCAGAGGGAGAAATCCATTTTATCCAGAAGGAGAAATCCATTTTTCCAGAGGGAGAAATCCATTTTTCCAAAGGGGGAAATCCATTTTTCCAAAGGGGGAAATCCATTTTTCCAGAGGGGGAAATCCATTTTTCCAGAGGGGGAAATCCATTTTTTCAATGCCCCCTGATAACATGAAAAATGAACCTGCCCCTCACTTCCGTGAAAAATGAACCTGCCCCTCACTTCCGTGAAAAATGAACCTGCCCATCACTTCCGTGAAAAATGAATATGCCCCTCACTTCCGTGAAAAATGAACCTGCCCCTCACTTCCGTGAAAAATGAACCTGCCCCTCACTTCCGTGAAAAATGAACCTTCCCCTAGCTTTAGTTAAAAATGAACCTTCGCCCCTCTCTCCGTAAAAAATGAACGTGAACCTCATGGTGCGAAAAATTAACCTGCCCCTTAATGGTGGGAAAAATGAACTTGCTCAATTTTCCTTAAGGGGGAAGTCCATTTTATCCTCAGGGAGAAATCCATTTTTCCAGAGGGAGAAATCCATTTTTCACGAGGGAGAAATCCATTTTTCACGAGGGAGAAATCCATTTTTCACGAGGGAGAAATCCATTTTTCACGAGGGAGAAATCCATTTTTCACGAGGGAGAAATCCATTTTTCACGAGGGGGAAATCCATTTTTCCAGAGGGAGAAATCCATTTTTTCAGAGGGGGAAATCCATTTTTCCAGAGGGGGAAATCCATTTTTCCATTGCCCCCTGATAACATAAAAAATGAACCTGCCCCTCACTTCCGTGAAAAATGAACCAGCCCCTCACTTCCGTTAAAAATGAACCTGCCCCTCACTTCCGTGAAAAATGAACCTGCCCCTCACTTCCGTGAAAAATGAACCTGCCCCTCACTTCCGTGAAAAATGAACCTACCCCTCACTTCCGTGAAAAATGAACCTACCCCTCACTTCCGTGAAAAATGAACCTGCCCCTCACTTCCGTGAAAAATGAACCTGCCCCTCACTTCCGTGAAAAATGAACCTGCCCCTCACTTCCCTGAAAAATGAACCTGCCCCTCACTTCCGTGAAAAATGAACCTGCGCCTCACTGCCGTGAAAAATGAACCTGCCCCTCACATCCGTGAAAAATGAGCCTGACCCCTCACATCCGTGAAAAATGAGCCTGACCCCTCACTTCCGTGAAAAATAAACCTGCCCCTCACTTTCGTGAAAAATGAACCTGCCCCTCACTTCAGTGAAAAATGAACCTACCCCTCTCTCCATAAAAAATGAACCTGTTCCTCATGCCGGGAAAAATGAACTTGCCCAATTTTCCTTAAAGGGGGAATCCATTTTTTCCTTAAGTGGGGAATCCATTTTTTCAAGAGAGAGAAATCCATTTTTCCAGAGGGAGAAATCCATTTTTCCAGAGGGAGAAATCCATTTTTCCAGAGGGAGAAATCCATTTTTCCAGAGGGGGAAATCCATTTTTCCAGAGGGGGAAATCCATTTTTCCATTGCCCCCTGATAACATGAAAAATGAACCTGCCCCTCACTTCCGTGGAAAATGAACATGCCCCTCACTTCCGTGAAAAATGAACCTGCCCCTCACTTCCATGAAAAATGAACCTTCCCCTAGCTTTAGTGGAAAATGAACCTGCCCCTCTCTCCGTAAAAAATGAACGTGATCCTCATGGTGGGAAATATTAACCTGCCCCTAATGGTGGGAAAAATGAACTTGCTCAATTTTCCTTAAGGGGGAAGTCCATTTTCTCCTGAGGGAGAAATCCATTTTTCCAGAGGGAGAAATCCATTTTTCACGAGGGAGAAATCCATTTTTCACGAGGGAGAAATCCATTTTTCACGAGGGAGAAATCCATTTTTCACGAGGGAGAAATCCATTTTTCACGAGGGAGAAATCCATTTTTCACGAGGGGGAAATCCATTTTTCCAGAGGGAGAAATCCATTTTTTCAGAGGGGGAAATCCATTTTTCCAGAGGGGGAAATCCATTTTTCCATTGCCCCCTGATAACATAAAAAATGAACCTGCCCCTCACTTCCGTGAAAAATGAACCAGCCCCTCACTTCCGTTAAAAATGAACCTGCCCCTCACTTCCGTGAAAAATGAACCTGCCCCTCACTTCCGTGAAAAATGAACCTGCCCCTCACTTCCGTGAAAAATGAACTTACCCCTCACTTCCGTGAAAAATGAACCTACCCCTCACTTCCGTGAAAAATGAACCTACCCCTCACTTCCGTGAAAAATGAACCTACCCCTCACTTCCGTGAAAAATGAACCTACCCCTCACTTCCGTGAAAAATGAACCTGCCCCTCACTTCCCTGAAAAATGAACCTGCCCCTCACTTCCATGAAAAATGAACCTGCCCCTCACTTCCATGAAAAATGAACCTGCGCCTCACTGCCGTGAAAAATGAACCTGCCCCTCACATCCGTGAAAAATGAACCTGCCCCTCACATCCGTGAAAAATGAACCTGCCCCTCACATCCGTGAAAAATGAACCTGCCCCTCACATCCGTGAAAAATGAGCCTGACCCCTCACTTCCGTGAAAAATAAACCTGCCCCTCACTTTCGTGAAAAATGAACCTGCCCCTCACTTCAGTGAAAAATGAACCTACCCCTCTCTCCATAAAAAATGAACCTGTTCCTCATGCCGGGAAAAATGAACTTGCCCAATTTTCCTTAAAGGGGGAATCCATTTTTTCCTTAAGTGGGGAATCCATTTTTTCAAGAGAGAGAAATCCATTTTTCCAGAGGGAGAAATCCATTTTTCCAGAGGGAGAAATCCATTTTTCCAGAGGGAGAAATCCATTTTTCCAGAGGGAGAAATCCATTTTTCCAGAGGGGGAAATCCATTTTTCCAGAGGGGGAAATCCATTTTTCCATTGCCCCCTGATAACATGAAAAATGAACCTGCCCCTCACTTCCGTGGAAAATGAACATGCCCCTCACTTCCGTGAAAAATGAACATGCCCCTCACTTCCGTGAAAAATGAACCTGCCCCTCACTTCCATGAAAAATGAACCTTCCCCTAGCTTTAGTGGAAAATGAACCTGCCCCTCTCTCCGTAAAAAATGAACGTGATCCTCATGGTGGGAAAAATTAACCTGCCCCTATTGGTGGGAAAAATGAACTTGCTCAATTTTCCTTAAGGGGGAAGTCCATTTTCTCCTGAGGGAGAAATCCATTTTTCCAGAGGGAGAAATCCATTTTTCCAGAGGGAGAAATCCATTTTTCCAGAGGGAGAAATCCATTTTTCCAGAGGGAGAAATCCATTTTTCCAGAGGGAGAAATCCATTTTTCAGAGGGGGAAATCCATTTTTCCAGAGGGGGAAATCCATTTTTCCATTGCCCCCTGATAACATGTAAAATGAACCTGCCCCTCACTTCCGTCAAAATTAACCTGCCCCTCACTTCCGTGAAAAATGAACCTGCCCCTCACTTCCGTGGAAAATGAACTTGCCCCTCACTTCCGTGGAAAATGAACCTTCCCCTAGCTTTAGTGAAAAATGAACCTGCCCCTCTCTCTGTAAAAAATGAACGTGATCCTCATGGTGGGAAAAATTAACCTGCCCCTTAATGGTGGGAAAAATGAACTTGCACAATTTTCCTTAAGGGGGAAATCCATTTTATCCTGAGGGAAAAATCCATTTTCCAGAGGGAGAAATCCATTTTTCCAGAAGAAGAAATCCATTTTTCACGAGGGAGAAATCCATTTTTCACGAGGGAGAAATCCATTTTTCACGAGGGGGAAATCCACTTTTCCAGAGGGGGAAATCCATTTTTCCAAAGGGGGAAATCCATTTTTCAATTGCCCCCTGATAACATGAAAAATGAACCTGCTCCTCACTTCTGTGAAAAATGAACCTGCCCCTCACTTCCGTGGAAAATGAACTTGCCCCTCACTTCCGTGAAAAATGAACCTTCCCCTCACTTCCCTGAAAAATGAACCTGCCCCTCACTTCCCTGAAAAATGAACATGCCCCTCACTTCCCTGAAAAATGAACATGCCCCTTACTTCCGTGAAAAATGAACCTGCCCCTCACTTCCGTGAAAAATGAACCTGCCCCTCACTTCCGTGAAAAATGAACCTGCCCCTCACTTCCGAGAAAAATGAACCTGCCCCTCACTTCTGTGAAAAATGAACCTGCCCCTCACTTCCGCGGAAAATGAACTTGCCCCTCACTTCCGTGAAAAATGAACCTTCCCCTAGCTTTAATGAAAAATGAACCTGCCCCTCTCTCCGTAAAAAATGAATGTGATCCTCATGGTGGGAAAAATTAACCTGCCCCTAATGGTGGGAAAAATGAACTTGCTCAATTTTCCTTAAGGGGGAAATCCATTTTATCCTGAGGGAGAAATCCATTTTTCCAGAGAGAGAAATCCATTTTTCCAGAGGGGGAAATCCATTTTTCCCAAGGGGGAAATCCATTTTTCCATTGCCCCCTTATAACATGAAAAATGAACCTGCCCCTCACTTCCGTGAAAAATGAACCTGCCCCTCACTTCCCTGAAAAATGAACCTGCCCCCCACTTCCGTGAAAAATAAACCTGCCCCTCACTTCCGTGAAAAATAAACCTGCCCCTCTCTCCATAAAAAATGAACCTGATCCTCATGGCAGGAAAAATGAACTTGCCCAATTTTCCTTATGGGGGGAATCCATTTTTTCCTTAAGGGGGGAATCCTTTTTTCCTTAAGGGGGGAATCCATTTTTCCCAGAGGGAGAAATCCATTTTTCCCAGAGGGAGAAATCCATTTTTCCCAGAGGGAGAAATCCATTTTTCCCAGAGGGAGAAATCCATTTTTCCCAGAGGGAGAAATCCATTTTTCCCAGAGGGAGAAATCCATTTTTCCCAGAGGGAGAAATCCATTTTTCCCAGAGGGAGAAATCCATTTTTCCCAGAGGGAGAAATCCATTTTTCCAAAGGGGGAAATATATTTTTCCAAAGGGGGAAATATATTTTTCCAAAGGGGGAAATCCATTTTTCCAAAGGCGGAAATCCATTTTTCCATTGCCCCCTGATAACAACTGCCCCTCTCTCCGTAAAAAATGAACCTGATCCTCATGGCGGGGCAAATTAACCTGCCCCTCACTTCTGTGAAAAATTAACCTGCCCCTCACTTCCGTGAAAAATGAACCTGCCCCTCACTTCTGTGAAAAATGAACCTGCCCCTCACTTCCATGAAAAATGAACCTGCCCCTCACTTCCATGAAAAATGAACTACCCCCTCATTTCCATGAAAAATGAAGGGAATTTTTTTCTGATATGAAAATCCATTTTGTTTATTTTCCTTACTCATGAAAAATTAACCTGCCCCCTCATGCAGTGAAAAATGAACCTCAGTCTTTCCAAAAGGAAGGGGGGGGGGGACTTCAGTCTTTCCCAGAACGAAAGTGGGGGACTTTACATTCTTTCCCAAAAGTGGGGGGAGACTTCACAGTCTTTCCCAAAAGTGGGGGGAGACTTCACAGTCTTTCCCAAATGAGGGGGGGAGACTTCAGTCTTTCCCAAACGAGGAGGGAGACTTCACAGTCTTTCCCAAACGAGGGGGGAGACTTCACAGTCTTTCCCAAACGAGGGGGGAGACTTCACAGTCTTTCCCAAACGAGGGGGGGGACTTCACAGTCTTCCACAAACAAGGGGGGGGGGTTTCACAGTTTTCCTGATGGAGGTGGGGAATTCATATTTTTCTTCAATAAGGCTGATGGACTTCATATTTTTCCTAAAGTATTTTTTCCCCTCTAATAAAGCTTGCAAGTTCATGCATTTGTGATATCAAATAATGTGGCAAAAAGTTCTACAATCAGAGATTCACAGAAAATTAGTTTTCAGCAAAATGCTGCTGAAAATTTGGCCGGACCGTAACTCAAAACTATATGTTTTCCGAAAATCTTGTTTCTTTCTTCAAAAATTTTCAACATTACACACTGAGCTATGTCAGTTTAAATGGGAGAAGGGCTGAAAATAACCAATTTTGCATCAAGCAAAGGTGAATTTTGGCACCCCCCTTTTTTTTCAAGGTATACTTACAAAGAGAATGTTTCTAAATTTCTAATAGCTGACTTACTTTAAAATTAAAAATATGTAATCATATGTCAATCATATTTAACTATGTAATCGGCTTTACCAATTATTGCTTTATTAAAAACTTGAAAACGAAATTGAAAAGAATAAAAAATTTTGCAGATCTTCCAAGGCCCTTCCATTTCATTTCAGTTTAATTGTCACTCTGCTGAGGAAGAAAAGTAATTCCCAACAAAACCTGAAGAGACACACAACAAAAATCTGTGCACTATATACATACAAAATAAATGGCAAACTCCAATTGGTTAGAATCAAACATGCAAAACAAGCTCTCATTGGTCCCCTCTAAGATATGTGCGATAGGTCATGTTACTAAGGGGGAACCTCATGAGTCATACAACAAACTTTAGGATCGGCTGGGAGATAAATGAAATGGAGGTTGATTTGAGGAAAAAATAATTTATGCTCATTCATTGAGCTGCGATAAAAACCTCACAGAAAAATATTCTATTTTATAAAGGGTTTTTGAAGTAGTAATTTCTTTTACATATCATCCTTAGATTCTTCAATTGACTTGCCCCAGATAGAATAATTTAACACATTGAGTGCAATGGTGACTGTGACACTAAACTTTCCATTTAGGCTTCGATTTGTGACAACATAGACAAGGAAATAAAACTGCTGCTCTGAAAAAATAACACAGGTCTGCAATGGTTTTCCTCTTTGAAATCTGAGTAACGTTTTCTATAGTTTCTGATGTGCTGATTACGAGAAAAATAATAAAAAAATTCCATCATGTCAGGATTTTTTGATATTGAATATTTAAGATTTTGCTGAAAAATGTCTGAGCGTCTACATTTTAAAATTTATAAAACGTCATTAAATTATTTCAGCTTAATTTTTATTGCATTTAATTAGTGTAAGGTGACATAGAAATTACTTCAAAACAGTAATTTGTTAATTACTACATAATAAGTATAAGTAATTCACATTAACCATGTTGAAAACGGGTCATTTTGGCTTAATTTAGTAATGAGCCCATTAATGCATGATTAGGTAATATAACCTAATTGTTGTAAATATTAGTCGAAAAGGGTATAATAAAGACAAACCAAAGGGTTTTTGTATAAGTACCCGCACTGATTTAGAAAATTAGCAGTTGAAGTGCACATCTTGCAACATAACCTTTAAAATGTCATCAAGAAGCTGTTTAAATTCTTCGACTTCTTTTCGTTATATTTGCGGGAAATTTATGGTGAAAAAACAACAAAACAGCATTACAGACTTTGTAAAAAATATTTACAAAGGTTATTTTGGATACGTTTTAAGTAACCAAGACAAAACTTGCACACCTCATAAAATTTGTACGACTTGTTTATTAGAACTTCGCAAGTGGTCAAAAGGACAGAAAAATAACTTCAAAATCGTTTCGCCTATGCTATGGAGAGAGCCTAAAGACCATGTTAAAGGTTGCTACTTTTGTTGTTGTGACATAACTGTATACAATTCTAAAAATAAAAGGGACATAAACTATCCAAACGTCTCATCAGTTACGCCTGCTATTTTCAGCGATTCAAAAATGGTGCAGCCTCATTTCCGACTATACAAATTGAAGATTCTGACTGTGATACAGTTGAACAGGATGTATACCAATCTGATCCCGAATTCTAACGATTCTAACGAGTGTCAGCTCTTTTCCCAGTCACATTTAAACGACTTGACAAGAGATTTGAATCTCCCCAAAGATGCAACGGACCTTCTCAGATCACGATTAAAAGAAAGAAATATGCTTGCACATGGTACTTCATTTTCATGGTACCATCACAGAGAAAAAGATTTTCTTCCATTCTTCGCTGAAGATTAAGATTTAGTGTACTGTAAAGATATTCCAGGCTTGACGAAAATGTACGACATTGAATACGATCCTAATGAGTGGAGATTGTTACTTCCCAGAAAATCTAGGAGCCATTAGCGAAGAACAAGGTGAAAGATTTCACCAAGATTTGAAAGAGCTAGAAGTCCAGTATCAAGGAAGATGGAATACTAGCATGATGGCAGACTACTGCTGGTTGTTGAAGCGCGACAATCCAAACTGGAAATTTAAGCGAAAATTGTACAACCGAAGCTTCCAGGAAAAAAGGATCAGGTTCCAGAAATAAAATTTACATGTAATTTAGATCAGTAACAAGTCATTATTGTATTTTAGTTTTTTTTCTATTTTCTATCTGTATCTTATTTTACAAAATCTGAAGGTGATGGAACAAAACTAAGTACATATTCGTAATCAGCGCACCAAAATACCCTAGAATCAGCTCTCAAATTCTAGAGAGGAAGTTATGACTCTCAATTTGCAGGCCTGTGTAATCGCTTATAACTCAAGGTGTAATTCAATTATTCAAAAAATTAAAAAAATGTTGGATTACAAATAACTTATAATCAGGGTGCAGAGTCGGGAGAAAAAAAAAATGAATGACTCCAGAAATTTTTACTTCACCTCTGGGCTGGCTAATATACTAGTGTTGCTGTTGGTTAAAATTATGAGGGAACACAAGAAAAGATGAAAATTTCCCTATTTTGACATTAATTCAGTTCTTAGAGCTTTGAAAGAAAATAAGGAAAACAAAAAATATTTTAAGTTTTACTAATTTTTCAATTATGCATCCTATAAACATGAAAAGTCCAACTATCAAAATGTAAAGAAGAAAACAAAACAAAAATCTTACTATTTCAGATCCATGGACTTGAAAAAGGTAAATTCTTACAATTTTGATGTTAGTGTTCTCCAGAGAAGAGAAATTTTGATGGAATGGAAAAAATCATAAAGATGAAAATTTTACTAGTTCAGGAAAAATACAGGATCAACTAGATTTTAATTAAAATTATTTTTCATCTACTGTGTACACAAGGCAGTATATTGGTAATCTTTAACTTGGGTAACCTGATATAATCCAAAAATTATAATAATTCCTTTTATGGATTTAAAATTACTTATAATCCATTTAATTTCACTTCAAACTGTAACAAAAAAAGCTACAGTAGCATTAGCTTGTTTTTTAGCAACTCCAACACTTTGATTACAATAAAGTACAAGTGAGGATGTTAAAAACATTCTTTTTAAAAAAGGCAATTTTTTTAGCAGTAACTGCACCTAAAAATTACTATATTTTAGACAAATCAATGCACTATGCATGCTATTCCAGCTTATCAAAGTAAGATTTCACAAGTGAAAAATGCAAAATTTAGGAAAAAATGATCATTGATAGGCAACTTCAGTCACATGAAAAATCCTATTTGCTAATCCTATCGAAAAAGTTTAGAAAAATAACTCGGTTGCATTTTAATATTTTTTAAATATTTTACATTGGATAGATGAGACCAATCAGCACAAAAATCATTTTCTAGATTCATTGATTTTGTTTATGGGTATTTTTAATGAAGACATTTTCGGAACAGATTTCGAAGCTGAAGCATCCTCAAAAAAATCTGCAATCAAAATTGAAAAAGTAAAAAACTGCTTTTGTATAGATCAGTCATGGTTATTCAATGCTAAAATCATTTTAAAAATTGAAATGCAACCAGGATATTTTTTAATTTCTTCCATAGGATTAAATTTAGCAAATGAGTCTTTTCACCTGACTAAAGTAGCTTCTTCAGTAAAAACTTTGTATGGTTCCAACCAAAAGACCGAAGTCAAAGGTCAACTCAGTTATTATACACAGTAACAAGTTGTGGAATTATTTTTTTCCCTCCATTTAGCAATCTGAAGTTTTAAGGATTCTTTTATTCTGCTGTGGAATTTTATGAATAAAATTATATTTCAAAAAAATAAAATGGCTTATTGAAGGATATTTTATATAATGATGTCCCTAAGAGATGTCCCTTGTTAAATTTATAAGCGAGATAACTATAATGATTAACATGAAAATGCATAAAAAAATTTAAAAAATAGTCGCTTTGTTGGTCTTTATGAATAAGCAACAGCACCTGTAGTGCCATCTAGCAACTTTTGCTGGAACCAATATCAGACATTTTAAATTTTAATTTAAAAATGAAAGCCATACTTTTCTTTTATAAAATTATGTCCATGTCAAAGAAATAAGATATCAATTACCAAAAAGAAAAAATACACAAAATGATTGAACTGCAAATGTGAAATTCTGTAAGAATATAGTGCAGGGAGTATAGGTTGAAATACAACTGAGGATTACCCTTAAAAATTTTATTCTTCCTTTTTGTGATATTTTTGCACTAGAGCATAGAGTAAAATTCTGCTAGTCAAAAATCAGAATCAAAACTTCATTCAATTACAATCATTATATAAGAGGGAATTAAATAGAACAAAAGATATGTTTATTTATAAGGGTGATATTTTTACAGTGCATAAGCTTATGATAAATACTGTGAATATTTTATTCTCTATCCTGCCAGGAATGCAAAGACTTAAATTTTTTCAACAGTCAATTACACATAATGCAGTTAAATTTCATAATATGCCCTTGGATGCAAACTTTCTAGGTTACAGCTAAAATATTTTAACAGAAAAGTCTCTTCTATGAATTAAGAAATTTTCTTGGCCTCTTTACTATATTATACAAACTTAGGAAAAACTTTATTGCAAAAAATACAAGATATTTTTGGTAACTTATCAAACTTGGTACTTCTGATATAACAAAACAGCAAAAAGACAAAAGCAAAAAAACGTTAAATATTTTTTGATTGACTATGAATGCATATCATTCTAGGAATATCATATCATGAATGTGAAAATTATATGAAATGTTTGACACTATGTCATGTAACTGTTTTAGCATTGAATATTTATGTACATTTAGGCAATGTGTTCTTCAAACATTCTATGTAAATTTAACACATCCTTAAATGGTTTCTTAAAACATTGTTTTTCAGTATTAAGGCATCTCGCTGAGCAATTTTTGGCTTGTGGCTATTATTCAAAATTTGTTTCAGTTTTAATAATTACTATTACTTAAATATTGTTTTAATACCAAACTGTCTAATTGCAAGCATACCATAAAACCCTGCTAATCAGTCCCCTTGTTCAAATGCTCTCCCCCCCCCCTGCATTTGAAAAATTTCAAATTTTCAAAAACTCCCAAGAGAGCATCTCCTAAAAATCGATGAAAAAAATGTCAAGTACATCAAAAGATAGCTAAAAAATGGGAATTACGTAAAAGAATAGCAGAAAAAATAAAATATTATCAAATAATCACTGAAAAAGCTAATTTTGTCAAAGGATCATGAAATGAAATGCAAAATTCATCCAAAGATTGCAAGAAAAAACACAAACTACGTCAGATCTTAAACACAGCCTGGATTGCTGAAACATGAATCACATCAAAGGATCACTGAAAAAAACATTAATTATGTCAAAAGATTGAGGATAAAATGTGAATTTTATTGAAGGATCGCAAAAAAAAAAAAAAAAAAAAAAAAAAAAAAAAAAAAAAAACACTTTTTGTCAAAAGATTGCAGGAAAAAATGTGACTATGTCTTATCTAAAGAATATAGTCAAAGAATAGCAAAAAAAAGGCAAATTTCTTCAAAATATCACAATCAAAATGCCAATAGCATCAAAGGATCATGGTTAAAATGCAAATTGTGTAAAAAAAATTAACTTCATCAAAAGATCATGTACAAACATGAATTCCATCAAAATATTGCAGAAAAAAGTTAATTCCGTTAAAGAATCATGAAAGAAATGCAAATTTTGTCAAAAGATAGCAAAAAATAAATAAATAAATAAAACAATTTCTATTACAGAACCACAAAAACATGTTAATTCTGTTAAAGAACTGTGGGAAAAAAACATTCATTTTATCAGAAGGTTCTCTCCCCCCCCCCTAAAAAAATAAAACATAGACAAAGAATTGCATTGTGAAAAAAAGATAATTTTGCCATAAAATTGTGGGGAAAATGTGATTTTTGTTAAAGCATCGCAAAAAAAAAAAAAAACAAGTTTTGTCAAAAAATCATGTTAATTCCTGCAAATTTTGCTGAACATCATGAAACAAATCCACTAAATTTCATCAAAATATTCAGGAAAAACGAAATTTTGTGAAAAGATCACACAAAAAATCCTGTATGAGCCTCCCCTCCCTGATTATTTTAGAGTTTTTTGTAACTTTTTTAGGGGGGGGGGGGAGCAAATTAATGGGATTTTAGGGTAAGGGTCATTCCATGTCAGATCACCCAGATCATGGCACCCATCATCACCAATTTTGATAAAATTCGGTGAATTTGTAGAATTTATAATGCTGATTCCAAAAATATCAATTATATTGAAATTGATCAAACTGTTTTTGAGTTATGAGCTTTTAAATAGCTCCCAAGATGGCCGATTTTCCGCAATTTTGAATAGCACATGTGACAACATAAAAGTCCATAACTTCTTTCAGATTTAAGCTAAAGCTTTCAACTTTTTTTCTTTTGTTCAGAATAAAGTAAACTTTCATTTAAGCAGATTTTCGTGAACCTCGTTCAAGAAAAATGCTGTCAGAAAATGACTTTTTGTCATTTTTTTAAGTAAAAAAAGGTGCAACTTCAATGTCTGATTTTCCCCAATGTTCCCCCTTCAATTTTCATCTAATTGCATAAATAGGTAACTCAAAGTGTGCTTTGGTGACTGATAAAAAAATTTTGATGGGCGGTTCACAGGTTTTTATTTAAAAAAATAAATTCAATTTTACTGACTTCCCACAATAACAGAAAACACAAGATGAGTTGATATTTCTTTTACTACCAGAAATATCATACATATTCGCATCCAAGTGTTTGATAAGGTTTTATGTTACATAAATACATATAATGTGGCTAAAAAGGGGGGGAATCCCCTAGGAATTAATAGGAATGCCAACAATGGATTCTTGCAAGAAATAGAAGTACTTTCCTGACAAATTGAAATCTATTGCAGAGTTTCAATAAATTATAAGTAAAAAAGAAATGATAGAAAAAATTCTACAAATAGGTACTTTATATAACAAAATCATACTTATATATAATACCAAATGTCAAAATTAAAACTCAAATAAAAAATACAGTAAGTAAAAGTTACGCTTGCCTGCATGATATCGGATGATTAAGAACCAATGCACCCCCTTAATGGCTTTTTTTTTACGCTAATTACATGAGATGACTGTTCTTAGTATTCTTCTAATTATATTCAGCATGAGCTATACAAATGTTTATCATTAGTATACCTCATGCAGTTATCAAATTTATATTAATATTATTGAAACAAAAAGCTGGGTACACAAAAATACCTTCCTTTCTATGTGAACGGGACAGTACGGCAAACCAAAAGCATTGGATTTTCCAATTCATTTTTAAATCAATTTTAGCTCACTAATGGATTCAATTGGCAGGTTGTACATAATATATAAGGCATAATATGTTAAAAAATGCTGTCAAAGTGGGCATTTTGAATTGAATTTTCCAAAGCGATAGTACTGGAAATGAAAAAAAATGGTCATACTGAAAAAATAATTGTAAATCAAGATCTAATTCATTGAACAAAAAATAAAAACACAGATTGCAAGGCTGCCACAGGCGACTATTTTTTAATTCTAACTGGCACCATTTTCTTAAAACTGAAATCTGTAATAGATTCTTTGATACAATTTGCAAGAAAAATATACTTCAAACTTTATATTAGAAAAATACTGGTGCACACAGAATATAAAAATAGCTTTAACATGATTCTGATAAAACCAGCTCTTACAGAATTTAAAAACGGCCAGATAAAATTGTTAAACTACTACGTTTATATCTAAATTTGATTTAGTTTTTTTCAATGAAACAAGTACAGTAGATTCCCTGAAATCCGGAACCCCAACATCCACAACTCTCAAACATCTGCACATAATTTACAGATGTAAATGATGAAACATTCAGTTCAGATATAGGGACAAAATTTGACTTTTACAATTTTATATCAATTCCATTTTATTTTAATTTGTAATTTTTATTAATAGTACTGAATTCATGTTTTTTTTTTTTTTTTCATGAAGAATAAATTTATTCTGAAAATTTCAAGACTTTTCTGATATCATCGGTAATCACAATCTTCTTATCAAATATATTTATGTACTAATCAAGCTTTTTTGGTTATTAAATCTAAATCTGGATAAACCAGAAGTAAAACTTTCTTATTTTATGATTTTGTTGTAAATTAGTAATGTACCTTTATGAGGACATGTAGTAATTATAACAAAGTAGACAATTAGTAATGTACAACCTACATGGAATAATTTAGGAAAAATATATTTCATGTTTATAATGAATATTTAATCATATTATTGATTATCAGCTTGACCTTTGCTTTTAATATTTTAATCACTTTGAAATTAGTCTAAATTTTTATTATTCTAATTTATTACTTATTTTAATATTTTATTATATTGTAAAGCATTCATTTTAGATTTAATTGCATTATTTATTGCATTCAAACTCCTGTTTAAGAAAATATAAACAAAGTAATGACCAGAAATCTTCAAAATTTTAAAATCTGCATAACTTCTGGTTCAAAGCTGTGCGAATTTGAGGGAGTCTACTGTATTTAACTTCAAAATTTACATCTGTCTGTTGGCAGGGATTTTTTAAAATATTAATTATCTTTACTTAAATTATTATTAATGTAGATACATTTTTATTAGCATGTTTATTGTGTATGTGATATGTTATTTTGAATTATTGTAAAGTATCAATTTTTATTTAAGAGTTGCAATTTTATTGTATTTTGTATAAAATAACAGTACAATTTTGAAATAAAATGCAACTATTTGTAGAACTTTTCCCATCATTTCTTTTTTACTCATAATTTACCGAGACTGCAATAGATTTCAATTTGTCTGGAAAATATTTTTATGTCTTCCAAGAATCCATTTATTGACATTCTTATTCATTCCTATGGAATTTCCCCTTTTTATAGCCACATTAAATATATATATTTATGTAACATAAACCTTATCAAACTTTTAGATGTACATATGTAAGATATTTCTGGTAATAAAAGAAACATTATCTTGTGTTTTCTGTTATTGTGGAAAGTCTATGAACTTATTTTTTTAAGTAAAAACCTGTGAACCACCCATAAAAAACTTTTTTATCAGTCATCAAAACACACTTTGAATTGCCTATTTATGCAATTAGATGAAAATTGGGGGAAATCGACCATTGAAATTACACCTTTTTTTACCTTATAAAAATGACAAAATGTCGTTTTTTGACAGCATTTTTCTAGAATGAGGTTCACAAAAAATTGTTTAAATGAAAGTTTATTCTGAACAAAACAAACAAAAAAAAAAAAAAAAAAAAAAATTGAAAGTTCTAGCTTAAACCTGAAATAAGTTTTGGCTTTTTTGTTGTCACATGTGCTATTCAAAATGGCAGCAAATCGGCCATCTTGAGAGTTATTTAACAGCTCATACGTCTCAAACTGTTTGATCAATTTAAATATAATTTATATTTTTGGAATCAGCATTAGAAATTCTACAAATACACTGGATTTTTTTACTTTTATACTTGCTGATGGTGGGTGTCATTTTTGGAAAAATCTGTGATTTGACATGGAATGACCCGTAAGTGTATTTTGTTATATTTATGAATACATCAGCACATGCTATATTAAGAAAATGATTTTTCAAAATATGAAAATGAATGAGCCAGATTCCAGAAAGCATCAGATTCAGTTAGGTGGGGAGGCCTTCCAGAAAGCATCATAAGAAAATGCTTTTAACTTAGTATAAATCTACTTCAGGATTAATTTAAATTTGAATAATATAATTTTTCGAACCATCAATTTTAGCACTTTAGTTATTTTAGTTTATACATATATACATGCATATATATTGACATATACTACATTAAATGTTAAATATTCTGAATTTTTTTTTTACATACTTCATAAGGAAATTGCATCAGTATAAAATTGTTAAAATAATAATGGTCTAAAATGAAGCTTAAAGCAAATGAAATTAGAAATGAAATATTTAGCATTAAAACTTACAAAAGGCTAATAATTTAAATGATTACCTGGAGTGAGTTTTGCAAGAGCTGCAAGCAAATCATAATTTATACAAGGCTGGGCTTCACCAACTGGCTCCCATCCAACAGGTGGTGAAGCAGGGGGAGAAATAAGAAACTGGCGAACTGGAGAAGGTGGCTGAAGATAAGCATCAGATCCCTCTCCATTTTTACTTCCAGTGGGAGAAACAGGCTAATTATAAAAAAAAAAATTACAACAGTTAAGATACTGTAAAATGCACTCATCTTCACATTTTATTTCAAACAAGATAAAATGCATGGAAATTTATAAATTTCATCACACAACCAATTAATTTGAAAAATAAACTATTATACATGATAACATGCCTATTTTGAAAACTGAAAATTTTTGCTGACATACTCAATCCTACAACTGTCTTCTTCCCCCCTCCACCCCCCGCACACACACAAAAAATTACTAATGTGACCCATTCAACACATATGCAAGTATAGATTACCAAAATAAAAACAAACCTGCTTATTTACAATGAAACTGATTAATAATATAACAATTTATGCAAAATGTGAAGAAAAATATATTGTAATGATTTGACATTTATTAATTTATCTTCCATTGCTGTGAACATTGTGCACAAATGAACAAATTTGTAAAGACATGAATAAGAGATGGGGATAAGTATGCACAAGAATATATTTTTTTTTATTATTTCTCATGAACTAAATAAAACAAAAATAACAATATGTATGTAATTCTCAATCTTAAGGGTTTTTGTCAGATAATTTAAAGGAGCATTTATAAGTTATATCATAATTTATTTCTTTTTTAAATTTTTTTCTCAATGACAATAATAAATGGGCAGTGCATAAAGTATTAATAGAAACCCCTTGAGAGTTTAACATTTTCTTTATTTTCTAATGTACTCCAAGTTAATATCTAAACTGATCTTTGTAGCATTGTAAAAATAATATCTGAAATTAGATTATAAGAGAAGGTTTAAACTCTGTCATAGAGGTTGAATTTGAATTTTACTGGTGGGGGGGGGGGGGGGTGAAAGTAATAACAAACAATAAGAGTAAATATAACATGTGGATCAAGTTTTCTTCTTAAAATATTTTAAGACTTTCACTAAATTTTACACAAAAGATATAAACTTTCAGTTCACTGCACAATTAGAATCAAATCCAGATGTTGTATAGACAAATTGTACTGTACAGTCACCGCCAAAAAAATCTTGACACTTGCGATTTTAGACGTTTTGTTAAATATCTAAAAATATACGGGAGGAATAACTCTGAAACTCCAGATGTATAAACAAAATAGTACTAGTCATATATTTTCGCGAAGAGTTTTCCCCGAAATCCAACAGGGAACCGTCAACAAATTGAAAAAGAACGAAGATCTTTTGGATAACCCTGTCAAAACTAATGAAGCAAAAAAGTTCAAACTGCAGATTATAATTAAGTGGCTTATTCTAATAAATCGTGTTTATTTTTATGAATATAGCATGTAAACTCGTAGAGAAATTAAGGTTTTTATAAAAACGGTCCCAAATTTTTCCAAGTTTTTCGCTTATAATTTGTAGAGTTCTTCATCAAACTCAATGTTCTTTTCAGAAAATATGACAATCAACATTGTACATAACACCCTGTAATGAAAATCAAAAAATAGTAAAAATTTTATGATAAATGAGCAGGTTTACTAAATAATTTTTTACTGTGCATGCGTGAACGCTATTAAAATTTCATTTGCATATTATGTTAGTTAAATGTATAGAGCAACTTATGTAAAAGTCTCAAAAACAGCTTGAAAACTCTGAAAATTATCGTCAATAGAATATGATCAAAATTCATTATTCCCAAAATGAAGCAAAAAGATGAGGGGCTGTATCCATATTCCATTGATTAGTACCTACACACTATTGCACATAGTACTAAATTTGGATACACCTCCTTATCTTTTTGCTTTATTTTGGGAATAACGGTTTTTGACCATATTGACGATAATTTTCAGAGTTTTTAAGCTATGTTTTTGAGACTTTCACAAAAGTTGCTCTATACATTTATCTAACATAATATACAAATGAAATTTTAATAGCATATCTAACATAATATACAAATGAAAATTTAATAGCATTGACGCATGCGCAGTAAAAAATTAATTAGTATATCTGGTCATTTATCATAGAATTTTTACTTTTTTAAAATTCTGAGTACAGGGTGCTGTGTACAATGTTGATTGTCATATTTTCTGAAAAGAACATTGAGTTTGATGAAGAACTCAGCAAATTATAAGCAGAAAACTTGGAAAATTTTGGGACCGTTTTTATAAAAACCTTAATTTCTCTACGAGTTTGCATGCTATATTCAGGGATGGGAACTGCAAAAAAGCAAAAAGACTGAAAATACGCGTGAACAAAAAATTGCACCATATTGTATTCACACACACAAACAAAAAATTGCACCACATTTTGATTACATGCGCGAATGAAAACTTGCACCACAAAGTAAGGGGGTTATTTTTGTTTAATGAATAGGTGTTATCAGAAGTTTTATTCACTTTGAAAGATTTGAAACACTCAAAAAAAGATTGTGAAGCAGGAAAATCTGTTTTTGAAGCAGCAAAAAGAATAATTTGGAAGCAGGAAAGTTAGTTTTTGGAACAGAAAAATTCTATCCACCAGGCATTAACTTTCTTTTCTTGCCCCTTTGACGAAAATTTAAAGCGATTTTTCGACAAAATTTGCCGTTTTTTCGCGATCTTTTGGCGAAATGTGCCGGTTTTTCGCGATCTTTTGATGAAAGTTATCGTTTTATCACGATTTTTTGATGAAAATTGTAGTTTTTCGCGAATCTTTTGACAAAATTTGCCGTTTTATCGCGATTTTTGGACGAAATTTGTCGTTTTTTCGCAATTTTTTGAGGAAATCTGCCTTTTTTTCGGGATTTTGTAACAAAATTAGCCATTTTTTCGCGAATCTTTTGACGAAATTTGAGGGAAATTATTCGTTATTTCACTATTTTTTTAGTGAAATTTCCTTTTTTGCGATTCGTTGACGAAATGCACCTTTTTTTGTGATCTTTTGACGAAATGTTCTGTTTTTTTTTTGCAATCTTTTAAAGAAAATTACCGTTTTTTTTTTTATATATATAAAATTTACCGTTTTTCGCGAATGTTTCGACAAGATTTTCCGTTTTATCACGATTTTGGGGCAAATCTTGTCAAAAAAAATTTTTTTCTAGGAAAAAAGACATTTTTTCGGGATGTTATAACAAAATTAGCCTTTTTTTCACGAATTTTTTGACGAAATTTGCCGGAAATTATTCGTTATTTCGCGATTTTTTAACGAAATTTGCCTTTTTTGCGACTCTTTGACGAAAATTACGTGTCCCGCGGGACGCGTAAGCCCCATTTTTTAACGTCCCGTCGCCGATTTTTTGTGTATTTTATGCGCTATAGCGCGTCCGCGGCATCCCTGTTACATTTCTGAAATTCGCGGAAAAAGCGGAATTTTTGGGGTAAAAAATCTGAAACTTATCAAAATAACAAAAAAGCGGAAATCCGCGGAATTTCTTAAAATAACAAAAAAGCGGAAATCCGCCAAAAAGCGGAAAATTCCCATCCCTGTATATTCATAAAAATAAACATGATTTATTAGAATAAGCCACTTAATTATAATCTGCAGTTTGAACTCTTTTGCTTCATTAGTTTTGACAGGGTTATCCAAAAGATCTTGGTTCTTTTTCAATTTGTTGACGGTCCCCTGTTGGATTTCGGGGAAAACTCTTCGCAAAAATATATGACTAGTACTATTTTGTTTATACATCTGGAGTTTTAGAGTTATTCCTCACGTATATTTTTAGATATTTAACAAAACATCTAAAATCGCAAGTGTCAAGATTTTTTTGGCGGTGACTGTACATGTACATACTTATAAGAATAGCTAATATACAAAAAAAATTATCTTACCTAATGGGACAGAACATCAACCATTATTACAATGTCACATTTCTTAACTACAATTAAACTTTAAATATAAAATACTTTAACTAATTTGATCCAACATTACTTGGAAACAAAATGTTATATTAAAGAACAAATTTGCTCAGCACAGATTTCTAATATTTAAATTTATTTTAAAAAATAAAAAAGAATGTATTTTAAAATACATGTATGCCTTTTGTGATAATGAATACTTAACAGTTTCTTGCTGTAAAAGAAACCTTATACAGCTGCACTCAGTTTAGACACTAATGGTTAGTATTCAATCCCGCTTAATGCATGATTTTTTTATAATTTCTTGAGCATTAGCTATAAGGCTAATGAAAAACTATCACGTTTCATACGAAAACAGTTATTACATGATCCTGCTTAATACACAGTAAAATTTAAATCCTTTGAAGGAAAAAATCATGCTGAAGATGAAAATTCATTGAGCATGCAAATTTCTTCTCTTTTTTTTTTTTTGCCAATTCAGCAGATTTTTCTTTATAGTGGGTTTTCTTTATAGTTTTCTTTATAGCAGATTTTTCTGAATAGTACTATTTACATTATTTAATAGATTATTTAAAGCAAATATTAATTGGAAATAATAGTAGACTACCAAAACAAGCTAAATTAGAAAAATTGCAATTCTTTGATCCTGCCTCCTAACATTTTCTGTTTTCGCTTCAAGTATGTTTTTATTGTATTAGAAAGATATAGGCAAATTCAGGTCACTCAAATGAACCATAAAAATTAATATGATTAGAGAAGATCATGCTTGTTGTTAGTGAGGTTTTAAATGTACATCATATCATACTATGTTTTACAAAACATTATAGGCAACAAAGAACGAAATTCTAAGATTAAACAAATACAGCTGCGGTTGGATAATTCTTTTATGTTTTCATTACTTTTTGTTATGCTAACAATATTTTTTACATAAAGATTAATAAGGATTGTTTTACTTTGTATTAAAAAGAACAGATTATAATGATATTCACTAGTACAAGTACTAAATAAAACAATAACTAGGTTGTGCTTCAATGATTTTACATTTTTTTCTTTCTGCTAAAAAAATGAAGTCTACTATACATTTTTTTCTTTTTGTAGTTTTATTTTTAGTTGCAATGTATTAACCGACAACAAAGACATGTTGGAATCCATATTTATTTTCCTTTAATCTAATCGGTACCATAAAAAGAAGCAAAGAGTTAAAGTTGAATATAATTAAATTTTAATCTAAATATATGTAAAAGACAATTTTCAACCTTAAACGTAAAAATGAAAGCTGTAAAGTTCATTCAAACTGTAGCCTCCATGAACTGGTCAAAATTCCTTTTTTATGTTATGGGGAGAGGAGGGGGAGGCAAAAAAAATATTTTTTGAATTAACAAAATAAAAGTTTGTTGTTGATATGAAGAATTTTTTTTTAATTGTACGAATAATAATTTACTTGAGCAAAAAGGACTTTATTCTTGATATGAGGTAAAACAGAAATATCATATCCTATTACAATTGGCAACTCAGTTTGGTAAATAAACAGATTTAAAATGACTGAAGATTCAACAGCAACATCCAGCAATTCAAGTTATGAAACAAACAAGATAAGAATAAAGTTTCCTCCATTCTAGGAAAAGAAACCTGAAATTTGTTTTTTCTAAATTGATGCACACTTCCTCTTGTAAATGCAGTAGACTCCCTCAAATCCACACAGCTTGGGACCAGAGGTTTTGCGGATTTCTGGTCATTACTTTGTTTACATTTTTAAAAAAATAATTTGAATGTAATTAATAATAAAATCAAAAGTATAATGAATGCATACAATATACTAAAATATTAAAAAAGTAATAAACTAAAATAATAAAAATTTAGATATTTTTTTAAATGATTAAAATACTAAAAGGAAAGGTCAAGTTAATAATCAATAATGTACAATTAAATATTCATTATAAAAGAGGAAATGTGTTTTTCCTAAATTATTCAATGAAACTTGCCTCAAAAGTACACTACTAATTCACATCAGGATCATAAAATAATGAAACTTTATTTCAGGTTTAGCCAGACTTAACTAAAAAAGCTTGATTAATACATAAATATATTTGGTAAGATTGCGATTGCCAATTATATTAGCAATATCTTTATTTTTTCAGAAATAAATTATTCTTTCTTCATGAAAAAACATGAATTCAATAACCTTAACAAAAATTATAAATTAAAAAATGTATGAAATTGATATAAAACTGAAAATATCAATTTTTGCACCTACATCTGAACTGAATGTTTCATTGTTTACATCCGTAAAAGATGTGTGGATTTTAGAGAGTTGCGGATTTTAAGAGTGCAGATTTGAGGAGTGCAGATTTGAGGGAGTCTACTGTATTACAAATGAAGAAACTAAGTTTAATTATCTAGTGACTCAGTTAGACCCTAAATACATTGAAAATATGAGACATTATCGAAAGTAATCAGGATGATAAATATACTGCTGCTAAAGACAGAAATTTAAATACATTTAAAAAAAGCAAGGAAAAATGTATAAAGAAATTGCTTATGAGAATTTTATTGGTCGATGTGAAACAGAGTCAATTACTGCTCAAAATTAAATTGCTCAGTAGAAATAACATAACGAATAAGGTTTAGAGAACTCCATGGCTTGATACATTAACAGCGTCAATAAAAAATATCTATTCTAGCTGTAAACAGTAAAAATTTAGATAATTTGACACTAACGGCTGATAAAATTTTTTTAAATAGCTCTTCAACAGAAATTTATTCTGCTAGTTCTCTGTTCTGCTATTCTTTTGTTATGAGTAAAATACTTGAGAAAATTTCTATAATGGAAAACCAGATTTTTGCATTACAAATTCAAAGGCAATCAAAGGGAATGTCAAAAGACTAGTTCTAAATGAAACAAAAGTAGGTATCAGTCAAGAAAGGGATTTAATCCAAATAGGAAATTAATATTATTTTAAGTTTGGTAATCAATGTTATTCTAATAAATGCAAAATCCATGCAGCTGGAAAACATTGGAAAACTCCGATCAGCAATAGTTTGTGACAAATTCTGCTGCTGGAGAATTTGAAAATTGCCATAATTACTATTTATTTGTTAAAGTCAAAACAAACGGTTTATGCTTTCTTATCAACAGTGGAGCTGGCTTGTAATAATTCTTGCTTCATCCAAACATAAAATATGCAATTCTTTCAAATTATATGCAGCAAATGGGTACAATTATCTCTACATTTGGTTTCAAAATTTTCACACTAGATTTGAGCTTGCATAGACAATTTCAATTTTCTTTTATGGTAGCAAAAGAAGACAAAGCTATTTTAGGTGTAGATTCCTTAAGGGGGTACTTTAAAAAAATATTTTTTGCCCTCAACAACTCAAAATTTTAATTCATTTTCAGACTCATTTTTAAAGTAGAAATATGAAATTTGCTGAGGTGATTTTTGAAGAGATGTATAAGAGGCCATGTGGTTTCATTTTTAGCTCAATTCATTAGAATTTGATTTTTAAAAATCACTTTCTCATATCTCGATATATCATTGTCACATACTCTCCTTTTTTTTTGTTCCCTGATCTCCTACTTTGGAAAATTCAGTGCAAAATGCCAATTTTGACAGCATTTTTTTGCAATATTTTCTGCCTTTATCAAAAAATCGACAAGCATGGCACATTGTGTACTTTCTAAAATAAGAGAATTTGTCAGTGATGCATTTTTGAGAGTAAGAATTAATTTAAAAATAAATCAGAAAATAAGCAGTTTGGATTGAAATACATCCTTAATAAATTTGTTTATTGATATACAATACATAATAGAAAATTAATAGATGTTACAAACTTTTCTTCCAAATGTGATGTTATGTGTGTATCAAGTGCTGATAGCATAAGTACAACAGACAAAAATTCTCAATATGCACACTTATTATTACAGTATCCTAATTTAATGAAGCCAAATCTTTTAATAGGCAATTCCAAGCAATGTAAAGCATTATATTAATACTAAAGGTCCACTTGTTTATTCAAAAGCTTACCCACTAGATTAAAAAAATTAAAGCAAGAATAAAAGTTATATTAAATATTGATATAATTAGGCCTTCTAAATCACCATGGGACAGTCTATTTCATTTATTTTTCAAGAAAGATAGAAGCTTAAGACCGTGCAGGGATTACAGAGGTCTTAATGCAGAAATCATTCCCGACTGTTACTCTATTCTCAAAACAGAAGATTTTCAGCATATATTAAAGCGAAAGAAAATAATTTTCAAAAATTGATTTATTTAAGGCTTATTTTTAGATTCCAATTGCAGAAGATAAGCATAAAACAGCAATAATAACACCATTTGGGTTATTTGAATGTAATATGATGAGTTTTGGGTTATAGAATGCTCCATCTACAATTCAATGTTTCATTGATGAAGCATTTTTCGGATTGGATTTTGTTTTCTCAAATTTAGATGACATTTTAATGACTTCTTCAATGGAAGATGAGCATTCAGAATATATAAAATTAGTTCTTTCAAGATTAGATCAACATGGTCTTTGTTTAAATATTGCAAAATTAGTTTTTGGAGTAAACTAGTTACAATTTTTAGGATACATGATTACTTCTGAACATTTGAAACCCCTTCCAAAAAAAGTAAAAGTAATCCAGAATTATACATTACCAGAAACTAGGGATGCAACGGATACTGATTTTGCCGGATATCGGATATCCGGTATCCGATTTGCCTGCCGGATTCGGATATCCGGTACTGAATATGTTTTTAGTTATGGTGAATGTTTGCTTATTTCTTTATGCAATGCCATCTCAAATAATAAATTGCAAACATGTTTCACACACCATTGCAACTTTTAAACGTATTGGAATATAATTTACAGAAACTATATATCTTTGACTATCAGGGCTTGAAATTCAGGTTTTCCCAGGCAGAGAGAGTTTTCCTCATAACATTTGTAAATGCAGGGGTGTTAAACTATATGAGAAGGAAGAAATTAAAAAAAAAAAATCTTTTTTACATGCCATTTAAATATTTAATTTATACCAGCATGACAAAATTCCATTAAAATAATTTAAATCAACAACTCAGGATAATTATCCAAAATGTCTATTTTAATTAAAACAAACGAAAAGAATCAAGCCTTATATATATCATATCTATTTTTCAATTGTTATTCAGTGTTATGAGCAATTAATAATTGAGTTGCTAAATGAATATTTTAATTTAGATTTTATTTGATTTTGTGTGGTTTAGAATCTTTTGTAAGTTACACTTTATTTTTATTTTATTTTATTTATTTATTTATTTATTTTTGTAAAATTTGATAGGCATTCATTTTTAATTTACTTGCAAGAATAATACATTTAGATGATTGTATTGTCAATATCCTGCGGTGATTGCATACCACTTAGTGGAATTGCCGTCAATACTGTAATTTCTGACATTTTAGCTAATTGAATTATGTTCTTCTATGCAATGGAATTTTAAACCCATATGAAATTCTGAAAAGGGCACAATCAGTAGGTTTCTTCTATTCCATGAGAAATGGTTTATTTAAAAAGGTCATGTCCTAATTTCTGTGAACTATGCACATAAACTATTTATTGTTTCTAAATGTGTTTCCTTAAAGTTTGCCTTTTTTTTTTCAATCATTTGGAAAGCGGTTGATGTTATTGGTTGAGAATGGACCTTGTGGTATCTGCATTTTATTTTGTTTATTATTGGTCCAGGAAATCCATGACATATGTAGTATGTGACTCTTATTACATGAGTCATGTTTTGATCATCATAAAAATAATATTTTTACTGATTTTCATTAACTGAATGGGAAACATTTAAACATCTTGCTTTGGACAATGGATGTCCTCATTTTATTTATTTATTTATTTATTGTTATTTTTTTTACAAAATTCTTTAAAATTAGAAGAATTTTTATTTGAATAGGAAATAAATGTCATTTTTAATAAAAAAAAAAAAATAAAAAGTTACAAAATGGGCAGATGCAAATTATCAGACATGGAAAAAAAAAAACGAATCCAAACAGAAACATCGTATGAAAGATTATCTTTTAAATGAAAAAAGAAGTATGATTATCAAGCCCATTGATTACAAAATGTGCGATGATTTTGAAAAATGAAAAAAAAATCTAATCCTGAACCATTGATTGTAAAAAAAACTTTTTTTTTTTTCCAATGTGCAACACAAGATCTAATCTCATTTTGTTTAATGCTGATTCCAGGCTAATTAGATAGAGCTCAGACTCTAGTGACCATTTCTGCCCTTTTAGAAATTTCTTGTTTCGGCAAAAGAGACAAAATAAATTAGAAAAAAAATTCACAAAATACGGAAATCGGCCATAGAAAAAATATCGCTGATTTTGTCCACCATGGCAAAAATAAATTTTTAAAAATAGTCAATCGGTCTGAAAAAATTTTAAGTTTGAGGGAACTTGGGCAGTGGGAAAATATAGCAAAATTCATCAGTCATTTACAGTAAAATATTGTGAAATTTGTTAGCCTGTCACAAGCAAATATCATGAAAATCATCAGCAGGTAACAGAGAAAAAACAAATTTTTCAGCTGGACACAGGAAAATAATTATTAATTTCAGCAGAATGTGACTAAAACAAAAAGGGAAATTTTCCAACCAGTCGCAGAATAAAATAGCTAAATTTGTCACATTCAGTTGAGAGAAAAAAATTGTGAAATTTGGCAATCGGTCTCGAGAAAAAAGTTGCAAAAGTTTGTGAGGCGAGCAAGCGAGAAAATTGTGAGAAAAATTGTAAAGTTTTTCAATCAAGTGCAAAAAACCAATCATGAATTTTGTATAATTGCCGTAAGAGAAAACTGAGATTTGCCAACTGATAGCGGAAAATATTACAAAAATAGTCAGTCAGTCCTGAGATTTGATCGCCATTTAACAAAAGAAACAAAAAAAATTCAAAAAGGGATTTTTTTTTTGGGGGGGGGGGGGTAACAGGAATGTCTTGGCCATAAGATTTTTTAAGGCATGAATCCAGCCATCCCATGCCAAAGTTCAAGCCCTGTATGTGTATATTAATAATCTATATTAATAAAATAACAAATCGCTCTGTGTGTGTGTCTGCGATAGTTAGCGAAAACTATGGTACGTACGAAGCTCAAAATTTTTCTGAGAGTAGCCCAATATCTCTCCTGATGCACCTGACGCTCAGAATTTCAAAATTCTATTTATTAACTTGGAGATTAATTAAATTCCAAACCTCTCTCTCCTAAAAAAATTGCTTTTTTAGCTTTTTTCCTTTTTATTCTCTTATGGTTGGTTGGTTGCATAAAATTTTTGCAGAAATAATTTTAAAAACTGGGACTGACCTTTAAAATTCATAGACTGGCAAACTGTCAGTTTAAATGAGGATTTTTTTATTACAGCTGTTGTACGCCATGGAGGAAAAAGATAGGTGGTGGCGAAGTAAACGGAAAAGAAGGTTTGCAATATGAAACCATTTATCGCTGAAATTTTAATGTTTCAAAATAAAGCATGAGGAAGGAATTTTGTATTAATAGGACGGATTGGAAGAAATAAATTACAGCTGAAGCATATTTTATGAAGAAATAGTAATTTTTTTTAAATGGTTTTTTCTATTATATTATTTATTAAAATAAATATTTGCTTTTAAAATAATTGAAATTGGAAAATTAAAAATAATTAAATGTCAAAACAAAATAAATAAAATATTGAAAACATATGATTTGAAGTAAAAAATTGTATTGCTAAAAGTTCTCTTTTTTTCTTTCAGAAATTTTTAATACTTTATAACGTAGATGAAAAATGTTTATAATTTAACAACATATTAATAATTCCATGTCAATATATAAAATATAGTGATGAAAAGATTCTTTTAAAATCATGCATGAACACTTAAATAATAATATTAATCTAAAATCTAGATTTCAGAGTGCAGACAATTTTAAGACATTAACGAAAGAATGTTGATTTTTCAAGCAAAGTCTTAAATGATGATGCTTCTATATTGATATTGATATTTCAAAGTCATATGATAAAAATAATCAAATAATTCTTGCCTATGATTGATCTAATTGTATCTTTCATGCATTCTGATCGTGTATTACAGGCAATAATGGCACAAAACGTTATTTTTTTTAAACGAAATTTTAGTCATCTATTCAATAACAGTTTAAAAGGTAAAAAACAAAGACTAAGAAATACTGGTTTAAACCAGTTTGAATTGATCGGAGTTTCAAAGGACATGGTTTTTGTTGGTGCTTATTTGGACTTAATGTTGCGGATTTTAGAGTTACATTTTTTGCGTCACCCCAAGACATTATACTGCCACTCTATTAATTTCTTTTTACTATATGGTTTTACGCATAGTTTTAGCATTTCGAACATTAAAATGTATGAGTCATTAGCTGTGTTGCTGTAAAAAACATTACACAACATTTTTCTATGAATTTATTTTTTTAATCAGTAATTAAATTTAAATGTGTTCTATTCAATTTAAAATTGTAATATGGCTTTAATTTGTTTTTAAAACAAAAATAAAATAGCCGTTTGGCGTACAATTGTTTGTATCCGCAAACGATTCATTCACCATAATAAATTATCAAATAGCAAAGTAAATTATCTATCAGAAATAGCCATAAAAAGAATAGTAGCAAAACTGATTATAACCTTAATGATTAGACAAATTTAAACATAACCCGATCCCAACCAGAAAAAAAAACAGACCACACTCCGATCCGTGATACACAAATTTTCCGTGAGTATAAACCCGACCCTGACCTAAAAATTCTGTTTGGAAAAAACTATGAATTTGATAACTGACCCGAACCAAATCTGAATCCCGCAAAAATGTTTAAGTGAAGCATAACCCGATTCAAACAAGGAAAAATAATTTTCGTGCGTATGAAACCTGACCCGAACCTAAATATTTTCTTGAAAAAAAACCCGAAATATGACTCGAACGAAATCTGAAACCGATAAAAATATTCCAGAGAACTATAACCCGATCTTAGCAAGACAAAATACTTTCCATGGTCATAAACCCGACTCAAACCTAAAAAACTCCGTTTGAAAAATCCTGAACTTTGACCCAAACCACATCTAAATCTGACCAAAGTATTCGAAAGAACTATAACCGGATTCGAGTAACAAAATAACTTCTGTGGACATGAACCCGATATGAACCTAAAACTCCCATTCAAAAAATACCTGAAATTTGAATCGAACCAAATCTGAATCTGACAAAACTATTTCAAAGAAATGCAACCAGATCCAAACAAGACAAAATATTTCCATGGACATGAACACAATCCGAACCCAAAAAAATTCCTTGAAAAAATCGCGAACTGAACGAAATCTGAACTTGGCAAAAATATTCCAGTGAAGCATGTCCTTATTCGAACAAGACAGAATTATTTCCGTGAACATGCAAGAAGACCCGACCCAACAGTTATATTTGAAGAAAAACCCGAAATCTGAATTGAACCAAATCTGAACCTGACAAAAATATTCCAAAGAACTATAACCCAATCTAAGCGAGACGAAATAATTTCTATGGATATAAACCCAACTCAAACGTAAAAAAATCAATTTGAAAAAAACTGAAATTTGACCCAAATCACATCTAAATTCGACCAAAATATTCGAAAGAATCATAACTGGATTCGAGTATGACAAAATAATTTCCGTGGACATGAACGAGATCCGAACCTAAAAATTCTATTTGAAAAAATACCTGAAATTTGAATCGAACCAAATCAAAACCTGATAAAAAATATTCCAAAGAAAGCGTACAATTGTTTGTATCCGCAAACGATTCATTCACCATAATAAATTATCAAATAGATGAGTAAATTATTTATCAGAAATAGCCATAAAAAGAATAGTAGCAAAACTGATTATAACCTTAATGTTTAGACTAATTTAAACATAACCTGATTCCAACCAGAAAAAAAAAACAGACCACACTCCAATCCGTGATACACAAAATTTCCGTGAATATAAACCCGACTCTGACCTAAAAATTCTGTTTGGGAAAAACTGTGGATTTGATAACTGATCCGAACCAAATCTGAATCCCGCAAAAATGTTCAAGTGAAGCATAACCCAATTCAAACAAGGGAAAATAATTTTCGTGGGCATGAAATCTGACCCAAACCTAAATATTGCTGAATTCCGAACCTATAAATACCTGAAATTTGAATTGAACCAAATCGGAACCTGATAAAAAATATTCCAAAGAATCGTAACCGGATCTGAATAAGACAATAAATTTCCATTCACATGAACCGAATCTGAACCTAAAAAATTTCTTTGAAAAAATCACGAAATCTGAACTGAACCAAATCTGAACTTGAAAAAAATATTCCAGTGAAGCATGTTCTTATTCGAACAAGGCAGCATAATTTCCGTGAACACGCAAGAAAAACCGAACCCAAAAATTCAATTTGAAGAAAAAGCCGAAATCTGAATTGAAACAAATCTGTTCCCGACAAAAATATTTCAAAGAACCATAACTGTATCCGAGCAAGGCAAAATAATTTCCATGGACATGAATACGACCCGAACATAAAAAAAACAATATCAACAATATCAAATCACTCAATATATAAAAAAAGAACCTAAAATCTGAACCGAATGAAATCTGAACCCGGCAAAAATGTTCTAATGAATCATAACCAGATCTGAAGAAGACAAAATAATTTCCATGGACATGAAACCAATATATGGTTTGGTAACATTTAGGTTGCAATTACATTGCGGTAAGTCTTTGATTATATTTAATTTCCCGTTAGGTTACAGTTAGGTCACGGTTAAGTTAAAGTTAGGTTAAAGTTAAATTGCATTTATGTTATGGTTAGAATAAGGTTATGTTACAATAAAGTGAAGGCTAGGTTACATTTATATTATATTTAATTTATGGTAAGGTACTGTTAAGTCAAAGTTAGGTTACAGGCAGGTTATGGTTACGGTACAAAAGTTTACGGGTAGGAATTTATCCATAGAGTGAACATTACACATGATTTGATTAAAAATAACCATTACTTTTCTTAAATGGCTCTGAAATCATAATACTACATACCAACATTTTAGCTACCAGCGAGTATCGATTTCATTCATGGTATAGTCGGATTTAAGAGTGATATAATTAGTTTGAAATTCAAAATATTTTACTTGGGATTTCTATGTGAAAAAAAAAATAATTAGTTACATGACTTAACAGTGATTTTTGATTAATATCAACACTTTAACACAAAAATCACGCAGTCGTTGGATACATATTCCCTCCCACATTTCTCATCGCTCATTTTGAGTATTTTTAGAGCTTAACATCAGCTGTTTTTTAAACCGATTTTTCACACAGTCAGTGGCCACGTATTTCAGACAATGCATTTCTGATAAAATTTGCATTCGTTTTTGTGACTTTTTAACGAAAATCGCGTTCGTTTTTGAAACTTTTTTACGAAAATAGTGTTCGTTATCACGATTTTTTGACGGTATTGTCGATCGTTATCGCGATTTTTGATGGTATTCGAGTGTTATCGTGATTTTTAGACTGTATTCGCTTTTTTTTTTTTTAATAAAATTTGCGTTTGTATTTATGTTTTTTTGACGAAAATCGCGTTTGGTATCGCGATTTTTTGACGGTATTCGCATTTGTTAACGCAATTTTTTGACGGTATTCACTTTTTTGCATGTTTCTTTCATTAAATAAACGTTTTTCCCGTTTGTTTTTACGTTTTTTGACAAAAAACGCATTTGTTTTCGTTGATTTTTTGACAAAATACGCAGGGGTTTTCTTACAATTGCTTTTTTTTTCAATTTTATAAAGATATTTACTGGTTTTTTTTTTTTGCATTCTTCGACAATATTTGCATTCTTTTTGCAATCCTTAGACGATGTCTTTTCACAATACTTACACGAAATTCATGTTTTTCCGCGATCTTGTCAAAATTCGTGGGAGTTTTTTTCCGCAATTCTTTTCATGAAACACCTTTTGGAGAATCCTGCATTTGGCTGGTACTTTCCACATTTATAGTCGCCAGTTTTTCACATTTAGTCGCCGAGTGGCGACTGGCGAGTGCTTATTTTCATCTTTAAAACAGCTGTTTCGAATCTATTAACATTCGCTCCCGTAATAGGCATATAAGATTTTTAACTATAGCATTGAAACCAGTACTAACAATATGAAAATTTTTTAATTTTATGATAAATTTTAGCATATGATTTTCTTAGCAAATTATATGGCTAACCATCACAAAAAAGGAAAAAATCGAAATTCTAACTCAAAAGACAGATTTTTTACGTGTTTCCTACAACTGTTAAAGTAACATTGTCTTTTGAATTGCGCGCATTTCAATTTGTGTCTGATCCCTTAAAACCTGATGAATTATTCAAATGGTTATAACTCCATGAATTTTTAAGATATGACGATGCAACTTTTTGTGTATTATTCAGGACTGGATAAGGAAAGTTTCTCTAATTGGAATTTTAAAAAGTTAATTTTCGTACTTTTTCAAATAGACCCCCCATGGAGTTGCAACTTTATCTTATCAAAAATTTCACATTTTTTTTATGAATTTTTGCAATTGGAAGTATGGGTCTAGGGGTACTATTTAAGGAGATACCCTATTGTTTCGATATTTATGACTCACTCTGTATATATAATTTTTCAACCTAGCTATTAAAACATTATGATTTAACTCCTAAAAATTTCAGAGTTTAGGCAATAGCAACACTTTAAGAAATTAGAAAATTGGAATACAACTGCTACTCCCTCCTTTTTCGGGCATATTTCAACATTATGCATGCACTGTAAAAACCAAATTACGTAGGAAAGAAAACATGAAATATCACTTAAATCCAGTTCACTTTGAAACAATGCAAGATACTTCAAAAAATATATAAATTAAACCTTTAAAAAATTAATTTTCTAAAATCACTTTGTTTATTCTTCACACATTTTTCCATGGGATTAACATTACATATACTTTGGTTAAAAAAATACATTTAATTTTTATACAATAACTCTGAAATTTTAATATTACATACTAATCAAATAGCTAACTATCAGAAAGCTATTTTGTTCAGGTATAATATGATTTAAAAGTGAAAAAATTAGTTTGAAAATCAAAAAGTTTCACACAGAATTTCAATGTGAAAAAATAGTCAAATAAAACAGGATCTACAACTAAATTAAAACTAAATGTAAGTATTTTTGCACAAAAATTACACTTAGTCATCAGAAACATACGTATAAATCAGGGGTGATTCTGAATGAAATTTTTTTTTCGGAAATTCGCATCGCATTTTCGGAAATCGGCCGGGGGGGGGGGGGGTCGTGAGTCCCCCCCCCTTCAGCGATCTTCGGACAAAATCGGCGTTTTCCTGCTATCTTCAGACGAAATCAGCAATATTTTAGTAAAATCGACGATTTATTGCGATCTTTTGCCGAAATCGGCGGTTTTTCCACGATCTTTTGACGAAATCGACACTTTTCTATGTTAAGTGAAATCATCGTTTTTTCGACGATCTTTAGACAAAATTTGCATTTTTACGCGATTTTTTCTCAAAGACGGCGTTTTATTCCAGCGATCTTTTGACGAAATCGGTGTTTTTTCCGTGATCTTTTAATGAAATCGGCATATTTTTTCATCTGCGATATTTAGTGAAATTGCCGTTTTTCCGCGATCCGCACAGGAAATCCGAGTTTTTTATCGCTCTTTTGACAAAGTTCGTTTACAAAAACATTGACGAAATCGTCGTTTTTCCACGAAATATTGACGAAATGTATGCTATTTCGGCGATCCTTTCACAAAATTTGCATTTCTACGTAATTGTATTTTCCGTGCGCAAAACCGTACAAGTTGGCAACTATGCGGAACTGATAACCCAATTTCAAATTTTCGGAAGAGGATGCCTTAAATTTTCGGACTAGAATCACCCCTGGTATAAATCAAAAATTTGGTTCAGAAAATATAACATATTGGAGAAAAATAATGAGTTTCAATTTCAAATTTTGTCATATATTCCATCCATCAGAAGAAAAACAAAAATGAAAAAACAGGAAAAAAAAAACACTGCTTTTTACTATTCAATATCAAAATCTTAGAATGCAAATTATACAACAAGAAATGCATTTTTTAAACATTGAATCCCCTCATTTTCCCTGTTGCAGTTATTTTGACTTCTTTTATTGCTAAATTTAGGATAAAAAAAAATAACTTCAATTAAAAAAAACATAAGCCCTTTTTTTTTGTTAAATATTGATTTTTCACACAGTGACTGGACACATTTTATATAACATATCTTTAAGCATTTGGACAATTATAGATTATGAAAATTATATTTTTGTAAAAGAAAAACAAAATGTAACAAAAAATGAAATCCAGTAACTCAAATTTGAACCACACATTTATTAAAAATTAACTTTGTTAAACCCTTTTGCTTTATTTTTCAATCTTTCATGAAACTGTTACATGAGCTGCAAAAGCATTATATTTATAACTGATAAAAATTTCAAAAAGTTTAAACAACAAGGTTTTTATTATGAAATGACTAGTTGTGAAAAAACAAGTTAATATCTTGTAATGAGCACTTCTAAAAATTTTTCATGAATAATTCTAATAATTTTTCATGATTTTTTTCAATTAAAAATATAAATCCAGACAAAATGAAGTTAAATATAAAAAATAATTTAACTTTGAAGTTCATTTAAGGATATTATGATTGATTCATTTAAAGTTCTCTCTGTAAGTTCAATGATAACAGCATTGTGGACTGAAATTATTTTCTAAATAAAAATAAGCAAAAATCTCACAAGACTAATAATAATTCAGAATAGTATAATATAATACTTCAGATTTTGGTTAGAATACCATATTTTCCTGCATATAATCCGCAGATTATCTGTTAAAAAAACCCTCAAAAATTTTAAGTTCGGATAATCTGGTGAAATTCTTTTTCAAGCAGAACTGATTTCCTATTTCTATCGGCAATTATAAAATGAAAACATATGAAATGATTGTCTGTTTGGGAAACCTCTCGCGGAACTGCTTGCGATTGGTTCACATATGACGTGTACATTTTAGTGGGAGTGGCCTCCAAGAATATTTGTCTAGTCTTTCAGCAATATGCTTCTGTGAAGAACACAGAGTTTCTCAGCTCATCTCGATCAAAAATTGCAATCTAATCATTTGTTAGCTGAATCTTTTATTTGTCAGGTGGAAAAAGAAAATGCGTTAGTTACACAGCTAAATTTAGCTGGATGTAAGAGAAAAGGCAGAAGTCGTCGTAATAGATCGAATATAATAGATTTCCATAATTGAATGTTCGATTAGGGCAAAAGAAAAAGGGGGGGAAATAATCACTGACGGAATAAGAGTCTCTTATTAAATATTAAAAATTATTATTAAATAATATTATTACCTGCTATTATTAAACAATTCTCAAATATTATTGGTAATAGATCGAATATAATCGATCACTTAATTGAATTCCCATTATAGCTGAAGAACAAGGAAAAAATTAAACAATTGTCAAATATTATTGATACTAATGATTATTATTTTAACTTGCAGTTATCCTATTATTATTTATCTTATTTACAATTATCATTTAAATAGGACAACTAAATCAACAAAAACTTCATTATTATTTTGCAATGTTGAAAACAATGAGTATCGTATAATCTGCGGATTCAACAGATAATATGCCAGTGCAGATTATCTGTTGAAATTTTTATTTTTTTAAAGGCTAAAATTTACGGTCACGGATTATATGCCAGTGCGGATTATACATAGGAAAATACGGTACTTAAAATCAGCACAAATGTTAAAAGCAATTGCATATCAGATTACCATGCATAATTTTTAAATAAATAACAGTAAAAAGATACAAGTAATGATAGAAGGTAAAATGACAATGAGGCAAGGAGTAGGAATGTATGGAAGAGATTTCATTTTTTTCCCCAGAATCACAATAATCATTAATTTTCCAGATAAATTTCTTTAATATATACAATTGTAAAATATATCAAAGATAGTAATTGTTTTGATATAATGAAAGGAATGATGAATTTTTTCCTACATACTTTGAGTGCTAATAAAATTAAGTAAAGTGAAGATGTGAGAAGATAACATGGTTGACATTATCCTAAACCATACCATTAACTGCTTTGTTATGTGAAAGATCAAAGATTATATATTTATATACAAAAATCTATTATTCTAGCATAACATTTACAGAATTGGAAAAATATATATATTAAAATTAACAGATAAAATCAGATATGATTTTTAAAAAAAGGATTAACACTAGAATGACGGAAGGGGCCAATCTGGTCCCTGCCGCTGTTTGAGACTTTGTAGTTTCTATATTAATGAACTAAATATTTCGATATCTCGTGACTTATTTATTCGGCTTACTGTCACTATATTTCAAATAAATTCTTTGTAACATCAATAAAAAAAAACAATTTCAAACAATATACCTAGAATGATGAGAAGGCCAAATTGGTCCTCTGGTAACTCCCCTAGCCACAATACTGCATCTCACTGTCTCATTGTCAGAATGACCTTGTAAATATCATTCCTTGCAGAGAGTTCATATTTACCCTTTACAATCATTTATATATTATGTATTACATACTATGTGTTACAGTTTCCGGCAAATGTGGATCTATAGAAACTTGATGTGATGTACCGATTGCTTTAAAAGAGCATAAAGTTTAAAGTTCAATAGCAAGTTTATTTTCTTTTTGCTTTAATTTTTTCTCAGTTTCTTACTTATTACTTAGCATTTACACTACTCAATAGATCAAAAAACATTGAGGGGTCAAATTGGCCTTTTCTGTCTTTCTAGGTATAAGATAAGTTGCCGTCTTTCTAGTGTTAAATATATTTACTCAAAATATTATAAAACAATTTATTACCTGTGCAAAATAGCAGTTGACAACACTGTCTCCTATTTTTGTTTGGTGACACTGAATGCGAGCTTTAGCAGCAGCAGTTGGATTTGTAAAATTTACTCTAACTCTTCGAAAGCTTTTGAAATACTGAAAAGATGCTTTTTCATCAAATTCCTGGAATATCTCTTCCAGTTGCATCTAGAAGCAAAAACAAAAATTTTTACAAAGTAATTTTTATCTACCATCTGGAATTGATGAATTAAGATAATCATTTAAATTCAAAATATTAAAACATCTCAGAGAAGATTATTTTTTGTAACTAAAGATGTTCAATAATAAAAAAAGCTTTATTTAAATAAAACTGATTTCAAAACAATTTCATTTGCTAAATATTTAAAAATCAGGTTTCAATGATAAATTTTAGCATTATTTGCCAACATGCAAAAACTTTTGGTTTAATGCCTAAAATATTATCTTAATTAGCAAAAAATATGGCATAAAATACACTGATGGACAAAATTAAGAGATGGGAGTTACTTTCACACATTTCTCAGAAAATATCTCATAAAACCTGCACAGTTGATTGTCATATAATGGCACTATGGCGCTGGTGTCGATGAGATGAGGTTACGTATTTTTTGGGTGTTGCTAAGCCAGCAGGAGGTATAAATGTCTGCAACTAGCTGCTCAGCTTACTCCACTCTACAATACTGTAGTGATTTGTATAGTGTTTCTTGAATAATCTTGTTGTTTTTTGTTGATTTTTAGGTGAAATGAGTGAACATCATTGTTTAGACGATGGTTTGAGGTGGAGAATTGTGGATAGAATTGAGGCAGGGCAGTCCCAAGCTCAGGTTGCTAGGGAATTGGGTGTAACTCCAGGCGTTGTTTCGACTTTGTGGAGTCAATTTCAAAACATTGGGACAGTTTCCAGAAGACCAGGACAAGGTCGTCCAAGAGCAACAACCCCCAGGGAAGACCAGTATTTGTTACTTACAGCCAAGCGTCAGAGGACATCTACAACGACACAACTGTCTAGGGACTTTCCTGCTGCCACAGGAACATTAGTTTCAAGGAAGACTGTTGCCAGGAGTCCCGGTGAAAGAGGGTTGTATGCCAGGAAGCCCACCATTTGCATCCCACTCACTCCCTTCCACAAAAGAGAGCGTGCACAATGGTGCAGACAGCACTAACACAGGACACAGCTCCAATGGGCTAATGTTCTGTTCACAGATGAGTCCAGATTCAGTCTTCAATCTGATTCTCGGAGAATATTCATATGGAAGGAACCTGGGACCCAATACCATCCCAGTAACATCATGGAAAGGGACCATTATGCTGGTGGAGGACAGATGGTTTGGGCAGAGATGATGCAAGATACCTGCACATTGCTCTATGTGTTTGACACTGGTTCTATGAATGTCCAGAGGTACAGGCAGGAGATCCTACAACACTAGGTGCATCTTTTCAAGGATGCTGTTGGCCCTGAATTCGTTTTAATGGACGACAATGCTCGACTATATAAGGCTCACTTGGTTGAGGAATATCTGGAAAGTGAGGATATTCATCGAATAGATTGGCTAGCCAAATCTCCTGAACTTGACCCCATTGAATATGCTTGGGATGCTCTTGGAAGGGCTACTGTGATACGTCAATCCCCACACAGAACCATTCCGGAGTTAAAAACTGCTCTGGTGGAAGAGTGGGAGAGTTTTCCACAAGTAATCCTTAACTCTCTTATTAACAGCATGCATACTCGTTATGCATGCTGTCTATCTGTCAGAGGTGACCACACACCATACTAGAGGCAACCACACACCATACAAGCTTCACTTTCATTGCCATCTTTCATCATGAATTTCAATCCACATTGGCTCATTTCATGCCAAATCAACCAGTGACTCAACCTGATCCTTTCCGATTTCAATGAAACTGCTAGGGATCATTCTGTACAAGGATATAAATTAAAGCATACTTTTATTTTTGGTTTATCGCTTTAAATTTTATACAATTAATTATTTAAATTTTGAAAAATCATCATTTTTTGAGTTGCATAAATATTTTCAATTTTGAATTTCTCAAGTTCTATCAAACATAGAAAATTTTATGACCACTCATTTCAAAGAGGAGTTTATAAGGTTTAATTTGATATACAAGTCGACTATGCATAGTTAAAATAAATGAAAAATTGTATGTTTGTTGTAATATTATAAGCTTTAAATTCTGAAATTTTTAGAGTGGGATCTCAATGGGATCAGGAGTTATTAAATAAAAGCAAAAATTACCATAAAAATAGCATTTTAATTCTGTCTATTTTGTTATTTATGATTTGTATGGTAATTTTCAGCTTTTATTTCATAACTCCTGATCCCATTGAGATCCCACTCTAAAAATTTCAGAATTTAAAGCTTATAATATTACAACAAACATACAAATTTTTCAAAATTTTTAAAAATGACTATCTAAAAAATTTTTAAATTTAAAATTTTATTTATTTTAATTATACATAGTCGACTTGCATATCAAATTAAACCTTATAAACTCCTCTTTGAAATGAGTGGTCATAAAATTTTCTATGTTTGATAGAACTTGAGAAATTCAAAATTGAAAATATTTATGCAAGTCAAAAAATGATGATTTTTCAAAATTTAAATAATTAATTTTATAAAAATTTAAAGCGATAAACAAAAAATAAAAATATGCTCTACTTTATATCATCATAGAGAACGATCCTTAGCAGTTTCATTGAAATCAGAAATGGTCAGATTGAATATTGAATTTTTTTGCTTGATTTGACATGGAATGACCCCATTGGACTGTTGGCAATAACTCTTGCCAATGAATGGCACTTTAATTTTTGCTTTGCACATATTATTGTCATACTATAAGTTATATCCATACCAATTTTCATTTATTTTTATCCAGTATTTCTCGAGATATTTGGGGAAATGCCTTCCATCTCTTAATTTTGTCCACCAGTGTATGTTGTGCAAGAACCCATAGAAAAATTGAATTTTAGCCTTGAACTGGACCTTTGTTAACTAAATTAAAGTTTCATTAGTAGTGTAGTAACTATATTTCTATGTAATGATCAGCTTGAATTTTTAAATACTGCTAAGTGCTATTAAATTTGTTATAAAAAAGTTCATTATAATTTGTTTTTTTATTTCTTTTGCATGTGTATTATAAATTTATATTCACTTTATCCTGTTTTAATAGCAATATACGTTTTAAAATTTATTTCATAACAATACTCAAAGAAGCAATGAACATACAGTGGCGGTCAAAAGTTTCTGGCCAGTTAGTTTCTTTGATTTATTTACCAGAAAGTTTCAGCAAAGAAGCACAATTGCTTCAAAAGTTAGGAATATGTGAATGACCTCTGACGTTGTGATCATTTTGATTGGATATTGTGGACGCTTCATGCAAAGGAGTAGAATTTGAAGTTCGCATGTGCAAAAGGTTCCGGCCACTCATCATTCCTTAGCTTTTTTTTCTATCAGTAAAGAGTTTTTTGGTCATGTTTGTGAATGAATCAATGTGAATAGCATAGTTTAAATTCAAAATTGAAAACTTCAACAAATACTGTCCATAAATGAGTGATTAATTTATAACTAAAGGGCTAATCTTCTTGAAGTATTGTGGTAAAGTTATCGATAGAAAAAAACAACTGTAAACAATATTAAAAAATTATATAAAGATGGCTGTGGCCTTCAGGACTTTGTGACGTCCGGAAGACTTAAAAAAATTACTATTCTCGGTGACAGAATTATCAAGAGAAAAACAATTTATGACCCTCATAAAAATTCCATTGCAATATACAGCTATTTACAAAATGAAAATATTGTAGAAATAAGCCGGTCTACCATGTCAAGATTTTGAGGTAATACAGAACTTTATGGAAGTGTCTGTGTTCAAAAATATTTCATAGGTAAAAAAATATAAATGTACTGACTGGCATTTTCCAAAAAACACGAAGTCTGGTATAGAGAAAACTGGACACTTGAAAGTACTATTTTTCCATCCATAGAATTTGAAACTTTTTTGGGAGTGATGGTAGACACTACGTCCAATGACCCTAACAACAAAAAATGTGATTCAACATATGTTATTCCTACAATGAAGTGTGGCGGAAGACATGTTATAATGTCAAGAGTATTTTCTTCAAAATTTGTTGGTCCGTTATTTAAAATCCACAGCAAAATGAATGATGCAATGCATAAGGATATCTTGTAAGATTATTTTCTGCCTTATTAGAGGAAAATATTGGTTGCAACTATTTGTTTCAACTGGATAACGACAAAATGAATGCATGCAAGCCTTGGCAAGGAATGGTTTTTGCACAAACAAATTTCGTTTTTGAAATGGCCAGCCCAAATGTTCAACATGTATCCAGTAGAAAATCTTTCAAAGGAAGTTGACAAATATCTGCCAAACTATAAATATTCCAACTCAGCAGAAAATTCCATGAAATGTGGAAAAAAGTACCATAGATGAACTTTAACCTTTGACTATATGAATGTTACATTGCTACGCCATAGAATTTATTTCTAAAGGGAATAAAATACTAATAATATAAAATAATAATTATAAATGTTATTGATCGCTGTAGTTTTCTATTATATTCTTTTTTTTTTTTTTTTTTTTTTTAATTTGCGAAGGTGGCCAGAAATTTTTGAGAACATGCGTTTTTCTGTGTACTTAATTTTGTCAATTAAATTTATTGATATTTACATGTTATTCCACAAGTAAGTTTCTAAATATTATGTCAACAAAATGTATAAATATCACTTTGAGATTCCTCTTCATATAGTTATAAATTAGCTGAAAAATTTTTGGTGGCCGAAAACTTTTGACCGCCACTGTAAATATACGGCTTCAAGATGTATCAGAAATACTGACAAAGATAATAATACGAGTTGGCTGCTGTGTCAATGTATAATCATGCATTATATACATTCTTCTTTATTATATCCAATTTTCCTTTTAATAAGCCAATCAATGCATTATTCTCAAGACAGAATCCCTTAATTCTGTGACTGTCTATAATCCATGTATATAATTTCAGAGGTTAACAGTGAAACTTATAATTAAGACGCAAAAACAAAATTTAAGTTGGTGATGCTACTGAAATCAGCAATGGGCACAACTTTTTTTTTTTACTAATTCTTTTGTTTTTCATGCTCTTTTGACTATCATACCTGATTAATTACCAAATAAATTACATTTGATTTTGATGTAAATTAGAGTATCCTTAGCAAATAGCATGTTCCTTCATGTTGCAATACAGTAGACTCCCTCAAATCCGCACAGCTTGGGACCAGAGGTTTTGCGGATTTTTGAATTTTGCAGATTTTTGGTCATTGCTTTGTTTACATTTTTAAAAAAAATTGAATGTAATTAATAATGAAATCAAAAGTATAACAAATGCATATATAATATACTAAAATATTTAAAAACATAATAAACTAAAATAATAAAAATTTAGATATTGTTTAAAATGATTAAAATACTAAAAGGAAAGGTAAAGTTAATAATCAATAATGTACAATTAAATATTCATTATAAAAGAGGAAATGTGTTTTTCCTAAATTATTCAATGAAACTTGCCTCGTAAAGGTACATTACTAATTCACATCAGGATCACAAAATAATGAAACTTTATTTCAGGTTTAGCCAGACTTTAAAAATGCTTGATTAATACATAAATATATTTGGTAAGATTGTGATTACCAATGATATTAGCAATATCTTTATTTTTTCAGAAATAAATTATTATTTCTTCATGAAAAAACATGAATTCAATAACCTTAACAAAAATTATAAGTTAAAAAATGTATGGAATTGATATAAAACTGAAAAAATCAATTTTTGTACCTACATCTGAACTGAATGTTTCATTGTTTACATCCATAAAATATGTGCGGATTTTAGGAGTGCGGATTTGAGGGAGTCTACTGTATTTTTCCGTTTTCAAAATTACGTATATATTTTAATATGCAATGTTGGTTAATATGACTGAAAGCAAGCTTCTTCATGAAGAAAATACGAATATATTTTTTAAAATCATGATAGCACTAATATCAGTGGCGACCACGATCTTTTTTCCAAGACTTTTTTTTAATGATTTATATATTATATTTAGATCAACCTGACGAAAAATTGCTATTTTATGATTTTGATATACATTATTTTCTTATCTAAGATCAAAATACAGCACAACAAAAACTTTCTCATAATATCTATAACTGTTGAAGCTGTATTATTTATGTTTACTTTTTTTTTTTTTTTTTTTTTTTAAACCTGCAACGATTTTTATTTTTTCATGATTTTATTTGTAGTTCTGGCTAATATAGATTATTTCAATATTTTTAATCAAGAAAAAAACAGGAAAAAACACTAGTTTTACAATAATTCAAAATGTAAAGATCGCAAAAAACATGATTCTGGTTTATCTGCTCTTTTTTTGGAACAATTGTATGGAATAAACCCTAGAACAGTGTATGACCAAATACTAAATAAATAAATCTTAATTTTCTATATGAAAAGTATAAAACATTCAAAAATGTTTCACTAATAAGAAAGTTACCTTGATTTCTGGCATATAATCCATGGATCAAACAATTCTGTTTCAACCCAGAAATTTTATTTAGTAATTGAAGCCAAATATTTACTGCGATCTAATAAGTTACATTTTATTTTTAAAAATTTCAGAGTTGAAAAATGATTGATTGATCCGCAGATTACACACCGGAAATTACAGTACTAAAATAAGTGTGACAAAACACAAATTGTTTTCAAAGCTAAAAATACTAGATGTTAAAAAGATTATATTAAAGGGCACTCTAATCACATTCAGCTAACGCTAGGCCATTGTCAAGGCAAGAAACTGGATTGTGACTGATACAAAATGACAGGAAACATCTTCCAAGATAACCACAGGTGGGCAAAACCATTATTTGTGAAGAGAGGAAAAGAAAAATCACTTGTAAGACTAAACTCTCCTACAATGAGATTCAAATTAACCAAAGTACATGGAATTTGATATGATAACACACAATTACAACAACTGCCTCTTTTGTTAAAATTTCCAGACTCCAAAATCACACAGCTATTAAAATCAGAATCATGCATAATGATTTTCACACAATTGAAAAAGGATGTCAAGTATCTTTAGTTTGGAACAGTATTGAGAAGGTGGTAGCAGGTCTATTTTCATTAATATTCTGCATATGCTCTTTACAGCACCTGTCACTGCAAGCAAAGACACTTGCAAGCTAATGCTATTCTTATGGGAAGGTTACTTTCTAATAACTCATTTGCATTTTGACATTTTTAAATAATTTTTTGCATTGAATAGCTGAGGTCTTTCTCAACATTCACTTTTATTTTTTTATTTTGGTGGCAGATATTTTTTAGATTGACACTTTCATTTTCAGAACAGTCTTTTTTTCTTTTTTAATTGACTTGTGTATAAGTTGATCACTAACATCCCCCCCCCCCTTCCCAAATTTGTTTGTTGAAAATTGTCAGAAATTCCTCGACTTACACACAATTATTACATGGTAACAAATTAATGATAATTCATTCAATAATCTTATTTCAAGGTGTTTTATATTTGCACAATTCAATTCATTTTGGCTGAATCCCAGAATAAACTAGACAATTGGTAGCATTGAATTTCGTGAGGTAATAAATGAGTTTTTCTTGCTACCAGTTTGTTTCTTACATTCTTTCCATACTCACTGTGGTTTGATCTGGAATTGGTTCATCAGGACCTTAACAGATTATTTCAGTCACCTGAAAAGACTCGCTCACTAATGCTTATCCCATTGAAGAAGTTTTTAAAGATCTCATTCACATTTTAATATTTTAAAACAATTCTTTTTGCACTGGCTAGCTGAGATCAATCTGTACAAAGATTTTCTTCTTTTTTTATAGATATTTTTAACTAACACTTTCATTTTCGGAACAGGTTTCAAAAGTGAAAGCAGGCTCTTTAAAAAAAATCAAAAAAGTAAAAAAGAGCAAATGCAGAAATCAATCTCGGTTAGCCAATGTAAAAAGAATGGTTTAAAAATATAAAAATGCAAATGAATTATCTTAATAAATTTCTTCCATAGGATCAGCATTAGCAAGCAAATCTTTCCAAGTGACTGAAGTAGCCCTTGAAACTGATATGGTCCAATTGCTTTTGTGATGCAAGTTTTACTTTTTGTGAAGTCAACTGAAGAGTGATATGAATGACATTGTTAAAAAAGCATTTTTTTTTTTTTTTTTTTGTTATTTTTATTTTGGTCTGCAGAAATGAATATTGTCATTCAAGTTAGAGTATTTTGCAAATAAGCATATTTATAGACAAAATCAACTTTTTTTTTTCACTGCGCAATGAGTAGTTTGGTATTTCAGGGTGTAAAAATCCAGTAAGGGAGGATTCTTGTAATGTTTGAGTCGTCAAGTGAGGATGAAGATAATTTACACAAATGTAAATTTTCATTAGGAAAAAAAAAAAAAAAAAAAAAAAAAGAATGAGAAATCAATATAAATGAATTATTCTAAATGAATTATAAATATAAATGAATGAATTTCACCAGATATTAAAATAATGAGGATTTTTTCTAAAGAATAGAAATGGCTTTTTAAAATTGTTATTGCTATGTCCCTGAAATCATATGTCTTGGTATGACCACTATAATGACATTCTTACTGATAAGGCTATTTTAGAGCTAAACTGTAACAAATGAAAACTTATGGAGTAAAGTTGTTCAAAACCTTCTTTATCCTCCTCAGTCCTGATGTCGCCTGGAGGAGACACTAAACAGTACTTATTAAAACTTTTTCCTCATTCAAAATTTCCATTCCAGATTTTCAAAAACGAGTTCCTATTATTGTTAATATGTGATGTTGCTGAAAAATACCAAACTGTTGGGAATTTGTTTTGTGTCATTGAAAAAATATTTTTTTTTTAAGCGTAGATATTCCATCAGATTGGAATTCAATCTCTTTGTCCTTTAACTAGGGGTGATTCTGGATGAAATTTTTTTTTCGGAAATTCGCATCGCATTTTCGGAAATGGGCGGGGGGAGGGGGGGTCGTGAGTCCCCCCCCTCCAGCGATCTTCGGACAAAATCGGCGTTTTCCCGCTATCTTCAGACGAAATCAGCAATATTTTAGCAAAATCGGCGAGTTATTGCGATTTTTTGCCTAAATTGGCGGTTTTTCCGCGATCTTTTGACGAAATCGACGTTTTCCCATGTTTTTTTAAAGTGAAATCGGCGTTTTTTCGACGATCTTTAGACAAAATTGCTTTTTTACGCGATTTTTTCTCGAAAACGGCGTTTTATTCCCGCGATCTTTTGACGAAATCGCCGTTTTTTCCGTGATATTTTGATGAAATCGGCGTATTTTTTCAAATATTCTTTTGACAAAATATTGTAAAGCGATCTTTTATCGAAAACGGCGTTTTTTCCCGCGATGTTTTAAAGAAATCGGCGTTATATCTGCATTCTTTAGACTAAATCGGCGTTTTCCCGCCGTCTTCAGAAGAAATCAGCGTTTTATCTGCGATATTTGGTGAAATTGCCGTTTTTTCCGTGATCCGCACAGGAAATTCACGTTTTTCGTCGATCTTTTGACAAAGTTCGTTTACAAAAACACTGACGAAATCGTCGTTCTTCCACGAAATATTGACGAAATGTATGTGATTTCTTCGATCCTATCAGGAAATTTGCATTTCTACGCAATTGTTTTTTCCGCGCGCAAAACCGTACAAGTTGGCAACTATGCGGAACTGATAACCCAATTTCAAATTTTCGGAAGAGCATGCCTTAAAATTTCGGAATTTTCGGACGAGAATCATCCCTGCCTTTAACTTTGAATTATTTTTCATGATTTTTTCAATGATCAAATTGTTAAACACTATAACAGCATATTTGTCATGATTACCATAATCAGATATCACTATATATATAGCTCTGAAGAAACAATGACTGAGTCACTATCACAATAATATACCATTCTAGTATATATAGCAGAGGAAATATTCTGCCAATGAGGTGACTGAATCTCGTCCTGATAAATATATGAATAGTTTTCACTGAAATCAATTTGTACCAGAAGTTCTGTATTTGTCAGATTTTCTTTTAAATAACAGAAAACTTTAGATTGTGTAAGTTTCATATAAAGAAATACTGTAGCCATCAATAAGTTAAATTATAACTTTAAAATCACAAAATTAAAGCAAAATAGCTTGAAAAAATAATTGTGACAGATAATATACCTGCCACAAAGAAATTGGTATCAACATAATTATCTGGTACCTATTGCATGCATTCTAAATCTAAGCATTTTGTTGAGTTGTAAAGAAATATTATTGCTGTCAACACTAAGTTAAACTAGTTTGATGTGCCGATCCCAAACTTTCTTTTATCTCATACGTACATTTTAATATTTAAAAAAATAGTTACTTATTTTAATGCTTTAATAATTTTAATTCAATAACATATGAACTTTGATTTTCATCTTAAATTTCTGCTTCAATCAATCTGAGTAAAACCGAATTTCTGTCTCTGCATGAACCAATGGACAGGCAGATTTTTTTTTTTTTTACAAATTCAGGGAGGTCCTACTTGCCATATCAAAAAATAATCTTACACAAAAATCCCTATTGCAGCGTCCCCTTCTGGCAGCTTTTTTTAAATTCAGGGAGGACCAACTGGCCATAGCCATACACTTACACAAAAAATTTGGTTCAATTTGATGCATAACTTCATATACTTTTGGTTGATACAATATTGAAAATGGCACAAAAATCGCAATTGCAACACCCCCTTCTGGCAGAATACTTCGAAATTAAAGGAGAACCTGCTTGCCATAGCCAAAAACATTCACAAAAAATTTGGTTCAATTCTATGCATAACTTCATACACTTTTTGATGGTAGAGTGGTGACATACGGACACACACACAGACAGACATTTTGTAAAGACATGTTTTTTGGAATCTCGGACCCCTAAAACGTGTAAACCGAAAGTCAACAAAAATTTCGATTACAATACTTTCTTCTATTGAAGATAGAAGAAAGTAAAAATTACAACAATAACTTTCAAAGCAAAAGATTAAGGTAAAGTTGCATGAAAAACAAATTGTGACAGACATTACAAAATTTAATGCTTTATATTTCACTCAAATTTTAAATTTATCTTTCAATTTTTTTATGAACTGTTTCTTTTGACATATAAAAGGAGAAAATAAAGTGTTAATAATTTTTATCAAGTAGATTTTCTTGAAAATAAAAAAAAAAGCAACATTTTTTGTGACAGACATGACATGAAGACTAATATAAAGTTTGGGAGCAATAGCAAAATAATTAAAATGTTTCGGGTGAAAATTTTGGTGTTTTTAAACAAATTGTTAGCCATTCTTTTAAAAGATATATTTGTTTCAAAAATCTGTGGTATTTAAATGCTTCAAGGGATATTAAACTAGAGGTAAAAATAGTAGATTTTTGATTTCAAAGTTAGTCTTAATAGTAATTAACTATAAAAATTATTTTTACAATTATCTTATTATATCTTGTTATTTTCATTAAATGTGACTTATTTTCTATCAATTGGAACAAAAAAACACTAATTTAGTTCAAATTTAAAAAATGATGTCCATGTCACATTTTCATGAAATTCTATATGTTTCAAATAGTAATTATTACACAGGTCTTACTTTTGATCTTTATCATTAATTTATAATCAGTAGCTTTTTAATTTTTATTCAAAATCCAATTTCTTTGAAGTTTTACTACATAATACCATTTACGAGCTAATATTAAATAATTAAAAGACAATATATTTACTTAAATACAAGAATAATATATTTTAAAATACCTTAAAAAATATTTTTTGTCTTGTTAAGTATTCTATTATACAGCCATCATAGGGGGCTTATTGCACAAAAAAATTGGGAAGAATACTTATTGTTATAATTGGATGTTGATTTTTGACCAGGAATTACCCCAGGTGACTTTACATTTTATGAAAAAGACAAGGATTTTGTGAAATATGTTTCTGTTGTAAATATTAACGGCCAAAAATTTTCCATCTATATTTAATAATTATTAAATATATATTCATAATAACATTAATATAACATTCATACAAGCATAACAGTTTCAGCAATCAGGCATGAAAGTGGACCAAAGAAAAAAAGGAGGAAAATTTTTTCAACTTCAGATGCCAAATATAAAGAGAAAAAATAGAAAAATTCTAATGACGACATTTTATAGACTGGAGTGCAGTTTTAAATTTTACAAAAACATACAAGTTACAAAAAATTTGATTAAAAAAAAAAATTCAAAATTCACAGTATAAATGTGTATATCTTGATAAAACAGGGGACCACAGCCATCAACCTTCTGTAGACCTAACAGAAAAACGACAGATTTCCTCAAAAGATCTTGAAAGAACGAGAACTTTTGTCTAAAAATCACGATAAAACGACAAATTTTGTCAAAAAATTCGTGAAAACGACAGATTTCGTCAAAAAATTCGCAATAAAATGACAAATTTCGTCAAAAAACTCGGGAAACGCGGCAAATTTCATTTAAAAATTTCGATAAAATGACAAATTTTGTCAAAATTCGTAAAAAAATGGCAAATTACGTCAAAAGATTCACGAAAAAATGGCTAGTTCTGTCGTAAATCGTGAAAAAATGGCAAATTTCATCGAAAAATACGCAAAACAATGACAAATTTTGTCGAAAAATTCACGAAAAAATGCCTAACTTGTCATAAAATTCGAAAAAAAAAAAAAAAAACCGGCAAAGTTCCTAAAAAAATTGAGTAAAAGCAACAAATTGTCAAAAATTCGCGATAAAACGACAGATTTATTCAAAAAATATTTGGGGATATTTTTATTTTCAAAACAGATTCCAAAGATAAAAATATCCCAAAAGATTTTAAAAAAAATCTGCAAACAAAATTGAAAAATTAAAAAAAGGGTCTTTGTATATAATAACCTCAAGTATTCAATACAAAATAAATAAAATTTAAATTATCAAAACGCAAACTGTATGCTTAAAAAGATTTCTCCCATCGGATTAACATTAGCGAGCGCGCGTTCTTGAGTGGTGAAGCAGCCTCTGAATAGAGGTCTGCACGGCCCGAACGCAAAAAATATTGGCCTGACCCGGCCCGAGCTCCGCCCGGACCGGAAAAAAAATTAAAAATTCGGCCCGAACCCGGCCCGGCTCGAGTGAATTTCTACAGAACATTGATCTTTAGTCTACCAGAAGAGTTCACACCAAAAAATTTTTCTTCTTTCATTTTTAAAATCTTTATTTATGCAACAGTGCCATAGGCTGCGATATTTATGCTTTTAATGAATCTTTGTTTGTTGTATGTAAATGTTTCAGTTATCATTAATATTATTAATGCATTAAAAAAAATCTAAAAAATGGTATACGGTAAAAGTAAAATCTTCTAAGACATTGGAATGAAAAAAATACTTTTCCTTCTTAGCAGATGTAAATGTTTAATATATATTTTTTTTTTCTCGCGTATTGTTGCATTCATTTTGCATGAATGGACAGTTTAAAAAAAATTTGCAGTTTTCGGTTTAAACAAAAATTTCGTCATAATCATTTTTTTTTTTTTTTTTTTTTTTAATGTTAATAATTTTATTTTGAGACGCCTAGTGATCTATGATTCTTTAAAAAGAATAAATTCTAATGTTTAATTGTAGAATAATGACGACTTAAAAGTATATTCCTATTTTGCAAAAATTTTTGGACCAAGCCAAACTTTACTGATTTGTAAACAGACTTATTTCCATGTCGAGAAAAGGATTTTCATATGGGGAGATTCAACAGGAACTGATTATTTTGGTCCGTGAAGACTAAAAAGAATGAAATCAGTCTCGGTTTCTACGGAAGAAGTAAGTTAGGCTCGGCCCGGCCCGATACTCCAGGGAAAAAAATTACGGCCCGAAAAGATTAATGACTAGGCCCGTCCGGCCCGGCCTGAGTCTTCAGAAGCAAGGCCCCAAGCCGGCCCGAATGACATTAATGCAAATCGGCTCGAACCCGGCCTGTGGGCCGGGCCGTGCTCGGGCTTCGGACCGAGGCCCGGCCCGTGCAGACCTTTACCTCTGAACGCAAATATCGTAAAATGGAGTGTAAATGCACCATAAAATAATTATACTAGTGTTCTTTGTGGCAGAATGTATATAATTTATCAATGCCATATTCTCATTTATTTCAAAAATTATATAATTCATCGATCAACAGTATTTATAATAATAATGATGAAGATATCAGTCTTAAAACTCTTAATTATGATTAGTAGTCAAGTCTTGCACATACTCGCGTTCGGGTATTTTAGTTATAACTGAAAATTCCACTCGAAATAAATTCAAACGCAACTAAAAAATGTTTAAAAAAGATTGACCTGAAATTGACATATTTTAACCGGAACTGAAGTGCAATAATAATAAAACAGAATTTATATTAGCTCGTATCCGTCGCGCTGCAAAAATAATAGTTATTCTGGAAAACAAAACAACTGAAAAATTATTATAACTGTTTTAAAGCTCATTAATCCAGATTAAATTATTCCCTCTCACGATTTTCTTTCTCTTCAGCGTCACAGTGACCTATGGACCCAGGTGTCAGAAAACAGCTGCCAGTCTAAGGCTGCGGGCACACACAAAGTTTTTTCGCGGTTTGCAGGCGGCGCGTTTGATGTAAATGAGTTTTTCAGTTCAACTTCAATCCAAGAGTAGCACGGGAATCTTTCCCTTCAGTAGGGTGATCTTCCGTGACCATTGTATCTCCCTCGTTTCCCACTGTCAGTAAACCGTAAGTGAGAGAAAAGAAAAGGCAGTTCCGGGAATAAAGTTTAACTTCAGAATAGTTATGTTTGCCCGGTCCTTAAAAATAGATTTTCGCCCCACAAAATGCACCGCTCCTGAACGCAAATTGACCGCTTATCTTGACAGTTTTTTTTTTTTTTTTTTTTTAGTAGCTCTTCGGCGATTTGTGGGTGAAGTCTAGCGGGTGAAAGATAAGTCCGAAAATTACTCCCGGAGCTTCTTGGACCCCCCCCCCCCAAATTACCAGTAATATTTTCGGGTGAAATGTACTTTACTCTCCTTCGCCAAGGCGACTTTTTTTTTTAGCGATAAATGTTTCGACATGGCAACCGTGCATTTTCATTTTCTCCACTCGGATCTTCAATATCGCAACCCTAAGGAGTGCTTCGGTTTACGTAACGTACTGATTTCTAAGCCGTTTCTGATTGGACACTTCTGATGGCTTTTTTTTGTTACTGGATCGCTTTCTGAATTCTTTCCGAGCCTACAGTTGTTAGTTCAGGAATTTTGATCGGTTTAACCGGATTGCACGGTTTCTTATCTTTTGTTTGATTGGCTTTTATGAAATCTCATTGTTACATCAGTCTATTATTGTTTGAATTAAAAAAGGAGATTGCATTATACATGTATGAATATATTTTCCCGGCCTTTTTTTCATTTTATTTTAAAGATATTTCTTATTTTAATAAATAATAGCATACATTTGGAGACAAGTATGCGGTACGAAATAAATTTCTCGAAATAAATATTCAATGATTTAAGTTATGATTTATCAATTTCATTTAAAAAATTGAGATGATGTGTTAATTTTACTGAAAGTGAATTCCTATTTCAGAAAAACTTTCTTTTTTATTTAAAAATTTGCGCAATATATATGTACCATAAATACATAAAAAAATATATATATTTCAAAATTTTATCCCGTATTTTCGTACAAATTTACAAAGATTTTAATAGTTGGATATCTGCATTAATAACCGCAAATTTGCTCATTTTAGAAATTTCTTCAATGCGACGTTTGAGCATCCAGAGAATAATTTTCGGTTATATAGTGTCGTTAGTTAACGCAGTTTTGTGCATTTTAGGAATTCTAACTTAGCGAATTTCGTGAAACCAGCAATTTTTTTGTTTTCTTTTAATGGACACGCAGCATTCATGCATGCGTTACTAATTGCGGCGTTGACGAGTTTCGTGCATTTTAGTGATTCCCGCACAGCGAGTTTCGTGGATTCACTGATGTTTTTTTTAGATTTAATGGGCGAGAAGCTCTTATACACACGTCTGTGACTGCGGCGTCGACGAGTTTCGTGCATTTTAGTAATTCCTGCACAACGAGTTTCATGGATTCACTGATGTTTTTTTAGTTTTAATGGGCGCGAAGCGCTCATACACACGTCTGTGACTGCGGTGTTGACGAGTTTCGTGCATTTTAGTGATTCCTGCACAGCGAGTTTCGTGGATCCACTGATGTTTTTTTAGTTTTAATGGGCGCGAAGCGCTCATGCACACGTCTGTGACTGCGGTGTTGACGAGTTTCATGCATTTTAGTGATTCCTACACAGCGAGTTTCGTGGATTCACTGATTTTTTTTAGTTTTAATGGGCGCGAAGCGCTCATACACACGTCTGTGACTGCGGAGTTGACGAGTTTCGTGCATTTTAGTGATTCCTACACAGCGAGTTTCGTGGATCCACTGATGTTTTTTTAGTTTTAATGGGCGCGAAGCGCTCATACACACGTCTGTGACTGCGGAGTTGACGAGTTTCGTGCATTTTAGTGATTCCTACACAGCGAGTTTCGTGGATCCACTGATGTTTTTTTTTAGTTTTAAGAGCCCACAATAGTCACAGAAAAAGTACACAAAAAGACCCGGATGACCATGTAAAGTCTATGGGAGCGTTCTTTTCTAATATCTCGCTCAAATTTTAATATTTTTGCATGATTTTTTTTGCACAAGATAGCTGAGGGCAATCCACAACCGGGCTAGTTTTTACTTTTTCAATTTTTGTTTCAGATTTTCTTTAAAAAATTACTTTAACTTTCGAAACCGGTTTAAACCGGTTCTGAAACTGAAACTATCGTAATATAAAAAATATATAACCAAAATCGAAAAAGTAAAAACTAGCCCGGTTGTGGATTGCCCTCAGTTATCTTGTGCAAAAAAATCATGCAAAAATATTAAAGTTTGAGCGAGATATTAGAAAAGAACGCTCCCATAGACTTTACATAATCATCCGGGTCTTTTTGCGTACTTTTTCTGTGACTATTGTGGGCCCTTAATGGGCGCGAAGCGCTCATACACACGTCTGTGACTGCGGAATTGACGAGTTTCGTGCATTTTAGTGATTCCTACACAGCGAGTTTCGTGAATCCACTGATGTTTTTTTAGTTTTAATGGGCGCGAAGTGCTCATACACAGGTCTGTGACTGCGGAGTTCACGAGTTTCGTGCATTTTAGTGATTCCTACACAGCGAGTTTCGTGGATCCACTGATGTTTTTTTAGTTTTAATGGGCGCGAAGCGCTCATACACACGTCTGCGACTGCGGCGTTGACGAGTTTCGTGCATTTTAGTGATTCCTGCACAGCGAGTTTCGTGGATCCACTGATGTTTTTTTTTAGTTTTAATGGGCGCGAAGCGCTCATACACACGTTTGTGACTGCGGCGTTGACGAGTTTCGTACATTTTAGTGATTCCTGCACAACGAGTTTCGTGGATCCACTGATGTTTGTTTAGTTTTAATGGGCGCGAAGCGCTCATACACACGTTAGTTATTGCGGCGTCGACGAGTTTCATGCATTTTACTGATTCTTGCACAGCGAGTTTTGTGGACCCACTGATTTTTTTTGTTGTTTTAATGCAGTCATAATGTTTCAGTTTAAAATTATAGAAATTATATGATATAGAAATTATATTATTTGATAAATATCCTTACTAAATTTTAGAAATAAAATATTTGTAAAATTCACGAACGTAAGTAGTAAAATTTATATAACTTTGTGCAAATTTACGCAGCAAAATTTTAAAATTCCTTTTCTGTAATTTTTATCTCTAGTAAGTAGTTGTTTTTCCCGAATTTTTAAGTATGGAACGAAGCGTACGAAGCTGTGACAGGGTCAAAGTCTCAATTTGGCGCCCCCTCCCCGAACTTTTTCTTGTGACAAGCTAAAAATGACGTTGGTAGTATAAATTTCTGCGCCCGTAAAACTGCCATCTTCGCCCCCCCCCCCCCTTTCGCACGGCGCTGATAAATACACAATTATTTTTGTGACTGTTTATTGATATAAATAATATCTGTAAAATACACAAATAAGAAATTCCCCAATTTAAAATAATTCGCTTGAATGTACGCAGTGTCTTTTTAAAATTTATTTCTTTTAATTTTTACAGTGCTTAAATAGTTTTTTAAGCTGAGTTTTTTAAGGAACAAAAGTATTTTTCATAGCAGAAATCTGGATAGATTTTGTGCTGTTAGCGAAACGAAATTGACCAATCAGAAAATTCGCTCACTTAAAAAAGCAAAAACTTTGAATGCCGTTTTCTGATTGTTCAATCTCGTTTTGTTATCTCTGTATTCGCAAAATGTGCCTGAATACCGGACATGAGATGAAAACATTGCATCAAATTTTGTAATTACTGAATCGTCTGCCGCATGAAACGATATCTGGAAGCAGAAATAATTCTTTTAGTTTGTTGGATAGATTTTTAATTTGGAACGCGTGATGTATTTTCTTGGATAAATTATAAATAAAATAAAGTATCCTCTTTGTAGGATTCTATAATGTAAATAAGTAAAGGTAAGTGAATTTTTTTTATGGCTATTGTATTTTGTTTGTTTTAGAAACTGGTGCATATAAAGTTTTATTATTAGAAATTAGATTTATTAGTTTATTATTTATTATTAGTATATTAGAAAGTCAATGGTTTTATATATTTATTGTGAAATTTTTTTTAAATCGGTGACGATGCAGCAAAAGTTTCAAATTTTTAACAGCGTGTCATGTTTTTTCGCTCAATGTATGACAGGTCTGTGGCAGGCCAAACATTGAACGAAAAAACGTGTGACATGGACAATTTCACAGAGATAAGAGAGAAAAAACCGGTTTGATTGCGTCATATTGCACGATTTTTGACGTATGTCTCTGTAGTGTGTGGCGGGCCTTGGAGAAAGACGCTCCGGGAGACAAGACGCAAAAACACGCCAATTTGGCAATTTTTAAAAATCGCGCCAAGAAGGAGAGTAAAGTACATTCGCACCATATTTTCTTTGCATTTTTGCATCGATCCAGAGGATGGCCAAAATCATCTTCAAAAAGGCGGATTTCCGCCTTTAGGCGGAACTCTTTCATCCCTGAGCAATTTATGTGAAAGATTTAGTTATTTAAAAGCTAGTTTTGACCGCTGTCCCGACTCAAATTAATTTTTCTGATCGTTTAAAATTAGTTTTGACTAGCCAAAATTACAACTGTTTTAAACATATGAGAATTTAAAACAATCTGAGAAAGAACAAGTAAGCTTAATGTCAAAATATTTATACTATTTTCTCTAGTCTTAAAAAGAAAATAGCACTTAAATATTAAAAAATTTATGAGAAATAGTCTGTTTCTAACAACAACAAAACATAAAATGAAACAGTAAAAGATGAAAGAGGAATATACAAAAAATTATGACATCTCCCATCTGTTTTTAGCTATCATGTAGGATCTGCACGAAGATGACAGCCATTTTTTTCCTATCCCCCCTTTTTTTTTTCTTTTTTACAAATATTGTTTGGAGTGCTGATTTTTAGTTTAAAAATTTGTTGTTGTTCATGTTTAATTCCTGAATTGTTTAAAAATTAAGCATCAAGTGGTCGTCTGAAAATCGCGATAAAATTGGTTTCAGAAAGTAATAAAGACAAACATAACACCTTTTTATATTCGTCCATGAACACATCACTGTCCATATTCGTAATTATAACAGATGTAGGAAGGTCAGATGTGTCAGCGAGCTCATCTGTAATGTCAACATCATCTTCCATGTTATCCATCATTTTTTCACTATTTAGACTTAAATCAGAACTAAAAATTCTCATGCTTCATAAAAATTTTCTTAAAATGTCAGCTGCTTGATGAAAATGTATCACTGCGACATAGCTGAAATATGATATTAACGATTATTAAACCACCGTACAATATCTATTTTTAATAAAGTAGTAGCTTTATACCATTTACTTAATGATATTGCTAAAGAATAGACACGCTAACTTAAAAACACGATAAAATCGCAACTTTCGTAACAACACAAACACTAAAATTTGTCCTTGGCCGTGTTCAGCTGTTACGCGCGCTGCACGCGTGCGCTCAGGAGCCACGGACATGGAGTGGGCACCTATAGTGGACGGGATGTGCGTTCAGTACTCGCTACTGCGTCACTGGTTACTGCAACTGTTCGCTCAATAACGCAATTTTCTAAATTGTATTCGATTCGCCACCTTGGCGAAAATCGTCGGCGAAGCGTATTTCCGAACTGCGGAACTTTTCGCCAAATTTTGGCGAAATTGCATTCTTCTTGAATAAGTCTATGGCACCCCTGCACTTGGTTCCGCATTTTGAAAAAAGCAACCCCTTCGTTCTACGTGAAATCGCTGAGATGCTGAGAATGCGGAACGCATGAACATGAACCTGTAGAGCGTTTAGATTTTCTCGCATTCACATCCACAAATAAACAAGTCGGATGAAATGTTACAAACTTAAAAACAAATAATATTCTACATCACTTGCTCTTTTATCATTATTTTTTCGTACACATCGTATTCAATAAATTGAAATATTCATTTTTTAAGTGTTTTATTTTATATAGATTCTTTAGAGGATGATTATTTATTAAATTTTGAAGCTTAATTTTTAGATATTCAAATTTTATAGAGCTAATCATTTTAATTAATAGAAATTGTGTATCTGATATTATATTTTTGCAAACTATAATACACTACATTACGGATAATACATTATTAGTTTTAGTAATTTTGTAATTGGATAATGCTATTTTTTTGAAATACTTATTTAGAAAATATTAACTAAGCTTTTAACTCCTTTTTTTATGCATAGTTTTTTTTTCTTACTTATTATATTTATTTTATTACATATTAACTATACAGTTTCTTTTTATATTAATAAAAAAGTATTTAAATTTACAAATGGTTGAGACAAGAATTAATTTATGTACTTATTATTTTTATTCCAAATTGCTAAAAAGTTTAGCAATTCGGAAATACGTCATATTTAAATTTACAAATGGTTTGTTTGATAAGCACAGTATTAAACATTGGGACAAAAATTAAGTTTTAGTGACTAATATTATAGTTACTATTTTTATTCCAAATTGCTGTTTTCATTGTTTGTAATCATCAAAACAAAAGAATGATTTTTGAAGCTGATATTTAATTAAAAAATGGTCAATGTAAATTCATTTGTTTATAAATGCTATCAAATGAGCCCAAATAAAATGATACATTTACATTAAAGAAGAAATTTTTAACCTGTATTTGATCTGTAAAAAAATTCTGACTATTGCTTTTGTAGATATTGTAAATAGAAATTTTAATTTTATGTTTTCATACAGACAAAAAGAAATTAAATATGCATAACAAGGAAATGTAATTTTCAGGAAAATATAAAGTCTAGTTTATAGAATTCAATATAAAAACAATTTTTTTTTTTTTTATTATTGAGGGAAAAGGGAATAAAACTATATGATCAATCATTTATTTATTGTTACAATGAAAAAATTAAAATATTATAAGTTTTTTTTTTTTTTTTTAATTTTAAGAAATTGAGTTTATTAGATGATTAATTTATTTTTAAAAAATATAAGTAGAAAAAAAAAAGCCCTGAAATGTTTAAAAGAATTTGAATTCTATGTGCTCCCATATGTGGGAAGGGAAATATTGATCAATTATATATTTTGGCGATAAAATGACAAAATTTAGAATATAATTTTTTTTCAGTTAAACAGTGTTAAAGTTCGAGTAGTGTGTGTAGGATGGGGGGGGGGCATGAAAACAGAGAAGCAAAATATTCCAGAAGGAGGGCAAAATAAATTCTATAAAAAAAATTTTGAGGGGGGGTACTTTTTTTTTATTATAGATTTCAGATAAATAAACGTTTGTAATGAAAAATCCAGCATTTAAAATTCCTATCCCCCCCCCCCTTTTTTCTAATGTTTACTTTACTTGTGAGCTTGTTTTGTTTGCAAATTACCCTCATTTTAAATTCCAACGATTTTTTCTCATAGCGTGAATTTACTTTTATGGAAAATAATTTTGTCAAGGGTTTCTTTTATTTAGGAGAATTGTGTAAAGGAATCTATATTTTTTATTTGAGCAATTTCTGATTTTATCGCTTTAAAAATGGTATTTCAATATTAGTTGAGTGCATATCTTGCAATATATTTTTCTTTTAGCAATAAAACTTTTTATTTTTCATTTGTGTATATTAGAAACAATGTCTTGATACTGAAATAAATATTTTAGTTTGTTATATTTATTTATTTTTAACAGGATTGGCTAAAAACCTGGGTTTTTTTAACTAATTATTTTGGTTTAAACCTTTTTTTTTTTTTTACCAGCTTTTTATAAAAAAAAAACATCCTTTCTTAATACATATACATGCTTATTTATTGAAAAGATACACATTTGTTGGGTTATAAGTAGTGTAACTTCATTTTAAAATAATTTAAATTAAATAATTACACTGTGAATTTATGAAGAATATTGAAAAAATTCACATTTTAATTTTAATAGCAAACAGTCTTTTGTTGAAATAATAAGCTGTTCTACACAGTGAAACATTGATACTCTGAAAATTTTTATAAACAATTTTTTGATCACTAAAAATGAACACATGGATATAGTTTGATAAATATATTTTCTTCCACAATTATTCAAACAAGAAATTTCAAATATTTCTTGGGATTTTGTTTTCAGAGTGACAATTTGAAATCAACATTTTTGGTCATTAGTTTCAGCAGAAAACAGCAAGAAAAAGAAAAAAAAAAAAAAAAAAAAAGATTGTTATTATTAAAATGTTATAATTAGCACCCAATTTTTGAATACTCTTTTATTCAACTTTATATTTTGATTTTAATTCTTCAAGATAATCTCCCCAATCAAGAAAAATTTCTTTTACAGCTGGAGCTAAATCTCAAAGATTGTGTTATCTTAATAAATACATTAAATAATCTGCATTTTTTTAGATTAAAATATTTTATACCAAATATTAAATATTTTAAATCTATTTTATGTTTGATCAATTTTTATGTTTAAAACTCTTTCTTTAGAGCATATGTTCACCAATGCATACTGGTTTTAATTTTATACATAAAAATATGACCTAAACCCTTTACATTTCATGCTAATTGCTGAAATAGTGTTAAAAGTAAAAATTATTTATATCCAATAATCCTGAAATGCATAAATTATTAAGAAAAAAAATAGAAAATGTCATTAGATTTCTTCTAAAAAAAAAAAAAAATTGTTTTAATGAGAAAATAACCAGTTGGTTTAAACCATGGTTAAAACCGATTGGTTTAAGTTGTGCAAATCCAGTTTTTTAATGAAAAGAATGAAAATTTTATATTTTAAAAGAAATTAATACAATAATTCCTGTAGAAACAATATTTAATAATTTATCTGATGTGGTGCCTGGCTGACATTAAGTACCCAAAAGAATTATGAATTTGAACAACAGGATCAAATGGTATAACAAGGATTACACTATTTAATATCTCTCCATTCATAACAGGTAAATAAAACACATCTCTCAGCTAGATTAAAAATTAAAACATGAGAAATGTTGCAAAGTTGTTACTGAACAAAAATTGGATGATTGCATATTATCCGACTAGATAAAGAGATTGCCAAAAATGGTTGTCATTTGCCAGTTCTGTTTGTTAACTGTCCACTAGGACTTGGTGATAAAATCAACATAAAATATAAATCGTGATAAGAGCATTAAAAAATTCTATACAATGATATAGCATGAATATCACAATGTTGATGCAAACTGCGATTATCATACTTTTTCATTAAACCACAACTTTAAACAGTACATTAACTTGCAGTATTCAAGATTTTACCATTCTAAACTGAGATATTAAATGATTTTAATTATTATACCAACGGAATGATTTCTACTATCATAAACCATGATTCCTCAAAATTCTTCCAGTTTCGACCGTGATATGAGAAATTGAATCTTCGGTTTCAAATATCATGATACACATTGTGATTTCTCTCAGCATAAACCATGATGAATCCTACTTTTCAAAATTCCTCCAGCTTCAACCGTTGTGAAAAAAAAAAAAAAAAAAAAATGAATCTTCAGTTTTGATTAGCATAATATATGTCATGATTTCTCTGTCTTAACTATGATAACTCATCAAAATTCTCTCAGCTTCAACCGTGATGTGAAAAATCAAATCTTCGGTTTTGATTATTATGATACTATCATGATAGAAATCAAGTCATTTATTTCATCCTAGACAATTTTTGAAAAAGGAGAATCATTTCTGTGTTTCGATGATAGGTGATCAAACGTCTTGTTTTCGCATGCAGTTGCTGACAGCGAGTGATATAATATTCATTAATATCTATTCTGAGGTTTATTTTAAGGGGAGAGGTTAGTTTGTTCTTTTTTCATTAAATGGACATTGGTCAAAACATATGATATTCTATCCAAGTTTCCTGGTTGTACAAAACATAAGAAGTAGTGTTAAAGTTTAGAAAAAGGTTTATTTTTTATTCAGAATTTTTTTTTAAAAATTAAATTCTCAGGACTGTTCTCAAAAAAATATTATTTCACGCAAAAAATTCTGGCATTTCATAGGCGTAACCAGCCTTTTGAACAGGGGGTGCCCAGATTTTTTAACCAGGACCTGTTGGGTACAAACAATATCTTATATAATAAAACATGTTAAAAAGGAATCTCATGAGACTGCTCCAATTTCCGTTTTAAACAAGTTTTTATCTTAGAAGGTATAATTGTGGGATATTTTTTTTTAAAGGGCCCAAGAACAATTTTGTTTTAGTGAGGGGTATTAGAAAAGGTTCAAAACAAAATCTAATGGTAAAAGGAAAAAAAAAAAAAAGAAAGATACATAAATTTTCCTACAACAGTGATATAAGACGGAGACTGTGTGTGGACACAAGTGTGAAACTGAGGCACTCTAACGTCTAATAAAAATTAAAAAAGGATTTTTATTATGCTGGAAACATCTATAGGCGCAAAAAAAAAGTTGTATGAGATCTAAAATATTGTATTAATCAAAGTCTTGTAGATGAAATTTAGTCGGATGATAAATCTCATCCGGCGAAATACATATACATCTGTGTGTATGAGCGTGTATGCATAAACCAGCAGCATAATTATGACTATAATAATAAATGTCACAATAAATAAAAAAGTTAAAGTATTTAGTCAAATTTTATGATAAAACCCCATTATAAACTCAGATCTCAGAAGCACAATAAAAATATTACTGCTAGTGTTTCGTAACCAGGTACCTCGTCGGATTAGGCGTACCATAGAGGGTTTCAGTTATAAGTAAACAAAGTAAGTACAAAAGTTTAAGTGCAAAAGTCACTTAAATTCGATAATTTTTTATTTATCAAAAAATGGAATATGTAATTCCATTTCCAAATCGCTACAATAGACAAGTCTATTGAAATTGAATCTTGTGCCTTAATTTTGTGCTTTTACGTTTAAAAAAAAAAAAAAATCATAAAATATGTCAGAAAGTTTTGCATTTGTTAAGCACGGATTTCAAAAACGCTTTAAGAGAGTATAATAAACTATTCTTACTTTCTTTGGTTAATGTGGCTTCTGGAGATTTTACATAATGTTGGACAGTTACTTTTTCTTTAAAAATATCCTGAAATTGTCTTGAATTTTTTTGCAGATTTTTCTAAAGCTCGTTTTCTCTTTTCTGGTCATCCCATATTTTTTAAATACTCGTGATGAAGTGTGAAGTATATTTACAAATTGAATATAATTTTTTTTGGCCCATTTCGGAATGATACAAGCCAAGAGAATGAAAACTGAATAAAACAGATTTTTCTCTCCTCAGGAAATCCTATAATGTGATTGGCAGGCTTTAATTTTTTTTAAAATTATTATTTAAAAGATAAAAATTATTAAGCGCAGCCTCTATATCTAGATGCAAATGTTTTTGTTTTTCTCAAATATTCTCAGTGGCGGGGGGAGTCTATTGTCAGTGTAATGGTGCCTTGCAAACGTTGGATTAACAGCACGTCAGTAGTGTCTAGCGCCTGTTTGCCGAATATTTGGAGATCTAAAATACTCTATTTTATAAAATATTGTTGTGTTCCACAGAAGTGATATATGAACAGGATATATGAAAAAAAAATAGTTAATTGTTTTTTTAGCTCACAGGCTACTATAACCTGAGAGCTTATGTGCCTGCCCGTTTTGTATGTATGACATTCGTTCGTTCGTGCGTAACGCGATAATTCTTGCAAAAAATATCCGATCCACTTGAAATTTTGTATATAGGTATATCCTGATAAGGCGCTTCCCTGATTAGTTTTTGGAGTTCATTTGATAGGTATAAGAGGGGGAATGGGGGGCTCATGCCCCTCGACCTAATTGATATAAATGGGTTTTTCATGCAGAATTATCGATTTTCGTTAAAAATTTAGATATAGGATCGTTCTGATGAAGTGCCTCTGTGATTGGGATTAGATGTATATTAGATAAGTATAAACAGGGGGAACGGGGGTTCTAATGCCCCTCGCCTTAGTTTATATAAATAGATTTTTCATGCAGAATTATCAGATTTTGGTCAAATATCGGAATAGTTTTGGATGTTTAATGGTTAAGTATAAAAGAGGGGGATAACTCCTCTTAAATTATATAAATAGGTTTTTATTAAGAATTTTCCAATTTGCTCGGAATTTTGGATATAGATTTTTCATATGATAAAGCATGTTCCTGATTTAGTTTAGGGGTTAACATAGCTTGTAAGCTCAATGCCATCAGTTTAAATGGGCAATATTCTTTTTATTCTTACATTGTTTTCAATTATTCTTTTTTTTATGAATGCTGATTATTTTACTTCGGTTTTAAAATCCTTCATGTGTCTGCGTGAGGGGGGGGGTGCCCGGGCACTCCCCCTGGTTATGCGCATGCTTTTCATGGATATTTTAAATATAAAAACGAGAAATTAGTTGAAAGTGACAGTGATTAAAATCTTTATCCGCTATTGCATAAAATTATTTTTTATTTTCACGACGGAAGAACGAAATCAGGGGTAATGTATATTTTTAAAATACATTTGACTTGATTCCCAACATACGCAGTTTTATTTTTTGTTTCGTAATTGAAAGTGAAATGAAATAAATTAAGAGTTTTTGCCAACACATTAAAACAATTTTAAACATAACAGCAATTTAAAAACTTAAAAATTAAACAAATTAAAAAATGACTTTAGCCAAATTATTTCCCCCTCCCTCTGTCAGTGATATTTTAAAAGTTTTTTTACTTCCTTATATCAGTACAAAAAAGAAAGTACTAGATTTATGAAAAAAAGATTTCTGTGTTTGGACAGATTTATATGTTAAATGTTTGTAATTGTTCTGCATCCATCTTGCGATAGAATTCTCTTCAATACAGGGACATTCATTTCCCCTTTTTTAAAAAGAGTTCAACTTGAGGATGTTTCTAAATTTCTCTCCTAAAAGTACTACAATATAAAGTACCATATTTTAGCAGTCTAAGAAGTTGTTTACCTTCATAAATAAGGCTTGAATAGATTTTTGAAAAAATCTTTTAAGAATCAATAAATTGATATAAATAAATAGGTCTCAAAATAGCTTAAACTTCTTCACTTTTTCGTAAGTATGCAGTTCTGTTCTGGAAAAAAAAAAAAAATCCGATAGAAACTAAATGAAGATTTATTAATTTTATTCATCCTTGGTTGCATATATTTTTTCAACATACTACAAGAAATGTAAAAATTCATTTTTTTTTCAAAATTTTGATAAATTGAGAAGGGGGGCACCTTATACACGTGTAAATAACCTTTTTACACGTGCCATCGCCTTTAATATGGTAACTACATAATATACACTTAAAATGAAAATATAAAGTTATTGTAGTTAATATTTTGGACCAAAGAGTATGACCTATACTTAATAATACATAAGTACAGATAATACAGAAAAAGATGCAAATTATGAGCATCAGGGCTCGAAATGGAAAATTTCATGAACCGGAACACTATTTCAAAATTATGGAAAATTTCACAAACCGGAACGCTATTTTTCAAAATTATTTTTGACTATTTTTAAAGTGACTGGTACGTTTAAGATGCAAAAATATGAAACTTAAGAACATATTGTCTGTTTTATTAGGTGTGTTCATAATTATGTAAATACGTAGCACCGACTGTTGTCGCTCAGTCAGTCCGTCTGTCCGCATATAACAACGCAAAAACTACCCAACCGAATCGTTTGAAATTTAAAATACATAATTATTACATAATTTTGTCGAGTCATTTCAAATTTTATGAAAATCGGATGGATAGATCAATTACAGGGACAATCAAAAGCATTCCGTTACATTACGGTCAATGGGGAAAAAAGTTTCAAATGCATTTTAATCGTTTGAATTGAAATTTAAAACATAATTATTACATAATTTTGTGGAGTCATTTCAAATGTTATGAAAATCGGATGAATAGATCAATTACAGGGACAATCAAAAGTACTCTTTTACATTATGATCAATGAGAAAAAAGTTTCAAATGCATTTTAATGGTGTTACACTCATTTGAACATAATAGAATTGACATGAATCTATGAAGTATGTACTAAAATATACATTCTGTACAATCTGTGATGCAAAGAATATTTATTATTAAATTACAGGGCCCACAAATGTATTCCACTAAATAATGTTATATACATGGAAACATTGTTTGGGGCAGGCTTTAATTATATTAAACTAATTCATATTTTATGAATAAGATATACGTTAATGAAGTATAATAAAATTTACTCCCTGCATATTTACAGGAACACAAAGATTTCGACCACTATACTGTATCCAAAGTACGCTCTATTATATCAGCAAGATCTGAATATTTTAAAACTTCGTTATCGTACGAACGCACTTCATTTGCTAAGATTCACATGCAATTTCCAACTTGTTTTTAATTTGTTTGCCCAATAGATGTTAAATTACTCACCCCTCACCCTCTCCACTCAAAAAAATTATTTGATTCCACTCTTCTATGCTCTGTGAAAAGCAAGGATTAATCATGGTTGATGCTGATTGCTTTTTGATAGCTTGGCTAATTATCAAAAAATTAAAATTTAAGTCCGGGGTGCGTCAGAACCTGGACCTGTCTTGGAGTATCCTCAGACTTTTAGATGAGGTAGATTTCGCTGGCCATGTCATACACACAGACAATTTTCTTTTATTGGTTTAGATGCAATCTATTATTATTGCATTTGTATCATTTTTTCTGGGATATTGAAATTTCTCGTTTAATGCAGGATTCTAATACAGACAAGTTATATTTGCTCAGGCTTTGCTCTGTTTCAAATTTATATTTATATAGCTGCCCACCTTCCTTATTTTTCAATTCAATAAAACATGTTTGGAACCAGAAATTTAATAAACATAAAAAAATATATAAGAATCCTTTTGGAAAAAGACATTTTATTAAATAAATTTTCTGTAAAAAAAAAAAAAAAAAAAAAAAAAAAAAAATAGTTGACCTTTTGAAAATCCGAAAGGTTTGAAACTATACGTTTGTAAAAACTAATGGATTTTTTTTTTTTTTTTCCCCACAAATTGAAGTTGAGATAGGAATGGAAAGTGCTGTTAATTCCCAAATTGGCTCAGTCAGAGCTCAACAATCTGATTAGCTAAAATTGAAGAAAGTGACGCACATTCGAGCCGGTGCTAAAAAAAATTAAGAACAACTGTACCCAATACAGGAATCTGCTCAATGAAGTTTTATGTATTCACATTCAGAGGTTTTGAAGATTAAGAATACAGATTTGTTCATTTTCAGGGTTCATACTCATTTTCCAAGAAAAAATCCCCTGATGTATTTTCCTAGATGTACAATTTTTCCATATCAACAATTACCGACATTTTGATATTACATATGATAATAAAGCACATGAACAGTAACAATCGCCTCCAATTTCCCAGAATAGACTGTCTTTTTGGCAGGTTTTCCCAGGTTTGGGAATTTTTTTGTATTATCCCCTGAGATTCCCCTGATTTTTACAACCTAAAATTCATCCCCTGATTTTCCCAGGAATCCCATATTCCCCTGATGAGTATGAACCCTGATTTTTCTATATAATACATAAAAGTTTAGACTAAGCCAATTTGGGAATTAACAGCTCTTAAGAATGTGGGGCGACAATTGAAATTCTGCACAAAGGCACCCCCCTGCATTACTAAATCCCTTAAAAATTAATATCTTATATCATTAAATTGAATTTGCTCTTACATCAGAAATACATAATAAAAGATAGAAGGTTTCGAAAAGCAATAAGTGACTTACTTTTCATAAAGATAGGCAATGAATCCACATATAAGTAATTTTCAGCAAAATAAAAATGTGTAGCTTCTACATGCATGAAGGATATAAAATGTGATTTAGCCTGCAAGTTTGCATCCCAAAAGACTAAAGATTATTTCTAACCTATAGCCTTCCAGGTACATTCCCAACGGGCCATCACCAATGATGCAGATGTAGAAAAAACAGAGGGTGCATCCTAGAGTATATACTATAGCTTTCTTTAGAAATAGAGGGTATATGGTGTTTCTTGAAAAAATCCAGACTGTATACGGTGTATATCCACCACTACATCCCTGGCCATCATAGAAGTAACGAAAAAGCTTCAACTCGGTGTATTTTTCTTTTTTGTCATGTTAGTGACAATAACTGATGTTGCTGATGAATAGGTCCAGAACAGATACATCTCAACACCTATTCACACATTCCTTGTTACATTTCTATCATCAACTGTAGTAGCTAAAGCAAATGGCAAAATAAAAGAGAAAAGAATATCAAACATGCATTCATATGCATAAATTAATTTTTTAAAAGCAAATATTATTTACAAATGCAGAAGTATTAGTTAGCTAAGAAATTTAAGAATGCTAAATATGAAAATACATTCAAATATTTGGAATAAATTTATAGCATGGTATTTTCAAAAGGATATGATACTGCTGAGATATCGGAGAAATACTGCAGGATATGATATAAAAGTTCCTTTGTTTACATTAAATTTTCATCAAGTTTTGGGATAAAATTGTAATAAAGATTCATAAATGATGAGCTTCAACATCATAAAAATCATCTTTGTTTACATCCCTCCCCTCCCCTCCATTTTTTAATCCCCTGAGCAAACTTCATATAAAAAAAAAGGACTTTACAAAGTTAAATTTCAGTAAAACACTAGTCATGTATAGCTTAAAATTGTAATCCCTCTCAAGATTTAAAATTTATTTTCTTTTTTTCCTTAGGAAAATTGACACACTTTAATATAACACAATATTAATAAATAAATTGCCAAAATTAAGGCAAAAGGTTGGAAACCTAGACAGACCTCTCAGAATTCAAGTCAGAAATATACAAAATAAGTTTATTTTCTAAATTTTGAATGAAGAAATTGAACGGTTGATAGAAAAAACATGGCTTTTCAATATCAGATAAAATACTTTGTTCTTTGAAAACAAGCATAATGTTGAAATAACCAGTTTATAAATACAGCCAAATACCAGGCTCAAGGTTTAAAAATTATAGTTTTCAATATGAATTACAAATAGTACTTATTTAGTTAGATTAGTATATTTCAGGTATCAGAATTTATTTTGAATGAAAAAAATTGCTGCTGCACTGTTACACTTAGCCATTTTCAATTTTTTTTTTAGTTAGTTTTGTTGTGGTAGTCAGAAAAAGTGTAGATTTAAAGTAAATAAAAAAGGGTAAGTTAAGCTTATTTAATCTGTAAATTGCATAAAATACTTTTTTAATAATAATTTCCTACAATTTTTTTTCTTTTTACAAAATAAAGTACAATTAATAATATCTTAAAACAAAACAAAAAAAAAAACATGTGGGGTAAAAGTTATACTGTTAGGCTTAACAAAAAATAAATAGAAATTTATTATAATAGACTTGTTTTTTTATGCAATTACTTAAAAAAATGATACAAATTATATATACTACATTTAATTTAAATATTGAGGAACTAATTATCAAAATTTGAAAAATGAACAAAAGTTGAGTTTTTGGAGATTCTAATAGCACAACAATATTAGAAATGTACTGCCAAACTTACAAAAATGAATAGCTATTCTAACTTTACATTTGTCATGTTTCAGAAAAATAACTTATTTTAATCTTCAATTCAGTCAGGGGGGTTTAAAAAAAACAAACTGTCCAGAAAAATACATTAAAAACGAACTTTTAACAAAATTATAGCAATAGCAGTCCTTTACATTGCTAAATTATCTGGCACAGTTGTCATATCCGCACCACATTGGCGTGATTGCTACTAATTAGTGATTTTATGCCCTGCATGGTAACCTACTCATTGTTTCTTATTATTAATAAATTGTCTATTTTTAATTTCTTTTTTAAATTGATATAAATTATTTTGTTCTATAATTAAACTTTTTTTTTATAAAATAGAAAAAATTAAAAAATGGTGTTAGAAAAGTAAGTTGTTATCAAATTGGCATCAAAAGAGAAGCACACCAACATGGTGTGCATATATCATCTGTGCCAGTTATTTATACTTCAACTGTTTTGTGCAATTATTCATGCATAGCATAAATTTGTAATAGCTCTTTCAAAATTAAATTTCTTTTTAAAGGAAAGGCTGCACACTTTAAAATATATACATAAAAATAATAAATTACTGAAATTAGGACAAGAGGATGAAAACCTGGACAGAGCCTTCAAATTTCAAGTTAGAAATATGCAAGACAAAAATCCCTTTTCTAAATTTTAAATTGGTAATTTTGTTTTGATAAAATCTATTATTTCTTAAACTTTATTTACAAAGAACATTTAAAATGCACATGCAATAAATATTTTCAAAAAGGCTTTTATCTTTGTTCTATGCCACCTAAAAATTGAACTGTTAATAGAAAAAAGGTGAATTTTCAATATCAGATAAAATACTTAAGTTCTTTAAAGATAAGCATGGTGTTCTTTGAAATTACCAGTTTGCAAATGTAGCCAAACATTAAGGTCAATGTTTAAAAATGATAGTTTTCAATAAAAAATAGAAATAGTAATTATTTAGCTAGATTAGTATATATATTTCAGATATAAGAATGGATTTTCAATGAAAAAAAAATATTTGCTGCTACACTGTTACACTTACTAGCCATTTTCAAATTATTTAATTAGCTTTGTTGTTATGTTAGTCAGAAAAAGTGTGGATTTAAAGTAAATAAAAGGTAAGTTTCATCTTATTTAATCTGCAAATTGCATAAAATACTTATTTAAGTATAATCTCCTGCATTTTTTAAAGCAAAATAAAGTAAAATTAATATTTTAAAGCAAAAAATGTGGTATAAAAGTTATACTGTTAGGCTTAACATAAAATTGAAATTTATCACAATAGAATTGTTTTTTATGCAAATTACTTTCAGAGTTAAACAATGTTGCTTTAAGGCTATTCTCTTCAGATTAATAGATTGAAGAAAATTTAATTTCTTAAATTAAAACATCTAAGCTTATTTGTATAATATAAGCCATACAAATTCCAAGAGTTGTTTAAAAAATAGAAAATAACAAGGATTTACGAGAGAAAAACTATCACAAACTATATATAATGCATTTAATTTAAACAAAGATGAACAAATTATCAAAATTGTAAAATGAGCTAAAGTTGAGTTTTTGGAGATTCTTATATTGTAGTATAATTAGAAATGTACTGTCAAATTTACAAAAATGAATAGCTATTTTAATTTTACATTTTCTGAAAAACACAACATAAGGCAACTAATTTTACTGTCACATTTTAGAAAAATGACTTATTTTAATCTTCAATGAGAACAAATAAAAAAATACTACACACACAGCATACAAATGTACTATATAAAGTAAATCTATTGCAAATAATTATAAAATATATCTACTTCTATTTTCAACTATAATAATTATAATCTCATTCCTTTTCGAAATGAAGTCATGTATTTGTATTATAAAAGAAATATTTTTAAATGAAATTAACATCTCTAGTTGATTATTTTAATTGCCTTTTAAGTAATCCTGAACATTTATAAAGTTCATATTATATATTTTGTGAAAAAAAAAATACTTTATTTCAACTAAAGTACTTAAAAAAAAAATTTGTTCAAATTTTTGCCCCGATGCATAACAATTTGTTTCCACCCAAAAACATTGCATTTCCGGATGTTATTCCATTTTCAAAATACTCAAAGAATTTATTATTTATTTTAAACATAAAATAAGGTATTTTCAATATTTCAGAGCAAAATGTATTCAAATTACATGACATAAACATAACAGTAGTCCAAAATTAACATAGACAAAGGCTTCTAAATAATATTTGATTAAAAAGTTCACATTACCTCTTTAGGTATTTTTACTAGCTTAAAAGCTGCTATTTCTTGTAATTGCTCAAGTGGCATTTCCACACTGCCTAAAAAAATAAAATAAAGGTAAAAGATTTAAATATGACATACAAAATTGCACCCAAATTTTATGCATAAAATCGTGATTTAAGCAGAAATAAAATAAAAAAGCAATGTATATTTTCTACATACATACAAAACCCATGCCGATTTAATCCGAAAAAATAAATAATACAACCTGTTTTTAACCCTACCAAAAAAAAAAAAAAGTTTAATATTTATTATTATTACGTAGTACGAATTTATTGAATTTTCTTATTAAATATGGTACAGTTTATGTGTAAAAAATATACATCATATCAGTGTTGAATTCAGACACTTTGCACTAAAATACACAATAATGCAGAATTTGAACAAAATAAAAATAAAGGATAATAGTGGTTTGCAGCATACTTTACCTGCTTGGAATTGTTACAATAAACAACCCATGCTGTTTTCGTAGATTTTATGAAATTCGCCGGAATTCGACGTATTTTTAAGAGTTTTAATTAAAGAATAAAAGTCTAATAAATAAATCATTAGCCATACCATACCACGTGTTGAAAACCTCCGACGAATGTTGATGTTGAACAACAACAACAACAATTGTCACGTGATTTGGCGATTTTTCAACTGCTTGCAATTTCGCCAAAATTTGGCGAAAAGTTCCGCAGTTCGGAAATACGCATCGCGCACCCCCT